>CM059794.1:34270630-34440630 GCA_030435695.1 Brachymystax lenok tsinlingensis | reverse complement strand
CCTCCTGCCAAATGTGTGACCATATTAGAGACACATATTTCCATCAGATTACACTGATCCACAAAGATTTTGAAAACAAACCCAATTTTTATAAACTCCCATATCTCCTGGGTGAAATACCACAGTGTGACATCACAACAGCAAGATGTGTGACCTGTTTCCACTAGAAAAAGGCAGTGAAGAACAAACACCATTGTAAATACAACCCATATTTATGCTGATTTATTTTCCCTATTGTACTTTAACTAGTTGCACATCGTTACAACACTGTATATATATACATAATATGATATTTGACATGTCTTTATTCTTTTGGAACTTTTGTGAGTGAGTGAGTGAGAGTGAGAGAGTGAGAGAGAGAGCGAGACAGAGACTTAGGTAAGTAGACCTAATGCACATTCCCAACCACAATCCCATCCCCCAACCTCCCCTCTCTCACACACCCGCCGCACACAGTGCCTGGTGAAAGTCCCCTGGGCGTCAACACAGAGTGAGTCCTAATTTAAACAAGAGAGTCAGTGATTAGAGTTGAGTGTGTTTCACACCTCAGCGATGATGTCACCAGATCCACCCCCTCAACAACTACACTTTCTCTAACAGCTAAACTACACAACATTGACACAGCCATGGAATTAGGACACAAAGAGTGTTATGCCCCAAACACTTTACTCTGTCTCCCTCAACACAATGGGAACAACTGGTTCACTGTTCTGTCTGTCACACTAATAATTAGGATCATTTTGGAATGAAGGCCATAGTCTCTCTCTCTCTCTCTCTCTCTCCCAAACTCACTCTCTCTCTCCCAAACTCACTCTCTCTCTCCCAAACTCACTCTCTCCCCCAAACTCACTCTTTCTTGATGGGGATTTAAACTGTACAGTCAGTGACTTAGATAGAAATCACAAAGAACCCCAAGGACTTTTTTTAAAACGCCTTATTGTAACACATGAACTATGTGATACTTGGCGGAGTCAAAATGGAGGCACGAGACATGGGCCCAAGTGAGAGAGAACACTCTCTCTGGCCAGGTTAGATGGGTTTTATTGTTTTGAGCATCAATCTCAGGTCTGTAAATCAAGTGTGATAACCCCAGTGGGACTGTCTGATCATTGTTTAGTAACAGAGGTGGTGTACATTAACGCTGGAAAACCCACAAGTGCATACTGGCAATTTAATATATCTTTATTGAGTGATGCTCACTTCAGGAAATGTTTTAGTTTTTTTCTGGGAGAGGTGGAGGTCTGAAAAGGCCAGTTTTGAATCCATTTAACAGTGGTGGGATACAGGGACAATCCAGATTCAACAATCCATTTAACAGTGGTGGGATACAGGGACAATCCAGATTCAACAATCCATTTAACAGTGGTGGGATACAGGGACAATCCAGATTCAACAATCCATTTAACAGTGGTGGGATACAGGGACAATCCAGATTCAACAATCCATTTAACAGTGGTGGGATACAGGGACAATCCAGATTCAACAATTCATTTAACAGTGGTGGGATACAGGGACAATCCAGATTCAACAATTCATTTAACAGTGGTGGGATACAGGGACAATCCAGATTCAACAATCCATTTAACAGTGGTGGGATACAGGGACAATCCAGATTCAACAATTCATTTAACAGTGGTGGGATACAGGGACAATCCTGATTCAACAATTCATTTAACAGTGGTGGGATACAGGGGCAATCCAGATTCAACAATTCTGAATGTCACCAGAGATATCACCAGATCAATGAATGCCCTGGAGTCTGAAATAGTGGAACTCCTGACGTTAGCTGAGACCACAGGAGATTGAGGCCATATTCAGGCCCTCAAGAGGAAAAACGCTGCATTGGCAGACCTGCTGGGTATCAGAGCACAGGGGGCATTGGTGGAAGTACATTTCAGGGAATCTCTGAAATGGATGCCTCATCCAAATCTTTCTTTGGTTTAGAGAAAAAGAATGGACAAAGAAGAATTATTCATTGCCTCAAATCAGCTGATAGACTGGAGCTCTCTAGCCCTGGTGAAATTAGCCAGAGGGCAGTAGAGTTCTATGCTGAGCTCTACCAGTGTGAGTACAAAGAGGACGTAAGTGACACAGCAGTTCCTTGATGGGCTCCCACAGGTGGCTGCAGAATCTCAGGTTGAACTGGAGCAACCATTGCTTTTGCAGGATCTTTACACTGCATTAAAAGGCATGGAAAATGGAAGGGCACCGGGTATTGATGGGCTTCCCGTTTACTTTTTAAGTATTTTTGTTGGGAGAGGATTGGCTAGCAGTAGTTAACGATAGTTTGACCAGAGGGTTACTACCGTTAAGCTGCAGAAGGGCTGTCCTCATCCTACTGACAAAAAAGCGTGACCCTATGGAGGTGAAGAACTGGAGGCCGGTGGCCTTAATGTGCACTGTTGATAAGATCCTGTCCAAGGCTTTGTCCACCAGGCTGAGGGAGGTGATGGGGCAAATCATACGGACCAGTCCTACTGTGTTCCCGGCAGGCAGATAGGGGAGAACATTTCCCTGATTCTGGATGTTTTGGACGTCTCTAGGGCTATTTGGTTGGATGCTGGTCTAATTTCAATTGATCAGGAAAAGGCATTTGACCGAGTTGAAAGGTTACGCATATGGCGCACCTTAGAGGCTTTTGGATTTCCTGCCATGATCAGGGTGATATCTGGTGACATTGAAAGTGTATTGAAAGTTAACGGTGGCTTGAGTGCCCCTTTTAAAGTGTGTAGAGGAATTAGGCAGGGGTGTTCGTTGTCCGGAATGTTCTATGCCATCACTATAGAGCCACTACTAAATAGCATTAGAAGTCGCATTGAAGGGTTGTACCTTTCAGAGGATATTCCTCCTATTCGTCTCTCAGCCTATGCTGATGTAGTTATTTTGGTGAAAAGGTGGATAGTTTGAGTCTCATGGTTGATCGGTTTAAGGGAATATCCTCTGCAAAGATAAATTGGGAAAAAAGTTGTGCTTTACAGATTGGGAAATGGTCTGGAGGAATCATGGCTCTGCCATGGGGGTTGGAATGATGTAAGGGAGGGTTAAAATATATCGGAGTGTACCTAGGGGATGAGGGGACAATGGAAAAAAATGGAATGGGTGGATTGAAGTGGTGAAAGGGAGGATGAGGAGATGGCGTTGACTTATCTCGTAGGTCATACAGGGGGGCACTATAATTGTTAACAATGTGGTTGCCTCTGCACTGTGGCATCAGTTGTCATATTTAGAGCCACCATCTGGCCTTCTGACCAAGATAGTGGCAATTATTGTAGATTTCTTTTGGGATAATTATCATTGGGTTCCACAAAGTGTTTGTGTCAGCAGAAGAGTGGATTATGCTCAATAGTTATAAGAAAAAGGCACCAGATGAAGACCCCCCATTTCCCAGACTAGGGATTTACGCTCCATTTCCCAGACTAGGGATTACGCCCCATTTCCCAGACTAGGGATTACGCCCCATTTCCCAGACTAGGGATTTACGCCCCATTTCCCAGACTAGGGATTTACGCCCCATTTCCCAGACTAGGGATTTACGCCCCATTTCCCAGACTAGGGATTTACGCCCCATTTCCCAGACTAGGGATTACGCCCCATTTCCCAGACTAGGGATTACGCCCCATTTCCCAGACTAGGGATTACGCCCCATTTCCCAGACTAGGGATTACGCCCCATTTCCCAGACTAGGGATTACATCCAATATCCCAGAGTCGGACAGCAACTTTTTATTAGTGGATTTGAGAGGGTTGGAAGAGGTGGGTTTGGATGAGGTGAATGGGAAGGAGTTATATAGGGGGTGTGTAAAGGTTTTAAATAAAGATACATTGAAAAACAGAAAAGACACTCCTTGGAGGGTAAAACTGGGTCTTGATGACAAGGTAAAGCCAGCATAGAGAGCACTGCACAAGCCACCAGTACAAAAGGGTACTGGTGATATGCAATGCAGGGTTTTGTATCGGTTATTAATTCAGATGTTGGAGATGGATGTCCTTTTTGTAATATAAGGGAAACGATGTTTCACTGTTTTATTGATTGTGAGAGGATAAAGCCTCTCTTTGATATACTAGAGTCTTTGTTTACAGCTGTAGGGGAGATTTTCAATGACACTGTTTTTATTTTGAGGTTTCAATACAGTAAGCAGCAGAAAGGATTTTTTTTTACAATTTTGGAACAAGCTAAGATGTCAATTTTTCTGAGAAGGAAAAATAAGATCGACAAGGGAAATGGTCAGGATGTAAGAGGTGTTTTTAAAGGAATAGTCAAAGCGAGAATAAAAGTGGATTTTGAGTTCTTCTCGGCTGTAAAGAATCTCCCATTGTTTGAGGAGAAGTGGACTTATGAAGAAGCGGTATTGAGGAGGAGGGAAACCATTTGTTGTTGATGAAATAAGTTGAATGTAAATGTTTTTTTATTTAATTGATTTGTTTATGTTTATTTAAGAATGACATTTGTTGTGTAAATTATGAAAAGATAGTGTGCCAATATTTGTGTTAATACTTGAGTATAAAATAAAGGTTTTATAAAACTCATCTCTCACACATTAATACATGATGCATGTTTACAGGTGTGTGTGTGTGTGCGCGCCCTGGGGGGAAGTGACCTTTCCACTCATGATCTTCATCCTCTTTCTATCACGCATCACATCATACGCCCACTGCAGATCTCTATTCGCTGGTGTAACTCAGTAGGCCTCCAGATATACTGGACATACTGCATAGCATACACAGACAGAGGACACACACAGACAGAGGACACACACAGACAGAGGACACACACACACATTCAGGGACTCACCAATGCTGCTTCTCTGGCTTCTCCTGTTTTTCACTTTTATAGATCACAGTCAGACCCCAACTACAGAGAGAGAGAGATAGGAAACATCACAGTCAGACCCCAACTACAGAGAGAGAGATAGGAAACATCACAGTCAGACCCCAACTACAGAGAGAGAGATAGACAACATCACAGTCAGACCCCAACTACAGAGAGAGAGATAGACAACATCACAGTCAGACCCCAACTACAGAGAGAGAGACAGGAAACATCACAGTCAGACCCCAACTACAGAGAGAGAGATAGACAACATCACAGTCAGACCCCAACTACAGAGAGAGAGATAGAAAACATCACAGTCAGACCCCAACTACAGAGAGAGAGACAGGAAACATCACAGACAGACCCCAACTACAGAGAGAGAGATAGGAAACATCACAGTCAGACCCCAACTACAGAGAGAGAGATAGGAAACATCACAGTCAGACCCCAACTACAGAGAGAGAGACAGGAAACATCACAGTCAGACCCCAACTACAGAGAGAGAGATAGGAAACATCACAGTCAGACCCCAACTACAGAGAGAGAGATAGACAACATCACAGTCAGACCCCAACTACAGAGAGAGAGATAGGAAACATCACAGTCAGACCCCAACTACAGAGAGAGACAGGAAACATCACAGTCAGACCCCAACTACAGAGAGAGAGATAGACAACATCACAGTCAGACCCCAACTACAGAGAGAGATAGGAAACATCACAGTCAGACCCCAACTACAGAGAGAGAGACAGGAAACATCACAGTCAGACCCCAACTACAGAGAGAGAGATAGACAACATCACAGTCAGACCCCAACTACAGAGAGAGAGATAGGAAACATCACAGTCAGACCCCAACTACAGAGAGAGAGACAGGAAACATCACAGTCAGACCCCAACTACAGAGAGAGAGATAGACAACATCACAGTCAGACCCCAACTACAGAGAGAGAGATAGACAACATCACAGTCAGACCCCAACTACAGAGAGAGAGACAGGAAACATCACAGTCAGACCCCAACTACAGAGAGAGAGATAGGAAACATCACAGTCAGACCCCAACTACAGAGAGAGAGATAGGAAACATCACAGTCAGACCCCAACTACAGAGAGAGAGACAGGAAACATCACAGTCAGACCCCAACTACAGAGAGAGATAGGAAACATCACAGTCAGACCCCAACTACAGAGAGAGAGATAGACAACATCACAGTCAGACCCCAACTACAGAGAGAGAGATAGGAAACATCACAGTCAGACCCCAACTACAGAGAAAGAGACAGGAAACATCACAGTCAGACCCCAACTACAGAGAGAGAGATAGGAAACATCACAGTCAGACCCCAACTACAGAGAGAGAGATAGACAACATCACAGTCAGACCCCAACTACAGAGAGAGAGATAGGAAACATCACAGTCAGACCCCAACTACAGAGAGAGAGATAGACAACATCACAGTCAGACCCCAACTACAGAGAGAGAGATAGGAAACATCACAGTCAGACCCCAACTACAGAGAGAGAGATAGGAAACATCACAGTCAGACCCCAACTACAGAGAGAGAGACAGGAAACATCACAGTCAGACCCCAACTACAGAGAGAGAGATAGGAAACATCACAGTCAGACCCCAACTACAGAGAGAGAGATAGGAAACATCACAGTCAGACCCCAACTACAGAGAGAGACAGGAAACATCACAGTCAGACCCCAACTACAGAGAGAGAGATAGGAAACATCACAGTCAGACCCCAACTACAGAGAGAGAGATAGGAAACATCACAGTCAGACCCCAACTACAGAGAGAGAGACAGGAAACATCACAGACAGACCCCAACTACAGAGAGAGAGATAGGAAACATCACAGTCAGACCCCAACTACAGAGAGAGAGATAGGAAACATCACAGTCAGACCCCAACTACAGAGAGAGACAGGAAACATCACAGTCAGACCCCAACTACAGAGAGAGAGATAGGAAACATCACAGTCAGACCCCAACTACAGAGAGAGAGAGAGACAACATCACAGTCAGACCCCAACTACAGAGAGAGAGATAGGAAACATCACAGTCAGACCCCAACTACAGAGAAAGAGACAGGAAACATCACAGTCAGACCCCAACTACAGAGAGAGAGATAGGAAACATCACAGTCAGACCCCAACTACAGAGAGAGAGATAGACAACATCACAGTCAGACCCCAACTACAGAGAGAGAATAGGAAACATCACAGTCAGACCCCAACTACAGAGAGAGATAGACAACATCACAGTCAGACCCCAACTACAGAGAGAGATAGGAAACATCACAGTCAGACCCCAACTACAGAGAGAGAGACAGGAAACATCACAGTCAGACCCCAACTACAGAGAGAGAGATAGACAACATCACAGTCAGACCCCAACTACAGAGAGAGAGATAGGAAACATCACAGTCAGACCCCAACTACAGAGAGAGAGACAGGAAACATCACAGTCAGACCCCAACTACAGAGAGAGAGATAGACAACATCACAGTCAGACCCCAACTACAGAGAGAGAGACAGGAAACATCACAGTCAGACCCCAACTACAGAGAGAGAGATAGACAACATCACAGTCAGACACCAACTACAGAGAGAGAGATAGGAAACATCACAGTCAGACCCCAACTACAGCGAGAGAGATAGGAAACATCACAGTCAGACCCCAACTACAGAGAGAGAGATAGGAAACATCACAGTCAGACCCCAACTACAGAGAGAGAGATAGGAAACATCACAGTCAGACCCCAACTACAGAGAGAGAGATAGGAAACATCACAGTCAGACCCCAACTACAGAGAGAGAGATAGGAAACATCACAGTCAGACCCCAACTACAGACAGAGAGATAGGAAACATCACAGACAGACCCCAACTACAGAGAGAGAGACAGGAAACATCACAGTCAGACCCCAACTACAGAGAGAGAGATAGGAAACATCACAGTCAGACCCCAACTACAGAGAGAGAGATAGGAAACATCACAGTCAGACCCCAACTACAGAGAGAGAGATAGGAAACATCAGTCAGACCCCAACTACAGAGAGAGAGACAGGAAACATCACAGTCAGACCCCAACTACAGAGAGAGAGATAGGAAACATCACAGTCAGACCCCAACTAGAGAGAGAGAGATAGACAACATCACAGTCAGACCCCAACTACAGAGAGAGAGACAGAGAGAGACAGAGACAGAGAGAGAGAGAGAGAGAGAGAGAGAGAGAGAGAGAGAGAGAGAGAGAGAGAGAGGAGGACAGGTGTTCTGACCAGGCAGGAGGAGGACAGAGAGGTGTTCTGACCAGGCAGGAGGAGAGGACAGAGAGGTGTTCTGACCAGGCAGGAGGAGAGGACAGAGAGGTGTTCAGACCAGGCAGGAGGAGAGGACAGAGAGGTGTTCTGGCCAGGCAGGAGGAGAGGACAGAGAGGTGTTCAGACCAGGCAGGAGGAGAGGACAGAGAGGTGTTCTGACCAGGCAGGAGGAGGAGGAGAGGACAGAGAGGTGTTCTGACCAGGCAGGAGGAGAGGACAGAGAGGACAGAGAGGTGTTCTGACCAGGCAGGAGGAGAGGACAGAGAGGTGTTCAGACCAGGCAGGAGGAGAGGACAGAGAGGTGTTCTGACCAGGTGGGTGGTCGTAGTTTCTTCTTGATGCCTAGATAGACCCTCAGATTCTTCACCTGCCACTCCCTCTCTGGACGATTACTCTGCAGGGACACAAAACAGACAGATTAGCTGTTTCAATCTTAGCGTGAGTGAATGTGTGTGTGTGTGTCTTACCCGCACTTCCTTGTACATCCTGAGGGAGACAGTGTTGAGGATGAAGTAGCGGTCGTGGAAGCTGCCGGTGTTCAGTCCCAATCCCAGAATGCTCCTCTCCTCCCGGAACTTCATTATCCCGTGCTTGGACACATCCACTTTACTGGCTATGGGTGGACGGATCGTACCAAATCAGAAACAGTATAAGGGTAATGGTAGAGATAAGAAGTCAATGTAATTGTGTGTGAGCAGCCTGATCACTAGAAGCAGACTATGATTTCAGACGTTTGTAAAGGTTCTGAGAACGTGGATATATGCACACAATAAAATAAAATACAACATTCACCCAGAAATGGGAGTGAACTGGTGCTGCTGAGAACACAGCAGGTCAATGCTCTAGCAGGCCATTACCCCAGCCTTAAGCACTCAGAATGAATGCCTAAACTGTTCATCTTTGACTTGTTTCTGTTTTAACCCGGTAACCACATGTATGCGTGTGTGTGTGTGTGTTAGTGTGTATGCTTGTGTGTTAGTGTGTGTGTGTGTGTGTGTGTTAGTACCCAGGTAGACGAGTATGGCCTCCATGGCGAGGTGTTTTTTGACCAGCAGGTGGGAGTCGGTTCCCAGAGAGTGTAGGATGGGTAAAACACGCTCCAGATGATGCAACGGACGCTCTGAGAGAGAGAAGAGAGAGACAAAGAACTTCAACAGCAGCATCACCTCTCCCTAGCACGACCATCCCATACCTCTTTCCCCACCTCTCCTTCATCCTCTCTCTCTCATCTATCTCTCCCTCTCTATATGCAGTACATCTATCCTCATCTCTCTCCACTCACCTCCTCCTTGTGACTGTCCTCTCATCTCTCTCCACTCACCTCCTCCTCCTGACTGTCCTCTCATCTCTCTCCACTCACCTCCTCCTCCTGACTGTCCTCTCATCTCTCTCCACTCACCTCCTCCTCCTGACTGTCCTCTCATCTCTCTCCACTCACCTCCTCCTCCTGACTGTCCTCTCATCTCTCTCCACTCACCTCCTCCTCCTGACTGTCCTCTCATCTCTCTCCACACACCTCCTCCTCCTGACTGTCCTCTCATCTCTCTCCACTCACCTCCTCCTCCTGACTGTCCTCTCATCTCTCTCCACTCACCTCCTCCTCCTGACTGTCCTCTCATCTCTCTCCACTCACCGGTCTCCTCCTTCTGGCTGACCTCCCAGCAGCTCCAGTAGTCTTTCTCTCTGACCTGGATCTTCCGCCGGTCCAGAATCTCACAGGTCAGCTCTGCTGCCGTCATAGAACCAGGGATCTAGAGGGGAGAGCAGTGGAGGGAGTGACATTCTGGACCTCTTACTCTATTTCCCTGTCGTGATGAAGGTGAAGTCTTAAGGGTTAGTTAAGGTCAGAGGTGAGAGGTCACCTTGACATGCTGCTCGGCCGTCTCCTTCTTCTCCTCCAGGTACACTGTACAAATGAAGTCACCTGCTGACCCCGACGCCTGCACAACACACACACACACACGTGTTAAAGCACATTGGGTTACAGCAGAACACTGCAAACACATAAGAAGTTTGTGTGACTCACAGAAACCTTGGAGTTGAGGAGGTGTGTGTGCGTGTACTGTATTACTCACAGAAACCTTGGAGTTGAGGAGGTGTGTGTGCGTGTACTGTATTACTCACAGAAACCTTGGAGTTGAGGAGGTGTGTGTGCGTGTACTGTATTACTCACAGAAACCTTGGAGTTGAGGAGGTGTGTGTGCGTGTACTGTATTACTCACAGAAACCTTGGAGTTGAGGAGGTGTGTGTGCGTGTACTGTATTACTCACAGGAACGCTGGAGTTGAGGTTCAACTTCTCTCTAACTTTAATGATGACTGTGATCTCATCCAGCTGCCTTTTCAGCTGCTGCTCATCCACCTGGACCGCAACACAACCACACACGGTCAACCACACACAGTCAACCACACACGGTCAACCACACAACAACATGACCGTATAACCGGTATAACTACTCACTCCGTGGTTGAAACACCACTGACCAGCTCACACTGCAGCCATCCCCCTACCAAACACTGCAGCCATCCCCCTACCAAACACTGCAGCCATCCCCCTACCAAACACTGCAGCCATCCCCCTACCAAACACTGCAGCCACCCCCCTACCAAACACTGCAGCCATCCCCCTACCAAACACTGCAGCCATCCCCCTACCAAACACTGCAGCCATCCCCCTGCTAAACACTGCAGCCATCCCCCTACCAAACACTGCAGCCATCCCCCTGCCAAACACTGCAGCCATCCCCTGCCAAACACTGCAGCCATCCCCCTACCAAACACTGCAGCCACCCCCTACCAAACACTGCAGCCATCCCCCTACCAAACACTGCAGCCATCCCCTACCAAACACTGCAGCCATCCCCTACCAAACACTGCAGCCATCCCCTACCAAACACTGCAGCCATCCCCTACCAAACACTGCAGCCATCCCCTGCTAAACACTGCAGCCATCCCCCTGCCAAACACTGCAGCCATCCCCTGCCAAACACTGCAGCCATCCCCCTACCAAACACTGCAGCCATCCCCCTACCAAACACTGCAGCCACCCCCCTACCAAACCACACCACTACCAAACCACGACAAAACCAAACCATACCACACCACTACCAAACCATACCACAACAAAACCAAACCACACCAGTACCACACCAGTACCAAGCCACGCCACTACCAAGCCACACCACTACCAAGCCATACCACTACCAAGCCATACCACTACCAAGCCATACCACTACCAAGCCACTACCAAGCGACATACAGGAGCAATTAAGGTTAAGTGCCTTGCTTAAGGGCACATACATATTTTCAGTTTTTTTTTATTTAACTAGGCAAGTCAGTTAAGAACAAATTCCGGCCAAACCCTCCCCTAACCCAGACGAACGCTGGGCCAATTGTGCGCCGCCCTACTGGCCTCACGTCCGGTGATACAGCCCGGGATCGAACCAGGGTCTGTAGTGATGCCTCTAGCACTGAGATGCTAGAGGCACTGAGAAGCTAGAGGCACTGAGAAGCTAGAGGCACTGAGACGCTAGAGGCACTGAGACGCTAGAGGCACTGAGACGCTAGAGGCACTGAGACGCTAGAGGCACTGAGATGCTAGAGGCACTGAGAAGCTAGAGGCACTGAGAAGCTAGAGGCACTGAGACGCTAGAGGCACTGAGATGCTAGAGGCACTGAGACGCTAGAGGCACTGAGACGCTAGAGGCACTGAGACGCTAGAGGCACTGAGACGCTAGAGGCACTGAGATGCTAGAGGCACTGAGATGCTAGAGGCACTGAGAAGCTAGAGGCACTGAGGCGCTAGAGGCACTGAGAAGCTAGAGGCACTGAGGCGCTAGAGGCACTGAGACGCTAGAGGCACTGAGACGCTAGAGGCACTGAGACGCTAGAGGCACTGAGATGCTAGAGGCACTGAGAAGCTAGAGGCACTGAGACGCTAGAGGCACTGAGAAGCTAGAGGCACTGAGACGCTAGAGGCACTGAGACGCTAGAGGCACTGAGATGCTAGAGGCACTGAGAAGCTAGAGGCACTGAGACGCTAGAGGCACTGAGACGCGAAACAGCAGACCTGCTGGTTACAGGTTCAATGCTCTTAACCGCTAAGCTACCTGCCGTCTCTACGAGGTTAAGAGTCAGGTGTCTCTGACCTGAAAGACGTCCGTGTAGTGCTCTATGAGTTCCTCTACGACGCGGCCAGCTGTGTAGTCCTTCCCGTCGCTCTGGAACAGTGTTGGGCCAAATACTATAGCCAGGTTATGGAGATTCATCTGGTTCAGCTCTGCAAACCGCTGCACACTGTGGACAACACACACTGTTACACTCTGAGCGGGGTGTGTGTGTGTGTGTGTGTGTGTGTCTCACCAGTAGAGGTGGTTGACCAGGGCTCGTAGCGTGGCCTTGTTGACCCTGGGCAGCTGGCTCAGCAGCAGCTGGTACTGAGAGATCTTTTTGCTCTCCTCTGGGACCACTGACAGACAACACACACAGTGTTGGGGTTAGGATACAGGGTGTTGGGGCTAGGGTGTAGGATACAGGGTGTTGGGGCTAGGGTGTAGGATACAGGGTGTTGGGGCTAGGGTGTAGGATACAGGGTGTTGGGGCTAGGGTGTAGGATACAGGGTGTTGGGGTTAGGGTGTAGGATACAGGGTGTTGGGGTTAGGGTGTAGGATACAGGGTGTTGGGGTTAGGGTGTAGGATACAGGGTGTTGGCGTTAGGGTGTAGGATACAGGGTGTTGGGGTTAGGGTGTAGGATACAGGATGTTGGGGTTAGGGTGTAGGATACAGGGTGTAGGGTGTTAGGGTACAGGGTTTAGCGTGTAGGATATAGGGTGTAGGGGTTAGGGTCTAGGATATAGAGTGTAGGATATAGGATACAGGGTGTAGGGGTTAGGATACAGGGTGTTAGGGTGCAGGATATAGGGTGTAGGGGTTAGGGTGTTAGGGTGCAGGGGTTAGGGTGTTAGGGTGCAGGGGTTAGGGGTATAGGTCTCACCAGGTGTGCTGAGCCATGCGCTAGCAGCCTGTACGGTGAACAGTCCCTCTCCAGACTCTCTGAAGAAGCGTTTCAGTGTGTTAGACACGTCGTCCACCTGGTGCTCCTCCTCCTTCAGACGCACGCTACGGGCATCACGCCGAAACGCCTCGCACAGCGCCGCCACACGACTGTTCACACCGCTCTTACGGTAGATACCCTCAGACGTCAGACCTAAGACACACAGATTAAAACTCAGACACACACTAATACACACTAGTTTCAATTCTCCCCCTTCTCCTACTGACCTACCAAAACTGTCAGAGTTCAGAGTTCAAAGTAGCAGCCAATCAGAGAGTCAGCAGACGGAAGAGACTAACATGCTGACCACACCAGTCACATGTTATTCAATCATTGCACCCACACTGCTCACGCAGGCCAACGAGCGTCTGCGTTGCCAAGCGCTAAAATAGAAGTCAGTTCTATTTGTGATGCTGAACGCGGTGCAAGTCCTGCCTCTCCCATCTCCTCATTGGTTTATAGAAGCAGATACCCACATGCCATCTCCTCATTGGTTATACCCACGTGGGTGATTGAAAGATGAACTGAGGTCAGTTGGTTGTGGTAATACACCTTATTATGGAAGTGGCGCACACGGATGCACAGCCGTTACTTTCCCTCGGGAGAATCCCAGTTGAAACCGGATGCAGTTTGATTGCCATCTTAAGTGGAGGTCCAATTCACAAACATTTCACCCTCGGCCCTTGATTTAACTCCAGGGATTGAAGCACTTGCGGGGTTGATATGACCCACAATTCAATGCAAACTGTAGTCACATGTCAAACTCTGGTGTGTCAAATTTTATCAACAAAGCTGCATTTTCAGCATGTCAGAAAAAAGTATGAAGCTAGCGTGCTAAAAAATATATACAGTGGGGCAAAAAAGTATTTAGTCAGCCACCAATTGTCCAAGTTCTCTCACTTAAAAAGATGAGAGAGGCCTGTAATTTTCATCATAGGTACACTTCAACTATGACAGACAAAATGAGAAAAAGAAATCCAGAAAATCACATTGAAGGATTTTTAATTTATTTATTTGCAAATTATGGTGGAAAATAAGTATTTGGTCACATACAAACAAGCAAGATTTCTGGCTCTCACAGACCTGTAACTTCTTCTTTAAGAGGCTCCTATGTCCTCCACTCGTTACCTGTATTAATGGCACCTGTTTGAACTTGTTATCAGTATAAAAGACACCTGTCCACAACCTCAAACAGTCACACTCCAAACTCCACTATGGCCAAGACCAAAGAGCTGTCAAAGGACACCAGAAACAAAATTGTAGACCTGCACCAGGTTGGGAAGACTGAATCTGCAA
This sequence comes from Brachymystax lenok tsinlingensis, assembly GCA_030435695.1. Classification (NCBI taxonomy): domain Eukaryota; kingdom Metazoa; phylum Chordata; class Actinopteri; order Salmoniformes; family Salmonidae; genus Brachymystax; species Brachymystax lenok. The sequence goes on along the minus strand of CM059794.1, from coordinate 34,426,139 downwards.
TAGGTAAGCAGCTTGGTTTGAAGAAATCAACTGTGGGAGCAATTATTAGGAAATGGAAGACATACAAGACCACTGATAATCTTCCTCGATATGGGGCTCCACGCAAGATCTCACCCCGTGGGGTCAAAATGATCACAAGAACGGTGAGCAAAAATCCCAGAACCACACGGGGACCTAGTGAATGACCTGCAGAGAGCTGGGACCAAAGTAACAAAGCCTACCATCAGTAACACACTCGCCGCCAGGGACTCAAATCCTGCAGTGCCAGACGTGTCCCCCTGCTTAAGCCAGTACATGTTCAGGCCCGTCTGAAGTTTGCTAGAGAGCATTTGGATGATCCAGATGAGGATTGGGAGAATGTCATATGGTCAGATGAAACCAAAATAGAACTTTTGTTAAAAACTCAACTCGTCGTGTTTGGAGGACAAAGAATGCTGAGTTGCATCCAAAGAACACCATACCTACTGTGAAGCATGGGGGTGGAAACATCATGCTTTGGGGCTGTTTTTCTGCAAAGGGACCAGAACGACTGATCCGTGTAAAGGAAAGAATGAATGGGGCCATGTATCGTGAGATTTTGAGTGAAAACCTCCTTCCATCAGCAAGGGCATTGAAGATGAAACGTGGCTGGGTCTTTCAGCATGACAATGATCCCAAACACACTGCCCGGGCAATGAAGGAGTGGCTTCGTAAGAAGCATTTCAAGGTCCTGGAGTGACCTAGCCAGTCTCCAGATCTCAACCCCATAGAAAATCTTTGGAGGGAGTTGAAAGTCCCGTGGTTGCCCAGCGACAGCCCCAAAACATCACTGCTCTAGAGGAGATCTGCATGGAGGAATGGGCCAAAATACCAGCAACAGTGTGTGAAAACCTTGTGAAGACTTACAGAAAACGTTTGACCTCTGTCATTGCCAACAAAGGGTATATAACAAAGTATTGAGATAAACTTTTGTTATTGACCAAATACTTATTTTCCACCATAATTTGCAAATAAATAAATTAAAAATCCTTCAATGTGATTTTCTGGATTTCTTTTTCTCATTTTGTCTGTCATAGTTGAAGTGTACCTATGATGAAAATTACAGGCCTCTCTCATCTTTTTAAGTTGGAGAACATGCACAATTGGTGGCTGACTAAATACTTTTTTGCCCCACTGTATATATACACATTGATTTTAGCGTTGGCAAATTGGCTTAGTCTCGTAGTGAGGAGCCTATAAAACATTAAACATTTTTGGAATTCTGAAATTTATTGGAATAAATAACCAAACTGTAAAACATGTCAGCCAGCTATGGGTAACGGTAGCTAGCCATCTGACAGGAGTGCTAGCTAGATACGTTAGATTGCTAGGTACATTAATACTGTAGCTAGCCATCTGACAGGAGTGCTAGCTAGATACGTTAGATTGCTAGGTACATTAATAGCTTTAGGTTAGTTGTTTTTAAGCTTAACTTGAAATTTCCACCAAGGACGTTGCCTCTCAGATCATCACTCTCACTCGCTTGGGCTAGGCGATGTAAAACGTCATTCAAGGGCTGAGGGTTTAGGGCTGAGGGCTGTCTACTTTGAGTTTGAAACGCAGCCAAACATTTCAACCACGAAACAGGAGAAACTACCCAGAACCCAACAGGAACAGCCTGATCTCCAGTAAGACCAGTGAGTCATAATAGGAAATAAACTACAGGGAGAAAAAGAGAGGTGGAGTTAACACATGACCAAGGACAGGGGGAGAGACAGAGACAGAGAGAACAGTGCTGATTTGTTGTCCTTTGCTTCTCGGTCTCTATGAGCCAGAACTCCCGCTATTACAGTCACGAGGCAACACACACAGCTACACACACAGCTACACACTCTTACCGCACTGTGTGATATAGTCAATGCAGCGGTCCACTATAACAGGGATGTCAGTCTCAGTCAGTTGCTGCTGACTAAGAGAGTCTCCTGCACTGCCTGCAGCTCTCTGGATGCCCACACACCAACCCTGGAAGTCAAGCTTCCTCTCCCCCTCGATGTACAGAGTCCTGGAGGGAGGGAGGGAGGGGGGTAGGAAGAATGAGAGGGAGAGGGAGGAGGGAGGGAGGAAGAATGAGAGGGAGGGAATGAGACAGGGAGGGAGGGAGACGGAAGGAGTGAGGGAGACAGGGAGGGAGGGAGACGGTGAGGGAGTGAGACAGGGAGGGAGTGTGACAGGGAGACAGGGAGGGAGACAGGGAGACAGGGAGGGAGACAGGGAGGGAGGGAGACAGGGAGGGAGTGAGACAGGAGGGAGGGTGACAGGGAGGGAGGGAGGGTGACAGGGAGACAGGGAGGGAGGGAGGGTGAGGGAGGGAGGGAGGAGGGTGACAGGGAGGGAGGGAGGGAGACGGTGACGGAGTGAGACAGGGAGGGAGGGAGTGAGACGGGGAGGGAGACAGGGAGGGAGGGAGACGGTGACGGAGTGAGACAGGGAGGGAGTGAGACAGGGAGGGAGGGAGTGTGACAGGGAGACAGGGAGTGTGACAGGGAGACAGGGAGGGAGGGAGACAGGGAGGGAGGGAGGGAGACGGTGACGGAGTGAGACAGGGAGACAGGAGGGAGGGAGGGAGAAGAATGAGAGGGAAGGAGGGAGAAGAATGAGAGGGAAGGAGGGAGAAGAATGAGAGGGAAGGAGGGAGACAGGGGGTAGGAAGAATGAGAGGGGGGTAGGAAGAATGAGAGGAAGGAGGGAGGGAGAGGAAGGAATGAAACCTCTTTAGTGGGTCAATATACTGTAATAGCGCTAATGTCAGCACATTAAAACCATCTAATTTTGCCATCTATTCAGTCCTGTTTCAACTCTTCCATTTCCCTGAACAAACAACAAGAAGTAAAGATGTAGATCGAAATGCAGAATCCTCCTCTCACCTGCCTCTCTCCACCAGAACCAGTACCTCATTCTCCTGCTGGATTGCTGGGACAAACACACATTTGGAACCATTTAATGGTGGTACAAACAGTGTGTGTGTGTGTGTGTGTGTGTGTGTGGTCTTGTTCTTCTATCCTCGTGGGGACCTGAAATCCCCAAATGGCCTCACAAGGATAGTAAAACAAGGAAAATTCTCCCTCGTGGGGACACTTCCCACGTCCCCATGAGGACAAAGGCTATTTTAAGCTTATGGGTCAGATTTAGGGTTAGAGCTAAGGTTAGGGAAAATATGAATTTAAATGGAAATACAATTTAGGTCCCCACGAGGATAGAAGAACAAGTGTGTATGTGTGTGTGTGCATGTGTGTGTGTGTGTGTGTGTGTGTGTGTGTGTGTGTGTGTGTGTGTGTGTGTGTGTGTGTGTGTGTGTGTGTGTGTGTGTACTCACAGAGCTCCTGTAGTTTGCGTAGGTTTATCTCCTCCTCTTCCTCACTGTCCTCCAGGTAGGCATGGAGGGAGGAGCCAACCAGCGCGAACCAGCCAACCCGAGGGCTCTGTAGGTTCAACCCGTCCTTGTACTTCAGCCGGCCAATCCGCTCAAAGCTCAGTCTCAACAGAGCCTCTGCGTTGGACGGAATAAACATCTGGGGAGAAGAGGGGGAGTTAAATGTGTTTAAGGACACATCACACAGCTGAGCCTTGATTACCTAGGTGATGGTCAGTGTGAGTGGTTACCTAGGTGTCAGTCAGTGTGAGTGGTTACCTAGGTGTCAGTCAGTGTGAGTGGTTACCTAGGCGATGGTCAGTGTGAGTGGTTAACTTTTGGTTTTAACCCTAGCACTACACAGCTGATTCAAATAACCAACTCATCATCAAGCTTTGATTATTTGAATCAGCTGTGTAGTGCTAGGGCAAATACGCACCGGGGCCTCAGGACCGAATTTGGGAAACACTGACCTAGGCGACGGTTGGTGTGAGTGGTTACCTAGGCGATGGTTGGTGTGAGTGGTTACCTAGGTCAGAGGTTTTCAAAGTTCTTTCCCAGGGACCCCCCGCCCAGGAAACCCGGCGACCGAAGGACCCCCATCAGTTGTTAGCAAATGGTAAGTAGAAGCAATCAACATTTTCACATTTATAGATTTTGACCTCCCCACAGTTCATTGGAAGAGGAAGTATAAACTCTAACATAGTATATTAGCTAGAAAGGTACAAATATCTTGTTGTTTTAAAGCTCATTTTCTGCAACTTAAAAAAAAACAAATCTATTGAGCGGAAAAAACGTTTTGCATTGTTTTAAGCTAAAATCCAGCAATTCTACACAGTTTGGCATGGACCTGTGAAACAATGTTGCAGTTTTAAAGCTAATTTCCTGCAATTCTATGCATTTTGCCATGGCTAATGCTGTGTTCCTCTGCTCAAACATCCGAACTAAATCAACAGGCATGTGGCCTGAGTACCCCTTTTTTTTTTAGATTCTCCCTGACTGTCTAGCTGTTTCTCAGATGGTATTATTGAAATATCTATATTTTACCTGGTTTTGGTCGTTTAAGATCACACAAAAACTGTTTTTCCATCATAAAAATTACCACTTAGACAACCCACCTAATAATTTTTGGTACGGTCATAACCATGTAATTAAAAGCTGACATACATAACGTGTCCTAACCTGTCATAATATGGTTATAACACTGTCATGACCCATATATTTTACACCTTTAAAAAGTCTAATAAATCCATGTATTATAGCCTACACCTTCACAATAAATCCATTATTTATTTTAGACAGGTCTAAAGAAGCATGATATGAAGAAAATGTGGTCTATTTCAGAAGAACAGCATAGCATACTCTGAGTTGTCCTGATCTGGCTATGCCATATGGATGTGGACTACACTAGTTCATTTAGCAGACAAGATCTGCTTATAATTCCGTGACATTATTTTATAGTATGAAGAATACAATTGAACAAATAAAATATATATATTTTCTCCAAATGATATGAGGGAGTGGCACATGCAGCTATTGTTTGGAGCGGTTAACAAAGAAACAGGCCCTCCTATATGCTTAATTTAGAGTTATTAATGTAACTTTAGTTGTGATATAAACGTTGGGCTATATGTTTTGATGTTTAATACATTGTAAGGCTGCAGGATGAGACTAAATATGATTTGAAACAAGTCGCTTGAAAGGCATGAGCTCTGCGTAGTTTTTTGCTCAGGCTGTACACTCTCCAATAGTCTCTCATTCACAATTTGACAAGCACTTGATAATGCCTAGAAATTAATTCACAGCGGCATCCCCTTTGTGGCTGTAATGCACCCCAAAAAAATGAATACCTCTTACGGCCCGGAGTGCTGTGTTGTGCTCTTCATCACGTGATCGGGTCTTTCTCACAGGCTATAAGTGAAGACAGACACATTGGGGACGCAACTGCGCACGTCATTATCCGAGGTGCATATTGAAGATATTGGATGAACTGTCCACATTTACTTCTCGTCAGGCAACAAGATGAGTAGGCCTAACGAACAGCAAAAGCACTAGCCTTTGTCAATCTACTATCCCCCGTAGTACAAAAGTTGACCTATTCTATTCTGTGCAAGAAATAAATATTCCAAACATAATCTGGGACAGTTGTGGGATGCAATAGATCCCATGTCAGCTAACGTTTTGTTTTTCTTGCCCATATACTATTGTTGTAATTTTTTTTGTCACTCAAATACCACATGAAAACACATTAGACATGGCAAAATATATAGAATTGGAAGAAAATGAGCTTAAAAACGGCAACATTTTCTTTGCACCCCATGACAACGTGCCGAATTGCAGAAAATAAGCTTTAAACCTGCAAAATTCTCTCCACCAACTAGAGGGGTGTGAACAGTTTGTGCCATGAACAGTGATTGTGCCCATAGAAATAGACCTGGTGCGTTCGCAGGGAGGTGCGCAGGATGTTCCCCAATGCTGGAAGCGAAAACGTTTGGGAACCCCTGACCTGACCTGGTGTACCATGACACTTTTCCTAATCTTGATCATTGTTTGGGTTCACTCACTAATGAACGTGTGGCATGCATATGGAATGTTGACCTGGGAGCACTAGCGGCTGTCATGGTTACATCTGTATGGTTTTTTTCAAGTCCAATGCGCTCCAGGCTGTTGTTACATTTGTAACGTTTGAGGGGTGCACATCATGAGCAAAGTCATTTGTATCATGAGTAAGGAACTATGGAAATATTTCAAATAAACACTATTTAATATATAAAAGCTTTTGGACACAGAAAATAGATCATTTGCAGTATGGATCAGATGGAGGTCATTATCACTAAATAACCTCGTCCAACATCTCATTCTAAAATCATGGGCAGTAATGTTGAGTTGGTCCCCTCTTTGCTGCTATAACAGCCTCCACTCTTCTAGGAAGGTTTTCCACTAGATGTTGGAACATTGCTGCAGGGACTTGTTTCCATTCAGCCACAAGAGCATTAGTGAGGTCTGGCACTGATGTTAGGTGATTAGGCCCGGCTCGCAGTCGGTGTTCCAATTCACCCCAAATGTGTTCGATGCGGTTGAGGTCAGGGCTCTGTGCAAGCTACTCAAATTATTCCACACCAATCGCGACAAACTATTTCTGTATGGACCTGCATGGGGGCATTTTCATGCTGAAACAGGAAAAGCTTGTCCCCAAACTGTTGCCACAAAGTTGGAAGCACAGAATCTTCAAGAATGTCATTGTATGCTGTAGCGTTAAGATTTCCCTTCACTGGAACTAAGGGGCCTTCCCCAAACCATGAAAAACAGGCCCAGACCATTATTCCTCCTCCACCAAACTTAACGGTTGGCACTATGCATTCGGGCATCTGCCAAACCCAGATTAGTCCATCGGACTGCCAGAGGGTGAAGCGTGATTCATCACTCCAGAGAACGAGTTTCCACTGCTCCAGAGTCCAATGGAGGCGAGCTTTACACCACTCCAGCCGAAGCTTGGTATTGCTCAGGCTGCTTGACCATGGAAACCCATTTCATTAAGCTCCCGACGAACAGTTATAGTGCTGACATTACTTCCAGAGGCAGTTTGGAACTCAGTAGTGAGTGTTGCAACCGTGGACAGACAATTTGTACTCGTTACGCGCTTCAGCGATCCCGTTCTGTGAGCTTGTACGGCCTACCACTTCTGAGACGTTGTTGCTGTTGGACATTTCTACTCACAATAACAGCACTTACAGTTGACCAGGGCAGCTCTAAAAGGGCAGAAATTTTACAAACTCACATCCTATGACGGTGACACTTTGAAAGTCACTGAGCTCTTCAGTAAGGCCATTCTACTGCCAATGCTTGTCTATGGAGATTGCATGGCTGTGTGCTCGATTTCATATAGATGTCAGCAACGGGTGAGGCTGAAATAGCCAAATCCACTAATTTGAGGGGGAGAGAAAGATTGAAAACCACTGACAGAGGTGACGGTCAGTATGTGTGGAGGGTCAGTGTGTGGTTACCTTGGTGATGGATTTGACCCACTCCTTGTGGCCGTCTTGGTCATCAGTTCCAAACAGATAGAGACGCTCTGAGTCAGAGTACAGCTCAAACGTATTGTCATAGCTGAGAGAGAGAGAGAGAGGATACAGCTCAAACGTATGGTCATAGCTAAGAGAGAGAGGGAGAGGGATTGTTTAACAGACTGGTTTAGAGTGATGGAAGACTAGTGTTCGGTAGGTACCCATGTCTCTCTGGTGTGTTGACAGCCAGACAGACTATCTCTGTAGACTTCAGGGCTCCGTTGGGCGTGGAGGTCTTGTCACTCTCGTAGTAACTAAAGTTCCCATCATTTAACATACACCAGCGACGACTGAACTCTGCAGAGACAAGAGCAACCAGAGCAGACACATATCATTCACAGAGGACATCCCTTGACCAAGCCAGCATCACCTTGAGCTAGGTGAGAGGAAAGGACAAGAGGACTACAGAACTAGGGGAGGGGACTAGAGGACTAGATAACTAAAGGAAGGGACTAGAGGAAAGGAGTAGAGAACTAGGGGAAGGGACTAGAGGACAAGAGAACTAGGGGAAAGGACTAGAGGAAAGGACTAGAGGACTAGAGAACTAGGGGAAGGGACTAGAGAACAAGGGAAAGGGACTAGAGGAAGGGCCTAGAGGACTAGAGAACAAGGGCAAGAGACTAGAGGAAGGGCCTAGAGGACTAGAGAACTAAGGGAAGGCACTAGAGGAAAGGTCTAGAGAACTAGAGGAAGGGACTAGAGGAAAGGACTAGAGGACTAGAGGAAGGGACTAGAGGAAAGGACTAGAGGAAGGGATTAGAGGAAAGGACTAGAGGACTAGAGGAAAGGACTAGAGGACTTGAGGAAGGGACTAGAGGAAAGGACTAGAGGAAGGGATTAGAGGAAAGGACTAGAGGACTAGAGGAAAGGACTAGAGGACTAGAGAACTAGGGGAAGGGACTAGAGGAAGGGACTAGAGGACTAGAGCACTAGGGGAAGAGACTAGAGGAAAGGTCTAGAGAACTAGAGGAAGGGACTAGAGGAAAGGACTAGAGGACTAGAGGAAGGGATTAGAGGAAAGGACTAGAGGACTAGAGGAAAGGACTAGAGGACTAGAGAACTAGGGGAAGGGACTAGAGGAAGGGACTAGAGGAATGGACTAGAGGACTAGAGCACTAGGGGGAGGGAGTAGAGGAAAGGACTAGAAAACTAGGGGAAGGGACAAGAGGAAGGGACTAGAGGACTAGGGAACAAGGGGAAGGGACTAGAGGAAGGAACTAGAGGACTAGAGAACTAGGGGAAGAGACTAGAGGAAGGGACTAGGGGACTAGGGAAAGGGACTACAGGAAGGGACTAGAGGACTAGAGAAGTAGGGGAAGGGACTACAGGACTGGAGGAAGGGACTAGAGGAAGGGACTATGGGACTAGGCGAAGGGACTAGAGGAAGGGACAAAGGGACTAGAGGAAGGGACTAGAGAACTAGGGGAAGGGACTAGAGGAAGGGACTACGGGACTGGAGGAAGGGACAATAGGAAAGGACTAGATGAAGGGACCACGGGAATGCAGGAATGGAGTATAGGAAGGGCCTACGGACTGGAGGAAGGGACTAGAGGAAGGAACTAGAGGACTAGAGAACTAGGGGAAGGGACTAGAGGAAAGGACTAGAGAACTAGAGGAAGGGACTAGAGGAAGGGACTAGAGGACTAGAGCACTAGAGGAAGAGAGTAGAGGAAAGGACTAGAGAACTAGGGGAAGGGACTAGAGCACTAGGGGAAGGGACTAGAGGAAGGGACAATAGGACAAGAGAACTACGGGAAGGGACTAGAGGAAAGGACTAGAGGAAGGGACTAGAGAACTAGAAGAAGGGACTAGAGGACAAGAGAAAGGGACTAGAGGACTAGAGATCTAGGGGAAGGGACTAGAGGAAGGGACTAGAGGACTAGAGATCTAGGGGAAGGGACTAGAGGAAGGGACTAGATAACTACGGGAAAGGACTAGAGGACTAGGGGAAGGGACTAGAGGACTAGAGGAAGGGACTAGAGGACTAGAGGAAGGGACTAGAGGACTAGAGGAAGGGACTAGAGGAAGGGACTAGAGGACTAGAGTTCTAGGGGAAGGGACTAGAGGACTAGGGGAAGGGACTAGAGGACTAGGGGAAGGGACTAGAGGAAAGGACTAGAGGACTAGAGAACTAGGAGAAGGGACTAGAGGAAGGGAGTACGGGACTGGAGGAAGGGACTAGAGAAAGGGACTAGAGGAAGGGACTAGAGGACTAGATGAAGGGACTAGAGGATTAGAGAAAGGGACTAGAGGACTAGAGATCGAGGAGAAGGGACTAGAGGAAGGGACTAGAGGACTAGAGAACTAAGGGAAGGGACTAGAGGAAAGGACAAGAGGACTAGAGAACTAGGGGAAGGGACTAGAGGAAAGGACTAGAGGAGTAGAGCACTAGGGGAAGGGACTAGAGGAAAGGACTAGAGGAGTAGAGCACTAGGGGAAGAGACTAGAGGAAAGAAGTACAGGACTAGAGAACTAGGAGAAGGGACAAGAGGAAGGGACTAGAGGACTAGAGAAAGGGACTAGAGGAAAGGACTAGAGAACTAGAGGAAGGGACTAGGAGGACTAGAGAACTAGGGGAAGGGACTAGAGGACTAGATGAAGGGACTAGAGGAAGGGACTAGAGGACTAGAGATCGAGGAGAAGGGACTAGAGGAAGGGACTAGAGGACTAGAGATCTAGGGGAAGGGACTAGAGGAAGGGAGTACGGGACTGGAGGAAGGGACTAGAGGAAGGGACTAGAGGACTAGACAACAAGGGGAAGGGACTAGAGGAAGGGAGTACGGGACTGGAGGAAGGGACTAGAGGAAGGGACTAGAGGACTAGAGAAAGGGACAAGAGGAAGGGACTAGAGGACTAGAGAACTAGGGCAAGGGACTAGAGATCTAGAGGAAGGGACTAGAGGAAAGGACTAGAGGACTAGAGGAAGGGACTAGAGGACTGGAGCACTAGGGGAAGGGACTAGTGGAAAGGACTAGAGGACTGGAGCACTAGGGGAAGGGACTAGTGGAAAGGACTAGAGGAGTAGAGCACTAGGGGAAGAGACTAGAGGAAAGAAGTAGAGGACTAGAGAACTAGGAGAAGGGACAAGAGGAAGGGACTAGAGAAAGGGACTAGAGGAAAGGACTAGAGAACTAGAGGAAGGGACTAGGAGGACTAGAGAACTAGGGGAAGGGACTAGAGGACTAGACAACAAGGGGAAGGGACTAGAGGAAGGGAGTACGGGACTGGAGGAAGGGACTAGAGGAAGGGACTAGAGAACTAAGGGAAGGGACTAGAGGAAAGGACAAGAGGACTAGAGAACTAGGGGAAGGGACTAGAGAAAAGGACTAGAGGAGTAGAGCACTAGGGGAAGAGACTAGAGGAAAGAAGTAGAGGACTAGAGAACTAGGAGAAGGGACAAGAGGAAGGGACTAGAGGACTAGAGAAAGGGACTAGAGGAAAGGACTAGAGAACTAGAGGAAGGGACTAGGAGGACTAGAGAACTAGGGGAAGGGACTAGAGGACTAGACAACAAGGGGAAGGGACTAGAGGAAGGGAGTACGGGACTGGAGGAAGGGACTAGAGGACTAGAGAAAGGGACAAGAGGAAGGGACTAGAGGACTAGAGAACTAGGGCAAGGGACTAGAGAACTAGAGGAAGGGACTAGAGGAAAGGACTAGAGGACTGGAGCACTAGGGGAAGGGACTAGTGGAAAGGACTAGAGGACTACAACACTAGGGGAAGGGACTAGAGGAAGGGACTAGAGGATTAGAGAAAGGGACAAGGGGAAGGGACTAGAGGACTAGATCACTAGGGGAAGGGACTAGAGGAAGGGACTAGAGGACTAGAGCACTAGGGGAAAGGACTAGAGGAAAGAAGTAGAGGACTAGAGAACTAGGAGAAGGGACAAGAGGAAGGGACTAGAGGAAGGGACTAAAGGAAAGGACTAGAGGACTAGAGAACTAGAGGAAGGGACTAGAGAACTAGGGGAAGGGACTAGAGCACTAGATAACTAGGGGAAAGGACTAGAGGAAGGGAGTACGGGACTGGAGGAAGGGACTAGAGGAAGGAACTAGAGGACTAGAGAACTACGGGAAGGGACTAGAGGAAAGGAGTAGAGGACTAGAGAACTAGGGCAAGATAACTAGGGCAAGGGCTAGAGGAAGGGACTAGAGAACTAGAGGAAGGGACAAGAGGAAAGGACTAGAGGAAAGGACTAGAGGACTAGAGCACTAGGGGAAGGGACTAGAGAAAGGGACTAGAGGACTAGAGAAAGGGACTAGAGGACTAGAGGACTAGAGAAAGGGACTAGAGGACTAGAGCACTAGGGGAAGGGACTAGAGGAAGGGACTAGAGGACTAGAGCACTAGGGGAAGGGACTAGAGGAAGGGACTAGAGCACTAGGGGAAGGGACTAGAGGAAAGGAGTAGAGGACTAGGAGAAGGGACAAGAGGAAGGGACTAGAGGAAAGGACTAGAGAAAGGGACTAGAGGAAAGGACTAGAGGACTAGAGGAAGGGACTAGAGAACTAGAGGAAGGGACTAGAGAACTAGGGGAAGGGACTAGAGGACTAGAGAACTAGGGGAAGGGACTAGAGGACTAGAGGACTAGGGGAAGGGACTAGAGGAAAGGACTAGAGGACTAGAGAACTAGTGGAAGGGACTAGAGGAAGGGACTACGGGACTGGAGGAAGGGACTAGAGGAAGGAACTAGAGGACTAGAGAAAGGGACTAGAGGAAGGGACTAGAGGATTAGAGAAAGGGACTGGAGGAAGGGACTATAGGACTAGAGAAAGGGACTAGAGGAAGGGACTAGAGAACTAGGGAAAGGGACTGGAGGAAGGGACCATAGGACTAGGGGTAGGGACTAGAGGATTAGAGATATAGAGGAAGGGACTAGAGGAAGGGACTAGAGAACTATGGAAAGGGACTAGAGGAAGGGACTAGAGAACTAGGGGTAGGGACTAGAGGATTAGAGATATAGAGGAAGGGACTAGAGGAAGGGACTAGAGAACTAGGGGAAGGGACTAGAGGAAAGGACTAGAGGACTAGAGAACTAGTGGAAGAGACTAGAGGAAAGGACTAGAGAACTAGGGAATGGACTAGAGGAAGACACTAGAGAACTACAGAACTAGGGGAAGGGACTAGAGGAAGGGACTAGAGAACTAGAGGAAGGGACTAGAGGAAAGGACTAGATAACTAGGGGAAGGGACTAGAGAACTAGAGGAAGGGACTAGAGGAAAGGACTAGATAACTAGGGGAAGGGACTAGAGGAAAGGACTAGAGGACTAGAGGAAGGGACTAGAGGACTAGAGAACTAGGGGAAGGGACTAGAGGACTAGGGAAGGGACTAGAGGAAGGGACTAGAGAACTAGGGAAGGGACTAGAGGATTGGACTACGGGACTGGAGGAAGGGACTAGAGAACTAGGGGAAGGGACTAGAGGACTAGAGAACTATGGGAAGGGACTAGAGTAATAGAGGAAGGGACTAGAGGACTAGCGAACTAGGGAAGGGACTAGAGTAAAGGACTAGAGAACTAGGGGAAGGGACTAGAGGATGGGACTAGAGGACTAGAGAACTAGGAGAAGGGACTAGAGGAAGGGACTACGGGACTAGAGGAAGGGACAACGGGACTAGGGGAAAGGACTACGGGACTAGGGGAAAGGACTAGAGGAAGGGACTACGGGAAGGAACTAGAGGAAGGGACCTTGGGACTGGAGGAAGGAACTAGAGGAAGGGACTAGAGAACTAGAGGAAGGTACTTGAGGAAAGAACTAGAGGACTAGAGCACTAGGGGAAGGGACTATAGGAAAGGACTAGAGGACTAGAGAACTAGGGGAAGAGACAAGAGGATATGATTAGAGGACTAGAGAACTAGGGGAAGGGACTAGAGGAAGGGGCTAGAGGACTAGAGCACTAGGGGAAGGGACTAGAGGAAGGGACTAGAGGACTAAAGAACTAGGGGAAGGGACTAGAGGAAGGGACTAGAGGACTAGGAGAAGGGACTAGAGGACTAGAGGAAGGGACTAGAGGACTAGAGAACTAGGGGAAGGGACTAGAGGAAGGAACTACGGGACTGGAGGAAGGGACTAGGGAAGGGACTAGGGGAAGGGACTACAGGACTAGAGGAAGGGAATAAGGGAAGGGACTAGGGGAAGGACAAGAAACTAGGGTGTGTGTGATTGGCTCACCCTCCCTGGCCTTGCGCTCCGTGATAGGCCGGACCATGGAGGAGGTCTTGAAAAGGAAGCCATTGTGAGTGACGGGGTGCTGTGGTGAATATTGTTGAGGCTCCATGACCCCAGTCACCTCCGACCGAGGCAGCACTGCAGACACACAACACGCACAGTAATTATTAAACAGGAATAAACAAAATGTAAATATGTGAATGAATACAAATTAATATGAATATACATGAATAAACATGAGCATGTTATCTGTCAACACGAGTGTGTATGTACCTGTGTTGAGGTTGTGTGAGAGGAACTCGGCCTGTAGTTTCTGGTTGTGTGTGAGTGCCAGTGAGAGCGGGGAGGGACAGTCAGCCTGGCCAGTAGAACAGTTCACATCAGCTCCACAGAACACCAGACTTAACGTTTCCAGCACATCACTGCACTGCACGTTTATACACAGGGCCTGGAGAGGAAGAGTGAGAGAGAAAGGGAGAGGTAGAGAGCGAGCGAGAGAGAGAGAGGAGGGGGTAGGAGGGATAATTGTTTCAAATTCAGAAAATGATCACTGTCAGTATTACCTAGGAGGAACTAACATGGCTGCCATGGAATGATGTGATGCTGAGTAGGAGCTTTTTGGTTGAAACAGCAGTGACCAGATTCTCCTTGTAGCTGTGCCACAGCAGTATTAGTAAACTTGTTTCTGAATTCACAGTTCAGGGTCTCAGGCAGTTCTAGAACATTGTGACACATAACCTAGGACATTCCACAAGCCTACATTCCACACCTTACTCCTACCTACAGTCCACCTGTTGTTGTTGGGCAAAGCAGTGGTGCAGCTTGACTCAGAGCTGTGGTTCAGAACAATCCACTCTTAAAGTGTTTCTCAACTGAGAACAATTACACATCTCTGAGGACTTTTAGGTTGAGGGTACAGGGGGGTCGAATCCTCCAGGGTGTAGGGACAGGTGGGTCAAATCCTCCAGGGTGTAGGGACAGGGTAAGGGGACAGGGGGTTAAAATCCTCCTCTCTCTCTACTTATCTCTCTCATTCTCCTCCTCTCTCCAATATGTGTTTCTTCTCCATATCTCTCCCATGAGGGAAGCTCAGAGTTAGACACATACTCTCACACACAGGTGTGAGCTATAGCAACCACAGGAGGGCTGAGCAACAAGAGAAGAAATTCCCCTCTGGGAAAGAATCTGTTTCCAACACACACACACAGAGAAAGGAATCCAAGACTCTTATACAATACACAGAGATCGAGAGAGCGCGAGTTGCGGGAAAAACATATAAAATCCATGTACACAAACAACAAGTGTGCGATTACAATTGGCAAAAAACACACACATTTCTTTTCACAGGGCCGTGGGGTGAGACAGGGATGCAGTTTAAGCCCCACCCTCTTCAACATGTATATCAACGAATTGGCGAGGGCATTAGAAAAGTCTGCAGCACCCAGCCTCACCCTACTAGAATCTGAAGTCAAATGTCTACTGTTTGTTGATGATCTAGTGCTTGTCACCAACCAAGGAGGGCCTACAGCAGCACCTAGATCTTCTGCACAGATTCTGCCAGACCTGGGCCCTGACAGTAAATCTCAGTAAGACAAAAATAATGGTGTTCCAAAAATGGTCCAATCACCAGGACCACAAATACAAATTCCATCTAGACACCGTTGCCCTAGAGCACACAAAAAGACGATATACATACCTCGGCCTAAACATCAGCGCCACAGGTAACTTCCACAAAGCTGTGAATCTGAGAGACAAGGCAAGAAGGGCCTTCTATGCCATCAAAAGGAACATAAAAATTGACATACCAATTAGGATCTGGCAAAAAAACACTTGAATAAGTTATAGAACCCATTGTCCTTTATGGTTGTGAGGTCTGGGGTCAGCTCACCAAACAACAATTCACAAAATGGGACAAACACCAAATTGAGACTCTGCATGCAGAATTCTGCTAAAATATTCTCTGTGTACAATGTAAAACACCAAATAATGCATGCAGAGCAGAATTAGGCCGATACCCGCAAATTATCAAAATCCATAAAAGAGCCTTTCAATTTTACAACCACCTAAAAGGAAGCGATACTCAAACCTTCCATAACAAAGTCATCACCTACAGAGATATGAACCTGGAGAAGTCCCTTAAGCAAGCTGGTCCTGGGGCTCTGTTCACAAACACAAACAGACCCCACAGAGCCCCAGGACAGCAACACAATTAGTGAGCATAGCCTTGCCATTGAGAAAGGCCGCCGTAGGCAGATCTGGCTCTCAAGAGAACAGGCTATGTGCACACTGCCCACAAAATGAGGTGGAAACTGAGCTGCACTTCCTAACTTCCTGCCAAATGTATGACCATATTAGAGACACATATTTCCCTCAGATTACACTGATCCACAAAGATTTCAAAAACAAACCCAATTTTGATTAACTCCCATATCTACTGGGTGAAATACCACCTGGTGTCCAAACACAGCAGCAAGATTTGTGACCTGTTGCCACAAGAAAAGGGCAACCAGTGAAGAACAAACACCATTGTAAATACAACCAATTTTATGTTTATTTATTTTCCCTTTTGTACTTTAACTATTTGCTCATCGTTACCACACTTTATATAGGCATAATATGACATTTGAAATATCTTTATTCTTTTGGAACTTCTGTGAGTGTAATGTTTAATGTTCATTTTTATTGTTTATTTCACTTTTGTTTATTATCTTGTTCACTAGCTTTGGCAATATGTTTCCCATGCCAATAAAGCCCTTAAATTGAAAGGTCTGCCTATGTGCCCACTGCACACAAAATGAGGTGGAAACTGAGCTACACTTCCTAACCTCCTGCCAAATGTATGACCACACTAGAGTCACATATTTCCCACAGATCACACAGTCCCACAAAGAATTTGAAAACAAATCAAACAATGACAAACTCATATGTGTTAGGCGAATGAACGCAGTCTGCAATCACAGCAGCAAGATTTGTGGCCCGTTGCCCTAAGAAAAGGGCAACCAGTGAAGCACAAACAACATAAATACAACACATATTTCTGTTGATTTATTTTCTCTTTCATACTTCAACTATTAGCACATACTACACATAGCCAATAATATAACATTTGAAATGTCTATATTCTTTTAAAACCTGTGAGTGTAATGTTTACTAATGTTTATTCCACTTTTATTTATTGTTTATTCCATTTGCTTTGACAATGTAAACATATGTTTCCCAAGACAATAAAGCCATTTGAACTGAAAGGGAGAGAGACAGTGACAGAGAAAGACAAAAAGCGAGAGAGAGAAGTGTCTGTCTGCTCGGCCTCCCTGTCTGCTCGGCCTCCCTGCCTGCTCGGCCTCCCTGCCTGCTCGGCCTCCCTGCCTGCTCGGCCTCCCTGCCTGCTCGGCCTCCCTGCCTGCTCTGCCTGCTCAGCCTCTCTGCCTGCTCAGCCTCTCTGCCTGCTCAGCCTCTCTGCCTGCTCAGCCTCTCTGCCTGCTCAGCCTCTCTGGTGAGGTAATGCTGAAACATATGGATCCCTTCCTGTCTCGTGTGTGTGTGTGTGTGTGTGTGTGTGTGTGTGTGTGTGTGTGTGATCCTCTGCTTTCCAAGCGAGTAAAACCTTTGTTAGTTGGAAGGGGGAGGATTGAGGGAAGTGGTATCTGTAATCCCTCTCTGATTACAAGACTTGCATGTTTTTGTCCATCTTTTCTGTAGAAAGCAGGACTGTAGCTAACTGAGAGCTCTGTTTTCAGAGACACACCCAGCGTATAGAGTGCACTTTAGTCTCTCTCTCCATCTCTCCAGGGGTTGTCTTAAAGTCTTGGATTCCTCCGTGAGTGCGTGTGCCTGTGTGTGCAGATGTGTGAGGGCTGGAAGTCTTGAAACACTTATTTCTCAGAGGCCTTTTTCTTATTTTCTTGCTCAGCCTTCCTGTGAACCGATTGGTTGCTATAGCTCACACCTGAGTGTGTGAGTGTGAGTGAATCTCTGACTCTGGTTTCCTTCATGGGACTGATGGGAGGGATATGGAGAAGAAACAGGCAAGGGAGAGGAGGGTTGTTGGTTCAGAGATAGTGCAGCTGTGTGTGTGTGTGTGTGTGTGTGTGTGTGTGTGTGTTAGTTCAGAGAGAATGCAGCTGTGTGTGTGTGGGTTGTTGGTTCAGAGAGAGTGCAGCAGTGTGTGTGTGTGTGTGTGTTTGTGTGTAATAAGGTGTGTGTTACTGTGTTGGGCTCAGTGTGCTCCAGCTGGAAGGCTGCGTTGAGCTCAGCTGTGAAAACACCCTCCTTTCTTTCCTCCCTCCATCTCTCCTGGTCTTTCTCAACGGAGCAGTCTCTCCCTCCCTGACTGGTTTAATTTTATTACTTAGCCTGGTTCTGAGTTAACTTCTCAGGGCTAGGGGGCAGTATTTTGAAGTTCGGATGAAAAACGTGCCCAAAGTAAACTGCCTGTTACTCAGGCCCAGAAGCTAGGATATGCATACAATTAGTAGCTTTGGATAGAAAACACTCTGAAATATCTAAAACTGTTAAAATAATGTCTGTGAGTATAACAGAATTGATATGGCAGGCAAAAACCCGAGCAAAATCCATCTGGGATGTCTGAATCAGTCATGTCACACTGTTTTCAATAGGCCAGCTATTCAAAGCCTCCGTTTAACCCCAAGATTGCAGTTCCTATGGCTTCCACTAGATGTCAACAGTCTTTAGAAAAAGGTTGGAAGCTTCAATCATGAAAATCAAGGGAGTAAGACCACTTGTTCCTGAGTTCACGTCAAGTGTCCTGTTTTGGATTTTATTATAGTGTATATTAATTTTAGGGTAACTGAGTGTTGATTACAAATGCTGTTTGACTTTTTTCAACGAACTTTACGGGTACCTTTGGGATATCGTTTGTCTGCATGGATGAAAAGCCTTTGGGCAGGTGGATTACTGAACAAAACACACCAACCAAACTGAGCTTTATGGATATAAAGAGGGACTTTATCGAACAAAAGGACCTTTTATTGTGTAACCGGGACACTTGGGTATGCCATCAGAGGAAGATCATCAAAGGTAAGCAATTTATGTTATGCTATTTTTGAGTTTTGTGACACCTCTGCTGGTTCTGTTATTATGATGAGTTTTTGAGTGGGGCACTGTCCTTAGACAATCAAATGTTCTGCTTTCGCCATAAAGCCTTTTTGAAATCTGACAATGCTGTTAGATTAACGAGAGTCTAAGCTTTGGAAAGGTGTGCAGCATTTGTATTTTCATGCATGTTTGAAATGAGTATTTTTGTAATTTGAATTTGGCGCTCTGCATTTCACCGGATGTTGTCAAAATCGATCCCGTTCACGGGATTGGATCTGTAATAGGTTAACCTGTCCCCTCATCCCATATACTCCTACTCTGTCCCTACACCCTGGAGGATTTGACCCCCCTGTCCCTGTACCCTGGAGGATTTTACCCCCCTGTCCCTGTACCCTGGAGGATTTTACCACCCCCTGTCCCTGTACCCTTGAGGATTTTACCCCCTGTCCCTACACCCTGGAGGATTCTACCCCCCTGCCCCTACACCCTGGAGGATTTGACCCCACTGTTCTTACATCCTGGAGGATTCGACCCCCCCTGTACCCTCAACCTAAAAGTCCTCAGAGATGTGTAATTGTTCTCAGTTGAGAAACACTTTAAGAGTGGATTGTTCTGAACCACAGCTCTGAGTCAAGCTGCACCACTGCTTTGCCCAACAACAACAGGTGGACTGTAGGTAGGAGTAAGGTGTGGAATGTAGGCTTGTGGAATGTCCTAGGTTATGTGTCACAATGTTCTAGAACTGCCTGAGACCCTGAACTGTGAATTCAGAAACAAGTTTTCTAATACTGCTGTGGCACAGCTACAAGGAGAATCTGGTCACTGCTGTTTCAACCAAAAAGCTCCTACTCAGCATAACATCATTCCATGGCAGCCATGTTAGTTCCTCCTAGGTAATACTGACAGTCACTGTCCCTCTCTCTCTTTCAATTCAAAGGGCTTTATTGGCCTAGCAGGGGGGAAACAGGGCTGAAGAGAAAAACAGAGAGTGATATGAAAGGAAGAGAGGAGAAAAATAATAGAAAGAGAGTTGGGAGAAGAGAAACATGGAAGAAAGAGGTGAGAATAAGAGGGATAAGGATAGAGAGAAAGTAAAGCCAAGTTCTAGTAACTGATCTCTTCCTGGCAGCCATATTGACACACATCCAAAGTCTAAACAAACAACCCCATAAATGGTTTAGTGCAGTCAGCCATACAGCCACACCACGTCTGCACCCACCCAGCACTTACCATATACACTGAACAAAAATATAAACGCAACATGTAAAGTGTTGGTCCCATGTTTCATGAGCTGAAATAAAAGATCTCAATTCTGTGCAGGAATTTGTTTACATCCCTGTTAGTGAGCATTTCTCCTTTGCCAAGATAATCCATCCACCTGACAGGTGTGGCATATCAAGATAATCCATCCACCTGACAGGTGTGGCATATCAAGATAATCCATCCACCTGACAGGTGTGGCATATCAAGATAATCCATCCACCTGACAGGTGTGGCATATCAAGAAGCTGATTAAACAGCATGATCTGCTGAGGTCAGTAAAAGGTCACTCCACAATGTGCAGTTTTGTCACACAACGCCACAAGTTGTGAGGGAGTGTGCAATTGGCATGCTGTTGCTAGATAATTGAACGTTCATTTCTCTACCATAAACTGCCTCCAACGTTGTTTTAGAGAACTTGGCAGTACGTCTAACTGGCCTCACATCCGCAGACCACGTGTAACCACTCCAGCCCAGGACCTCCACATCCGGCTTCTTCACCTGCAGGATCGTCTGAGACCAGCCACCCGGAAAGCTAGTTAAATAGGAGTATTTCTGTCTGCAAGAAAGCCCTTTTTGTGGGGAAAAACTAATTCTGATTGGCTGGGCCTGGGCCTGGCTCCCCAGTGGGTGGGCCTATGCCCTCCCAGACCCACCCATGGCTGCGCCCCCGTCCAGTCATATGAAATCCATAAATTTGGGCCTAATGAATTTATTTAAATTGACAGACTTCCTTATATGAACCGTAACTCAGTAAAATAATTTTAATTGTTGCATGTTGTGTTTATATTTTTGTTCAGTATACATTTTAGTCATTTAGCAGACTTATCCAGAATGACTTACAATTAGTGCATTCATTTTAAGATAGGTGGGACAACCTCATATCACAGTCATAGTAATTACATTTTGGGGGTCGGGTGGGGGGTGCTGTGGGATTAATCAAGATAATCTTTTCAGAAGTTTTAGGAAGTTTGTCAGGGACTCCGCTCTCCTGAAGTTTGGGGGTAGCTTGTTCCACCATTGGTGCTGTGCCAGGACAGACAAGAGCTTTGACTGGGATGAGCCAGCCCCTCGTAGGGGTGGGAGGGCCAATATACCAGAGGTGGCAGAACGGAGTGCTCAGGTTGGGGTGTAGGTTTTGAACCACACAGGCATATGGAGAAAGTCCTAAACCACTAACACACACAAACATATCCCAAACCATCCACACACACTCCTCTGCATCTCATAACACTGTCAGCCCACAGTCACACTGTCAAACTAATATTATCAGTGGTTCCTGTCTAATCACTGGGTTGGTTGATGAATTAGCATGTGGAGGTTAGCTGTGAGGTAGACTAGCACCCATGTAAAAGCAGTGCTAGCCTGTACTGTGGGATGCTAGAAACGTTCACATAATTTAACTTCACTATTTTATAAATGCGTAGTTTAGCAATCAAATGAGGATAAAAGTTATTCCTGACCATATCAGCTGAACAGGAAAAACTCCTGGCACTAGATATAAGATGATAGCATAGTTTAGCAGTGATATACTATAAGATGCTAACATAGTTTAGCAGTGATATACTATAAGATGCTAACATAGTTTAGCAGTGATATACTATAAGATGCTAACATAGTTTAGCAGTGATATACTATAAGATGCTAACATAGTTTAGCAGTGATATACTATAAGATGCTAACATAGTTTAGCAGTGATATACTATAAGATGCTAACATAGTTTAGCAGTGATATACTATAAGATGCTAAGATAGTTTAGCAGTGATATACTATAAGATGCTAACATAGTTTAGCAGTGGTATGTTATAAATGCTGACATAGTTTAGCAGTGATATACTATAAGATGCTAACATAGTTTAGCAGTGGTATGTTATAAATGCTGACATAGTTTAGCAGTGATATACTATAAGATGCTAACATAGTTTAGCAGTGGTATGTTATAAATGCTGACATAGTTTAGCAGTGATATACTATAAGATGCTAACATAGTTTAGCAGTGATATACTATAAGATACTAACATAGTTTAGCAGTGATATACTATAAGATACTAACATAGTTTAGCAGTGATATACTATAAGATACTAACATAGTTTAGCAGTGATATACTATAAGATACTAACATAGTTTAGCAGTGGTATGTTATAAATGCTGACATAGTTTAGCAGTGATATACTATAAGATGCTAACATAGTTTAGCAGTGGTATGTTATAAATGCTGACATAGTTTAGCAGTGATATACTATAAGATGCTAACATAGTTTAGCAGTGATATACTATAAGATGCTAACATAGTTTAGCAGTGATATACTATAAGATACTAACATAGTTTAGCAGTGATATACTATAAGATACTAACATAGTTTAGCAGTGATATACTATAAGATACTAACATAGTTTAGCAGTGATATACTATAAGATACTAACATAGTTTAGCAGTGATATACTATAAGATACTAACATAGTTTAGCAGTGATATACTATAAGATGCTAACATAGTTTAGCAGTGATATACTATAAGATGCTAACATAGTTTAGCAGTGATATGTTATAAAATGCTAACATAGTTTAGCAGTGATATACTATAAGATACTAAGATAGTTTAGCAGTGATGCGCCATGAGATGTTAGCATACAGGTAACTGCAAAAATAAAGGAAACACCAACATAAAGTGTGTTAATAGAGCGTTGGGCCACCACGAGCCACCAGAACAGCTTCAATGTGCCTTGGCATAGATTCTACAAGTGTCTGGAACTCTACTGGAGAGATGCGACACCATTCTTCCATGACAAATTCCATAATTTGGTGTTTTGTTTATGGTGGTGGAAAACGCTGTCTCGGACGCCAATCTAGAATCTCCCATAAGTGTTCAATTGGGTTGAGATCTGGTGACTGAGACACACACACACATCCTTTAAAGCCCCTGTGCTCCTTCTTCTAGCCATGGTAGCCAAAATAATGGTCAACAGGGCATTTTTACACATGAACCTAAGCATGGGATGTTAACTGCTTAGTTAAGTCAGGAACCACACCTGTGTGGAAGCACCTGCTTTCAATATACTCAAGTGTTTCCTTTATTTTGGCAGTTACCTGTAGTTTAGCCGTGATGTGCTATAAGATGGAAGCAAAGTTCAGCAGAGTGGGAGAGGGAGCGGGCTCGTACAAGGTTGTCCATTCAGAAAGGTGAGACTGCGGAGAATCTGACCACACAAAGAACACATGGAGTCACACACATACCAGTGTATCTCTACCCCACACACACACACCCTCTGTCTCTCCCACACACGCACACACACACACACAATTACTGTACACACCCCCACACACTCTATCAATCATAGACACACACAGACTTCTGGAATTATGAATTACTGGACACAGACCAAAGTCTGGCTTCAGCGCCACTCAGACACCTACTCGGACAACACACTCGGACAACACACTCGGACAACACACTCGGATTCATACATATTCGGACACAGCATTCCAACAAGTCTGCGCATAGAGGAAGGGTAAGGCTGTGAGACAAAGTCCATTTCAATCATCCAACTCACATACTGTACACAGTTCAACACAAAAACAACTCTCAGAAACACACCGAAATAAATACAACCCTCAAACACACAGCCCCGCTCACATTTTATACACATGACTCACAGACCAACACTTATCTAAAAGATACTAAACAGGCCTTTTCCAAAAACATAAAGACATACACAGAGCACAGAGTTATACTGGAAAACATAGAGCACAGAGCACAGTTATACTGGAAAACATAGAGCACAGAGTTATACTGGAAAACATAGAGCACAGAGCACAGTTATACTGGAAAACATAGAGCACAGAGCACAGTTATACTGGAAAACATAGAGCACAGAGCACAGAGTTATACTGGAAAACATAGAGCACAGAGCACAGTTATACTGGAAAACATAGAGCACAGAGTTATACTGGAAAACATAGAGCACAGAGCACAGTTATACTGGAAAACATAGCTACTTCAGTAGTGCACTCACCCATGAGCTGACATTGTAGTCCTCTTGACTGTCACCGGTGTGTGTGCATATGTGCGTGTGTGTGCATGTGTGTGTATGTGCCAAACTGAATAGTTCCAAGTGAAGACCCTCCAAGAGCACTCCTCACAAAGCTACACGTCAACTACACCACAGAAGGAAAGAGAGAGAAAGAGGGACAGACAGAAGAACTTTCCCCAGCTCCACTGATCTGACCCAAACAATGAGACAGAGAAAAGGGGAGGAGAGGAGAGCAACTCTGGAGAGGCGGAATTAGAACACATTCCTGTAGAAAGACCATGATGATGTCAGAGGGAGGGGTGGAGTCCTGCCACAGTTAGATAAACAAAGCAGCATGATCTCCAACACACACTAATACATGCCAGAGGTGGGCTGGGGACCAGGGAGAACACGGAGAGAAACACCGTCCAGATAAGAGAATGGAGCAGGGAAAGTGAAGTAGAGAAAGAGAGAAAGCGAGGGAGATAAAGAGAGGGAGATAAGAGGAGGGAGCAGGAGAACAAAGGATTAATTTAGTCCAACGCATAAAGAGAGTGAGAGTGTGTGTTTCTCCCTATGATGTTGCATCCTGGTCCAACAATCAGGATCAGAGAGAAAACTACCTGTATTTTGAGTTTCTTTAAATCTCTGCTGCACACACGACTAACACACACTGGGAGTGAACAGCTGGTGAACTAAATCACTTGAGGATAATGGAATCACTCAAAGTCATGTGCTGAATGTGATTCACAGAGAGAGAGAGAGAGAGAAAGAGAGAGAGACAGAGAGAGAGAGACAGAGAGAGAGAGAGAGAGAGAGAGAGACAGAAAGAGAGAGAGAGAGAGACAGAAACCGAGAGAGAGAGACAGAAACCGAGAGAGAGAGAGACAGAGAGCGACATAGAGAGATGAGTGCAGTTGGCACTGCTTCTGGTAACTGGGTTAAGAGGCTATTGACTGACCCAGCTAAGAGCTGTAACACTGAGGCATTCACTACACAGAAACACACACACTGAATGGAAGAGAGGGGGCGAGATAGAGGGGTACTGGAGGGGGATGGACACTGGAGGGTTATATTGTAGATACTGGAGGGTTATACTGTAGATACTGGAGGGTTATACTGTAGATACTGGAGGGGTATACTGTAGATACTGGAGGGGTATACTGTAGATACTGGAGGGTTATACTGTAGATACTGGAGGGTTATACTGTAGATACTGGAGGGTTATACTGTAGATACTGGAGGGGTATAGATACTGGAGGGTTATACAGTGAGGGAAAAAAGTATTTGATCCCCTGCTGATTTTGTATGTTTGCCCACTGACAAAGAAATGATCAGTCTATAATTTTAATGGTAGGTTTATTTGAACAGTGAGAGACAGAATAACAACAAAAAAATCCAGAAAAACGCTGATTCCTCACCGTTCTCATGATCATTGCAACTCCACGAGGTGAGATCTTGCATGGAGCCCCAGGCCGAGGGAGATTGACAGTTATTTTGTGTTTCTTCCATTTGCGAATAATCGCACCAACTGTTGTCACCTTCTCACCAAGCTGCTTGGTGATGGTCTTGTAGCCCATTCCAGCCTTGTGTAGGTCTACAATCTTGTCCCTGACATCCTTGGAGAGCTCTTTGGTCTTGGCCATGGTGGAGAGTTTGGAATCTGATTGTTTGATTGCTTCTGTGGACAGGTGTCTTTTATACAGGTAACAAACAGATTAGGAGCACTCCCTTTAAGAGTGTGCTCCTAATCTCATCTTGTTACCTGTATAAAAGACACCTGGGAGCCAGAAATCTTTCTGATTGAGAGGGGGTCAAATACTTATTTCCCTCATTAAAATGCGAATCAATTTATAACATTTTTCACATGCGTTTTTCTGGATTTTTTTGTTGTTATTCTGTCTCTCACTGTTCAAATAAACCTACCATTAAAATTATAGACTGATCATTTCTTTGTCAGTGGGCAAACGCACAAAATCAGCAGGGGATCAAATACTTTTTTCCCTCACTGTACTGTAGATACTGGAGGGTTATACTGTAGATACTGGAGGGTTATACTGTAGATACTGAAGGGTAAAACTGTAGATACTGAAGGGGTATACTGTAGATACTGGAGGGTAATACTGTAGATACTGGAGGATTATACTGTAGGGACTGAAGGGTAATGCTGTAGATACTGGAGGGTTATACTGTAGATACTGAAGGGTAATACTGTAGATACTGGAGGGTTATACTGTAGATACTGGAGGGTAATGCTGTAGATACTGAAGGGGTATACTGTAGATACTGAAGGGTAATACTGTAGATACTGGAGGGGTATACTGTAGATACTGGAGGGTTATACTGTAGATACTGGAGGGTTATACTGTAGATACTGGAGGGGTATACTGTAGATACTGGAGGGTTATACTGTAGATACTGGAGGGTTATACTGTAGATACTGGAGGGTTATATTGTAGATACTGGAGGGTTATACTGTAGACACTGGAGGGGTATACTGTAGATACTGGAGGGGTATACTGTAGATACTGGAGGGGTATACTGTAGATACTGGAGGGGTATACTGTAGATACTGAAGGGTAATACTGTAGATACTGGAGGGGTATGGATACTGGAGGGTTATACTGTAGATACTGGAGGGTTATACTGTAGATACTGAAGGGTAATACTGTAGATACTGGAGGGGTATGGATACTAGAGGGTTATACTGTAGATACTGGAGGGTTATACTGTAGATACTGGAGGGGTATAGATACTGCAGCGGTATACTGTGGATACTGGAGGGGTATGGATACTGGAAGGGTATAGATACTGGAGGGGTATAGATACTGGAGGGGTATAGATACTGGAGGGGTATACTGTAGATACTGGAGGGGTATGGATACTGGAGGGGTATACTGTAGATACTGGAGGGGTATGGATACTGGAAGGGTATAGATACTGGAGGGGTATAGATACTGGAGGGGTATACTGTAGATAATGGAGGTGTATACTGTAGATGAATAGATACTGGATGGGAATAAATACTGGAGGGGTATACTGTAGATACAGGAAGGATATGGATACTGGAGGGGTATGGATACTGGAGGGGCATACTGTAGATACTGGTGGGGCATAGAAACTGGAGGGGTATGGATACTGGAGGGGTATACTGTAGATACTGGAGGGGTGTGGAACCTGGAGGGATTTGGATAGTGGAGGGGTATTTAATACACTGGAGGTGTATACTGTAGATACTGGAGGGGTATGGATACTGGAGGGGTATGGATACTGGAAGGGTATGGATACTGGAAGGGTTAAGTTAAGGTTAGGTTGGAGGTAGGTCAGATAAGGGTTAAATTGGAGGTAGGTCAGATAAGGGTTATATGAAGAGATAAATTGGAGGTAGGTCAGATAAGGGTTATATAAAGGGTTACATTTGAGGTAGGTCAGATAAGGGTTATATAAAGGGTTAAATTGGAGGTAGGTCAGATAAGGGTTATATAAAGGGTTAAGGTTAGAGGTAGGTCAGATTAGGGTTATATAAGGGTTAAATTGGAGGTAGGTCAGATAAGGGTTATATAAAGGGTTAAGGTTAGGTTGGAGGTAGGTCAGATTAGGGTTATATGAAGGTTGTTCTTACATTGTTGAGCTCTCTCTGGTTGCCGTAGAGGGGGTGGTATTTGCGGTATTTGCCCTGTCTGTATTTGGAGCTGATGAATCGGCGGCGGTCTTCGCTGCAGCAGGTCGGACTCAGCGCCTCGCTGGGAGGGACGTTCGCCGCCCAGAACCTGTTCAGACGCTCGTTTCCTAGCAACAGGAACAACTGGGGGACAGGTGAGGGGGGAGGTTAGATAGGGACACCAAATCTCTGTGTGTCTGTATTAGTATTCTTGTGAGTACCAGAAGTCTTCACCAGAATATTAAAACAACTAAAATTCGGAGAAGTGAGGACACTTGTAAAAAGGCTATTTTAGGCTTAGGGGTTAGGTTAAGGGTCAGGGTTAGAATTAGGGGTGAATGGTTTAGGGTTAGGGAAAATAGGATTTTGAATAGGAATCAATTGCTGTTCCTCAAAAAGTCCTCACAAATATAGTAAGACATAGTAGTGTGTGTGTACCTGTATAAGCTCCCCTGTCCACACCTTCCTGTCCATCTTCAGACTGCGCACCTTAGAGATGCTGGGTCCCAAACCCCGATGCTCTCCTACAACACACAAACAGACAGACAGACAGACATGCAAAAATGCATAATTCTATGACTGCATTCTGTGAATAACAGACAAACAGGTCCAACCAAAGGTCAGTGGATCTGAAAGTTCTACGACTAACAGATGATAGTAAACACACTGACCTGCACAGCGTTTGCAGACCACCACACACAGGTTGATGGCAGCCCACTCAGGTTTGGCGGCGCCACAGTCGGCACAGCAACCGTTGCTAGGCTCCGCCCAGATTTTATTAGCCACCTCGCTATTGGACAGAGCTTCTCCAATTGCGTCACACATCGCTTCTACCCACTGGTCCTTATGTTGTTCCGAATCCGCTAGAAAACTACACACACACACACTCACACTCTTGTACAGCTAAACTTGTGGAGACACATAATTCAGACACATTATTATAAAGAAAAAAATATTTAACCTTTATTTAACTAGGCAAGTCAATGACGGCCTAGGAACAGTGGGTTAACTACCTTGTTCAGGGGCAGAACAACAGATTTTTACCTTGTCAGCTCGGGGATTCGATCTAGCAACCTTTCGGTTACTGGCTACCTGCCCTAACCCTAATCCTAGCTCCTAAACCTAATTCTAACCCTAACCCTAGCTCCTAAACCTAATTCTAACCCTAGCTCCTAAACCTAATTCTAACCCTAACCCTAGCTTCTAAACCTAATTCTAACCCTAATCCTAGCTCCTAAACCTAATTCTAACCCAAACCCTAGCTCCTAAACCTAATTCTAACCCTAACCCTAGCTCCTAAACCTAATTCTAACCCTAGCTCCTAAACCTAATTCTAACCCTAACTATAGCTCCTAAACCTAATTATAACCCTAACCCTAGCTCCTAAACCTAATTCTAACCCTAGCTTCTAAACCTAATTCTAACCCTAGCTTCTAAACCTAATTCTAACCCTAACTCCTAAACCTAATTCTAACCCTAAACCTAATTCTAACCTTAACTCTAGCTCCTAAACCTAATTCTAACCCTAACCCTAGCTTCTAAACCTAATTCTAACCCTAACCCTAGCTCCTAAACCTAGCTTCTAAACCTAATTCTAACCCTAACCCTAGCTCCTAAACCTAGCTTCTAAACCTAATTCTAATCTTAACCAAAGCATCTAAACCTAATTCTAACCCTAACCCTAGCTCCTAAACCTAATTCTAACTATAGCTCCTAAACCTAATTCTAACCCTAACCCTAGCTCCTAAACCTAATTCTAACCCTAGCTTCTAAACCTAATTCTAACCCTAACTCCTAAACCTAATTCTAATTCTAACCCTAAACCTAACCTTAACCCTAGCTCCTAAACCTAATTCTAACCTAACCCTAGCTTCTAAACCCTAATTCTAACCCTAACCTAGCTCCTAAACCTAGCTCCTAAACCTAATTCTAACCCTAGCTCCTGAACCTAATTCTAACCCTAGCTCCTAAACCTAATTCTAACCCTAGCTCCTAAACCTAATTCTAACCCTAACCCTACCTCCTAAACCTAATTCTAACCCTAACTCAAGCTTCTAAACTTAATTCTAACCCTAGCTTCTAACCCTAATTCTAACCCTAACCCTAACCCTAGCTTCTAAACCTAATTCTAACCCTAATCCTAGCTCCTAAACCTAATTCTAACCCAAACCCTAGCTCCTAAACCTAATTCTAACCCTAACCCTAGCTCCTAAACCTAATTCTAACCCTAGCTCCTAAACCTAATTCTAACCCTAACTATAGCTCCTAAACCTAATTATAACCTAACCCCAGCTCCTAAACCTAATTCTAACCTAGCTTCTAAACCTAATTCTAACCCTAGCTTCTAAACCTAATTCTAACCCTAACTCCTAAACCTAATTCTAACCCTAAACCTAATTCTAACCTTAACTCTAGCTCCTAAACCTAATTCTAACCCTAACCCTAGCTTCTAAACCTAATTCTAACCCTAACCCTAGCTCCTAAACCTAGCTTCTAAACCTAATTCTAACCCTAACCCTAGCTCCTAAACCTAGCTTCTAAACCTAATTCTAATCTTAACCAAAGCATCTAAACCTAATTCTAACCCTAACCCTAGCTCCTAAACCTAATTCTAACTATAGCTCCTAAACCTAATTCTAACCCTAACCCTAGCTCCTAAACCTAATTCTAACCCTAGCTTCTAAACCTAATTCTAACCCTAACTCCTAAACCTAATTCTAATTCTAACCCTAAACCTAACCTTAACCCTAGCTCCTAAACCTAATTCTAACCCTAACCCTAGCTTCTAAACCTAATTCTAACCCTAACCCTAGCTCCTAAACCTAGCTCCTAAACCTAATTCTAACCCTAGCTCCTGAACCTAATTCTAACCCTAGCTCCTAAACCTAATTCTAACCCTAGCTCCTAAACCTAATTCTAATTCTAATCCTAACCCTACCTCCTAAACCTAATTCTAACCCTAACTCAAGCTTCTAAACTTAATTCTAACCCTAGCTTCTAACCCTAATTCTAACCCTAACCCTAACCCTAGCTTCTAAACCTAATTCTAACCTAATCCCAGCTCCTAAACCTAATTCTAACCCAAACCCTAGCTCCTAAACCTAATTCTAACCCTAACCCTAGCTCCTAAACCTAATTCTAACCCTAGCTCCTAAACCTAATTCTAACCCTAACTATAGCTCCTAAACCTAATTATAACCCTAACCCTAGCTCCTAAACCTAATTCTAACCCTAGCTTCTAAACCTAATTCTAACCTAGCTTCTAAACCTAATTCTAACCCTAACTCCTAAACCTAATTCTAACCCTAAACCTAATTCTAACCTTAACTCTAGCTCCTAAACCTAATTCTAACCCTAACCCTAGCTTCTAAACCTAATTCTAACCCTAACCCTAGCTCCTAAACCCAGCTTCTAAACCTAATTCTAACCCTAACCCTAGCTCCTAAACCTAGCTTCTAAACCTAATTCTAATCTTAACCAAAGCATCTAAACCTAATTCTAACCCTAACCCTAGCTCCTAAACCTAATTCTAACCCTAGCTCCTAAACCTAATTCTAACCCTAACCCTAGCTCCTAAACCTAATTCTAACCCTAGCTTCTAAACCTAATTCTAACCCTAACTCCTAAACCTAATTCTAACCCTAACTCCTAAACCTAATTCTAACCCTAAACCTAACCTTAACCCTAGCTCCTAAACCTAATTCTAACCCTAACCCTAGCTTCTAAACCTAATTCTAACCCTAACCCTAGCTCCTAAACCTAGCTCCTAAACCTAATTCTAACCCTAACCCTAGCTCCTGAACCTAATTCTAACCCTAGCTCCTAAACCTAATTCTAACCCCAGCTCCTAAACCCAATTCTAACCCTAACCCTACCTCCTAAACCTAATTCTAACCCTAACTCAAGCTTCTAAACTTAATTCTAACCCTAGCTTCTAACCCTAATTCTAATCTTAACCATAGCTTCTAAACCTAATTCTAACCCTAACCCTAGCTCCTAAACCTAGCTCCTAAACCTAATTCTAACCCTAACCCTAGCTCCTGAACCTAATTCTAACCCTAGCTCCTAAACCTAATTCTAACCCTAGCTCCTAAACCTAATTCTAACCCTAACCCTACCTCCTAAACCTAATTCTAACCCTAACTCAAGCTTCTAAACTTAATTCTAACCCTAGCTTCTAACCCTAATTCTAATCTTAACCATAGCATCTAAACCTAATTCTAACCCTAACTCCTAAACCTAATTCTAACCCTAAACCTAATTCTAACCCTAACCCTAGCTCCTAAACCTAATTCTAATCTTAACCATAGCATCTAAACCTAATTCTAACCCTAAGTCTCTGAACACTGAGAAATGTCCGACCCCTCACACGCTCTCTCGTTCTACAGACACACACACACAGACGTGGCCTCTGAACAGCTTGACGCAGACCCTCACGGTTCAGTACTTCCTCTTCACACACACAAAAAGTCATCCGGTCAAGTTGAACACTCTCTCTCTAACTTTGCTGTTTGTGTTTCTGAATGTGTGTTAACCTGAAGATGCGGTAGGGCGTGGTCAGATCAAAGCTGCGGCGGTCAGTGTCCTTCACGTTTCCTACATTCATGTCGATAGACGTGATGCCGATGCCAAGGCGGTAGTCCTGGAAACAGAACACACACATCACACACCTGACATCACCCACTACAGCAACCAATCAGATCTGCTCTTGTTCATGATCAGAGCTGGGTTCAAATACATGCATATTTAAGTATTTGTTATTTAGGGTGTCTTTACACAGGCAGCCCAATTCTGATATTTTTTTCCACTAATTGGTCTTTTGAACAATCACATCGGATCTTTTCACATCAGATCTTTTTCAGAGCTGATCTGATTGGTCAAAATACCAATTAGTAAAACATTTGTAAAAAAAAAAAAATAATAATCTGAATTCGGTGCCTGTCTAAACTCAGCCTTAGATACTTATTTTCTGTGTATTTTAGTATTTTCTAAATAATGTGTCCAAATCAGCTACTTTTATTTGAAGCATTTTCTAGTATTTTCAAATAACTTCCAATAAATGGGTAGTTCCATCAATTCGGTGCCTTTGGAGACATGCAACTTGGTAAAAACAAAATACGGATTTCATCTCATTTTAACAGTCTGTCATAAAGAGCACATGTTCAAATTCATAACAAACACGTTGTCACATCTCAATGTTTTACTACAATAAGTGTCTATTAAGTGCTAAATAAAGTCAAAGGGATTGACCATAACAGGGTTGACCGTAACAGGGTTGATGATTTCTTCTTAAATCAGCCATGAATCCCCTTTTGACAGGGGTAACGTAAGCTTGTTGTGTGTAACAGGGATTGGCAATTGAATGCAACATTCACAACAACAACAAAAACTGCTAGAACATTTCTAGCCCATTTATCTAACAGGGTTGTTGACGTGTTATGCTCGACCAGCTCTAACCAGAATAAAAAGATGAGTGGGAGGCCCCGGTGAGCAAGAGGACAAGTACATTAGAGTGTCTAGTTTGAGAAACAAATGAAGGCTATTCCATGCGAGAATAGCTTCAATAAATAGTACCTGCAAAAAAACAGTCTCAACGTCAACAGTGAAGAGGCGACTCCGGGATGCTGGCCTTCTAGGCAGAGTTGCAAAGAAAAAAAAGTAATATCTCAGACTGGCCAATAAGACGGGCAAAATAACACAGACACTGGACAGAGGAACTCTGCCTAGAAGGCCAGCATCCCGGAGTCGCCTCTTCACTGTTGACGTTGAGACTGGTGTTTTGCGGGTACAATTTAATGAAGCTGCCAGTTGAGGACTTGTGAGGCGTCTGTTTCTCAAACTAGACACTAATGTAGTTGTCCTATTGCTCAGTTGTGCACCTCCTACTCCTCTTTCTATTCTGGTTAGAGCCAGTTTGCGCTGTTCTGTGAAGGGAGTAGTACACAGCGTGGTACGAGATCTTCAGTTTCTTGGCAATTTCTCGCATGGAGTAGCCTTCATTTCTCAGAACAAAAATAGGCTAACGAGGTTCAGAAGAAAGGTATTTTTTTCTAACATAAATTGCAAAATGGTTTTCTAATGATCAATTAGCCTTTTAAATGGATTAGCTTGGATTAGCTAACACAACTTGGATTAGATAACACAACGTGCCATTGGAACACAGGAGTGATGGTTGCTGATAATGGGCCTCTGTACGCCTATGTCAATATTCCATAAAAAAATATGATCTGCCGCTTCCAGCTACAATACTCATTTACAATATCAACAATGTCTATACTGTATTTCTTAAAATTGTATTTTATTTTAATGGACAATAAATGTGCTTTTCTTTAAAAAACAAGGACATTTCAAAGCGACCCCAAACTTTTGAACGGTAGTGTATTATCTATCTATATAGTGCATTTGGAAGGTTTTCAGACCTCTTTACTTTTTCCAAATTTTGTTATGTTACAGCCTTATTCTAAAAAGGATTAACCTACACACAATACCCCATAATGACAGAGAAAAAAAACAGGATGAGACATTTTTACAAATGTATTAAAAATAAAAAACAGAAATACATTATTTACAAAAGTATTTAGACCCTTTGTTATGAGACTCAAAATTGAGCTCAGGTGCATCCTGTTTCCATTGATCATGCTTGAGATGTTTTTACACCTTGGAGTTTTACACCTTGGAGTAAATTCAATTCAATTGATTGGACATGATTTGGAAAGGCACACACCTGTCTATATAAGGTCCCACAGTTGACAGTACGTCAGAGCAAAAACCAAGCCATGAGGTCGAAGGAATTGTCCATAGAGCTCAGAGGCCCCCAAGAATTCCATCATTCCATTCTTAAAATGGAAGAAGTTTGGAACCACCAAGACTCTTCATAGAACTGGCCGCCCTGCCAAATTGAGCAACTGGGGTCAGGAAGGTGGCCAATTTTTTTTTTTATTTAACATTTAACTAGGAAAGTTGGTTAAGAACAAATTCTTATTTACAATGACGGCCTACCGGGGAACAGAGCCTTGTTCAGGGGCAGAACGACAGATGTTTACCTTGTCAGCTCGAGGATTCGATCCAGCAACCTTTCGGTTAATGGCCCAACACTAAAGGTTTAGCTTCCGACCGGACAACAACCCTAAGTACACAGCCAAGACAATGTAAGAGTGGCTTCGAGACAAGTCTCTGAATGTCCTTGAGTGGCCCAGCCAGAGCCCGGACTTGAACCCGATTGAACATCTCTGGAGAGACCTGAAAATAGCTGTGCAGCGTAGCTCCCCATCCAACCTGACAGAGCTTGAGAGGATCTGCAGAGAAGAATGGGAGAAACTCCCCAAATACAGGTGTGCCAAGCTTGTAGGGTCATTACCCAAGAAGATTCGAGGCTGTAATCGCTGCCAAAGGGTCTGAATACTTATGTAAATGTGATATTTCAGTTTTGTATTTTCAATACATTTGCTAAAATTTTAAAAATAAATTGTCATAAGGTATGGTGTGTAGATTTTAGAGTAAGGCTATAACGTAACAAAATGTGTAAAAAGTCAAGGGGTTTGAATACTTAGTGCGAATGCACTATATATACAAAATAATATATGGGGGACTGGAAATGATGCAAACAACTACATTGATGAAAGCTCCAATCTACAATATTAAAGCTGATCTACACTCTAAAAAAACATTGGTTTGAAAACCTCCTAGAAGTGACACAGGGTTGACAGAGAGACACTGAATTTTGCTCTTTACTTTAAGCCTTTATTGAATTCTCCATTAGCTCTGTAATAAAGGGAACTTTATGTAATAACAGGCTTTTAAATTCTATATTGGATTATTATTATTATAATATATTCTCAATTTCTACTTCAAAATATCAAAAGGGACACAAAAAAGGCACTCATTTCGTGGAATGAACCAAATAGCCAAAACTAACTTCAAATAATTATTTATCAAAATGCATCCTACCGTACACCGAGCACACAAATTGGTGCACAGGAGAGTCGGAGTATGAGTCCAAATCAAAGTAGGTGAAACAGAGCACGGGGTGAGGGCACTTCTCAAATGCATATTCCGTTTGTACATACTTTGAAGCATGCATCGATGCAAACTTCAACGGAAAGTATGCAAATAAATATGACACAACCACATAAAAAAATACGCAAAATGTATTGAAATCAATGGCAGACATTTTTTGAGTTAAAGCGAGAAAAAAAATATACACTGACTTCAGAACAAAATGTTGCCTATTCACATCTCATATGTTGCCTGATTACAATATTTTATCTTGATACGTTAATAAATAAAGCAGCGTAATACAGTAGGGGGAGGAGCAGCGGGAGGTAATACAGTAGGGGGAGGAGCAGCGGGAGGTAATACAGTAGGGGGAGGAGCAGCGGGAGGTAATACAGTAGGGGGAGGAGCAGCGTGAGGTAATACAGTAGGGGAAGAGCAGCGTGAGGTAATACAGTAGGGGGAGGAGCAGCGTGAGGTAATACAGTAGGGGGAGGAGCAGCGTGAGGTAATCCAGTAGGGGGAGGAGCAGCGTGAGGTAATCCAGTAGGGGGAAGAGCAGCGTGAGGTAATCCAGTAGGGGGAGGAGCAGCACCCACTCATTCCTCCTCACAACAACGTACTCAAGAGAACGTGGTCGGAGAATGCACTCAAAGCATGAGCGTGTGGAGCACGGTATGTGTATTGAGAAACACAATATGTTTCAAATAGCCCTAGGACCAAACAGACTAGGGTTCAAATGCATGGAGTATGTACATATTTGTCTTTGAAAACACACACAGACACACAGACCTCCATGTTCTTGTAGAGGAAGACCTTGTCTCCGGAGACAACCGTGTAGAGTTTGGAGCGCAGGCCCTTCAGCTCCAGGTAGCCCTGCTGTTCAGGTGTCAGGGGTGAACCAGGAGTCAGAGAGGAGGGCGGGACCAATGAGGTCATCTCTCTGCTGCCTTCCTGGCGCCCCCTAGTGAAGTTCTGCAGCACTGCCACCCACTCATTCCTCTCAGCTATACACACACACACACACACACACACACACACACACACACACACAGACACACACAGAAGAAGAGTTATTAAGCATGCAGCTTGATGCTGATGTCTACATTATGGGCAGATGAGTTGCTGTTTCTAGAGTTGTCATTCATCCCGATGGGGCTGATTCGGGGCGGGTGGGTTTCAGGCTTGTTGTTTTAACTGTGCGTGTCTTTGCATCTTTTAGCCTACACCGTCTCTCAGCAGCAGCGGCTGCAGACACTAGCAGCGCCAGGATTCCAATATTGGCTGGGCCAGAGACATTTGTGGCCATGATGAAAGTATGTTTTCTGATTTAAATGTTTCAAATTGCCATAAGAATAGGCTGGAGTACACTGGGGACAACAATGATCCACGAGACAGAATCAGGAGAAGCCATGTTCTAATGGCGTCTATTAACGCCCATACATCCTAACAAAATACACCCACCTTGGTGGACCTTGTAAACTATCCAAAATACACCCACCTTGGTGGACCTTGTAAACTATCCAAAATACACCCACCTTGGTGGACCTTGTAAACTATCCAAAATACACCCACCTTGGTGGACCTTGTAAACTATCCAAAATACACCCACCTTGGTGGACCTTGTAAACTATCCAAAATACACGCACCTTGGTGGACCTTGTAAACTATCCAAAATACACCCACCTTGGTGGACCTTGTAAACTATCCAAAATACACGCACCTTGGTGGACCTTGTAAACTATCCAAAATACACGCACCTTGGTGGACCTTGTAAACTATCCAAAATACACCCACCTTGGTGGACCTTGTAAACTATCCAAAATACACCCGCCTTGGTGGACCTTGTAAACTATCCAAAATACACCCACCTTGGTGGACCTTGTAAACTATCCAAAATACACCCACCTTGGTGGACCTTGTAAACTATCCAAAATACACCCACCTTGGTGGACCTTGTAAACTATCCAAAATACACCCACCTTGGTGGACCTTGTAAACTATCCAAAATACACCCATAACTGATGCAAATGTTTTACTAATCAAACATGCACTCAAAAGACGGGCCTTTTAAGGGATTATTCTAGTTAATCATTTATTGTTTAATTATTCAAGGCTCCCTTTGTTATTTCATTTCAGAATAAAATGCTTGACTGTATTTAAAGGGTGTGAATGACCCGTATGCTGTGTAATTAGCCTACATGAATGACTGATTATATTGAAGTTAAGACCGATGAAACAGGACGCGCTCTCACAGCTTGATAGTCTATAGTAGCCTTCTATAATCCATGATGGCTCCTCTTGCAGCCAAATATGTATTTGCCGGCCATAGCCTGAGGGACACTGAATAATAACATCTGCATAGTAAACAGTAACTTACTTATTATTAGTGTTATTGCTATTCATTATTTTATTATTGTTGTTTATCATTCCAAATAGTAGTGGTACGGGTAGTAGGGGTGATGGTAATGATAGCAGTTTAATGATGGGGGTGGTAGTAGTAATGATGATGGTAGTTGTAGTACTGATGTAATGGTGAAGATGACAGTTAGTTATAAGTTGGTTATAGTTTCATTTCCCATGTTTAGCCTTTTATATGTATTATATTTCTACTATTGACTGTTACCATTTTATTGTTGCTATTTTTGTATTTAATTTTGTATTATAATTTACTACCATTTTGTGTTATTTGTTATTGTTTATAATTTTATTCCAATGTATATTGTATACATTGTTGCTTTGGTAATATTGATGCAATGTTTTGCATGCCAATAAAGCAGCTTGAATTTCACTATACGTAATACACTTGATTTAGGATACATTATTGCATGCTAAATGTTTCTGATCAGTGATAGATGAGCAAACTAATAAATGAGCTATACCACCTCCACTTACTTGCCCAGCCAGAGATAAATTAACCAAATATACAGACGGAGATTCAGTGAAACAAAATCCCATTGAGTGATTATCAGACAAGTTACAGGTTTTAGGTTGGGAGTAGGACAGGCTACTAGGAGTGAAGAGCAGAATCCACTTGTTAAGCTACATAACATGCTAGCAAACTGTTCTGATCAGCTAATCTATGAGAAAACTAGAATATGATCATTAGCCCCTACCTCAACTCAGCTAACATTTCCCCCAGACTAATTGTTACCAAATATCCAAACAGAGAATCAGTGAAAACCAATCGACATTGATTGATTTATCAAGAAGAGTCCCCCACACCCGTATCATCTAAATGGTGCTGATATGGTCATCTAGTTGACCATTTCTTTAATTATTGAGAAGACTTTGGGTGTTTCAGTAAGCAACAATATGATACATGGCTTCAATTGCATTAGCCTACTTTATTCCAATAATGAGGTCATTGATCATAACTAAGGTAAGTGTTCCTCGTCTCCTCACTCAGCTGCGACCCGCCTCCACCAGCCGCATTGTTCTCAACACTAGTTTAAATCAATATACTGTTTTCTAGAAATCGGGGTTCGGGCTCATTACATTTCTGTGATTTCGGACCGGGCATGGGGCGGACCAGGCTATAATTTTCAGGCCCGAAGAGAACTCTAGCTGTTTCTCATCTCTCTGTTACACAACCACCACACCACAGGGCAATATAAAGAAACACACACAGTATAATACTTATTATCTGGCTAACATGAACTTATTCTAGCCATGAAATCACAGAAGCGAAGAGCGCACAGAGGGACCTAGGCCCTGTGTATTCAACCATGGCTCAAACCATGTAGCTGTGTTTACTTGTGGTCAAGGTTTCTGGGCTGACAACCAGAGAAGAGCAACAAAGGATGTACACACACACACACACGGACTCACAGTCGCTCTCGGCTTTGAAGAGAAAGTTCCGGTTGGCTGTGACCACCTCAAACTTCTGCTCCCCCACGTTGGTCACCCCTGTAATGGCAGTCGTTGGTATGATCCTCTTAGAGTATACCTCCTGCAACACAACACATCATGACTCATAGGACCGCTCTCACACACACAGACACAGCCAGACCATCAATAGAGAAACCACATTACTGAGAAACACTAATCCACTCTAGCATCCTGAACTAGTTAATGTATAGACTACCAGGACTGTGTAGATGGCCAACTGATGGCTACTGCACCTTGTCGTTGTCAAAGTATCTCAGGTAGTCAACATCCAGCTTCACCCATCTCCTCTGGTAGTACAGGGACCTGCACACACATACACACAGTTAGGGGTCATATACTGGATGTGTGTGTGTGTGTGTGTGTTACGTACCCCTGGGTTGGGTTCTTATCTAGCCAGCCAATCTTTAGAATAGGGCAGGGTTCAGGGGAGGGGCCATCTCTAGGGGGCGGGGCTAGGACCCTGCCTCTGACCGGCAGGTAGACACTACCCTGGAGCGTACTCAGACCATAGTCCTGCCACGAGCTCCGACTGAGAGAAACGGAGAATGAGAGAGAAAGCAGGAGAGTGAGAGAAAGAGAGAGGGGAGAGAGAAATAGTGGCGGGAGAGAGAGAGAGAGAGAGAGCGCAAGAGAAAGAGTTATTCCCTCTCTCCTTCTCTCAGGATCAAAGATGTCACCAGAGGTCAGAGGTCAGGGGAGACTCACTGGCTGCTGATTGGCTCGTTGTCATCGTCTAATATTTCATCGTCGCTGCAGAGAGAGTTGTACCGTCCCTTCCCCCACCCTGGCACTGGCAGGAACACATCCTATTGGACAACACAGCCGTCACTGACACACAGCAACACAATAACATTACAGCACTCTAGTACACACACACACACACACACACACGCTTACTCTGTCTGCTATGTTCACAGACTGGGGCTTGGAGTAGACTTGGTCCGGATCTTCTGCCATGTTCACAGACTGGAGCTTGGAGTAGACTTGGTCTGGATCTTCATAGTCTTCTGAACTGTCACATGATTCTGAGAGAGAGAGAGAGACACACCGAGATAAAGAGACAGAGACAGAGAGACAAAGAAACAGACAAGGAGACAGAGAGACACCGAGACAGAGAGACAGAAACCAACACAGTGACAGAGAGACAAAGAAACAGACACGGAGACATAGAGACACAGACACAGAGAAAGAGAGAGACAGAGAGACAAAGAAACAGACACGAAGACAGAGAGAGATAGAGACAGAGAAACAGACACGGAGACAGAGAGAGACAGAGAAACAGACACGGAGACAGAGACAGAGAAACAGACACAGAGACAGAGAGACAAAGAAACAGACACAGAGACAGAGAGAGACAGAGACAGAGAAACAGAGAAAGAGAGACAGAGAGACAGACACGGAGACAGAGTGAGACAGAAAGACAGACACGGAGACAGAGAGAGACAGACACGGAGACAGAGAGAGACAGAGAAAGGGAGACACCGAGACAGAGACAGAGAGACAGACACGGAGACAGAGAGAGACAGAGAGAGACAGAGAAAGAGAAAGGGAGACAGAAAGACAGACATGGAGACAGAGAGAGACAGAGAGAGACAGAGAAAGAAAAAGGGAGACAGAAAGACAGACACGGAGACAGAGAGAAAGAGAGAGAGACACGGAGACAGAGACAGAGAGACAGACACGGAGACAGAGAGAGACAGAGAAAAGGAGATAGAAAAGAGAAAAGAAAACATGAGAATTCAGAGATCACTTCTGAGCTACAGCGACAGCCTCTGAGATAGTACAGGTTTAGCAGCATCAGTGGTAGAACGGTCTGTTTGAAGAAAGAGATTCTACAGTATCTGCTGTCTAACAACAAGACAACAGTTACTGTATATCAGTTTCTCTCTGTCCACACCATGCCATAATTCCACTAGTAGACAAAGTCAGATACAACATGTCAGCATAACTTTATCTAGTTCTTTTTTATATTGGATAGGTCCAATTACAGTTAAAACAGCGTGACAGAGAGAAACATCCCAACATCAGCTGACCACTTTATTAACAACATATAAACTGAAAAACATGTAGAAGACAAGTAGAGAAGTTAGTAGATTGTAGGGTTAGGGGTGAAGAGGAGGAGGAGTTAGTAGATTGTAGGGTTAGGGGTGGGTGAAGAGGTGGAGGAGTTAGTAGATTGTAGGGTTAGGGGTGGGTGAAGAGGTGGAGGAGTTAGTAGATTGTAGGGTTAGGGGTGAAGAGGTGGAGGAGTTAGTAGATTGTAGGGTTAGGGGTGAAGAGGTGGAGGAGTTAGTAGATTGTAGGGTTAGGGGTGGGTGAAGAGGTGGAGGAGTTAGTAGATTGTAGGGTTAGGGGTGAAGAGGTGGAGGAGTTAGTAGATTGTAGCGTTAGGGGTGAAGAGGTGCAGGAGTTAGTAGATTGTAGGGTTAGGGGTGGGTGAAGAGGTGGAGTTAGTAGATTGTAGGGTTAGGGGTGAAGAGGTGGAGGAGTTAGTAGACTGTAGGGTTAGGGGTGGGTGAAGAGGTGGAGGAGTTAGTAGATTGTAGGGTTAGGGGTGGGTGAAGAGGTGGAGGAGTTAGTAGATTGTAGGGTTAGGGGTGGGTGAAGAGGTGGAGGAGTTAGTAGATTGTAGGGTTAGGGGTGAAGAGGTGGAGGAGTTAGTAGATTGTAGGGTTAGGGGTGAAGAGGTGGAGGAGTTAGTAGATTGTAGGGTTAGGGGTGAAGAGGTGAGAGAGTTAGTAGATTGTAGCGTTAGGGGTGAAGAGGTGGAGGAGTTAGTAGATTGTAGGGTTAGGGGTGAAGAGGTGGAGGAGTTAGTAGATTGTAGGGTTAGGGGTGAAGAGGTGGAGGAGTTAGTAGATTGTAGCTTTAGGGGTGAAGAGGTGGAGGAGTTAGTAGATTGTAGCATTAGGGGAGAAGAGGTGGAGGAGTTAGTAGATTGTAGGGTTAGGGGTGAAGAGGTGAAGGAGTTAGTAGATTGTAGGGTTAGGGGTGAAGAGGTGGAGGAGTTAGTAGATTGTAGGGTTAGGGGTGAAGAGGTGAAGGAGTTAGTAGATTGTAGGGTTAGGGGTGAAGAGGTGGAGGAGTTAGTAGATTGTAGGGTTAGGGGTGAAGAGGTGGAGTTAGTAGATTGTAGGGTTAGGGGTGAAGAGGTGGAGGAGTTAGTAGATTGTAGCGTTAGGGGTGAAGAGGTGCAGGAGTTAGTAGATTGTAGGGTTAGGGGTGGGTGAAGAGGTGGAGTTAGTAGATTGTAGGGTTAGGGGTGAAGAGGTGGAGGAGTTAGTAGATTGTAGGGTTAGGGGGTGGGTGAAGAGGTGGAGGAGTTAGTAGACTGTAGGGTTAGGGGTGGGTGAAGAGGTGGAGGAGTTAGTA
The DNA here is from genome assembly GCA_030435695.1 of Brachymystax lenok tsinlingensis. Lineage (NCBI taxonomy): Eukaryota > Metazoa > Chordata > Actinopteri > Salmoniformes > Salmonidae > Brachymystax > Brachymystax lenok. The sequence goes on along the minus strand of CM059794.1, from coordinate 34,383,298 downwards.
GATTGTAGGGTTAGGGTGGGTGAAGAGGTGGAGGAGTTAGTAGATTGTAGGGTTAGGGTGGGTGAAGAGGTGGAGGAGTTAGTAGATTGTAGGGTTAGGGGTGAAGAGGTGGAGGAGTTAGTAGATTGTAGGGTTAGGGGTGAAGAGGTGGAGGAGTTAGTAGATTGTAGGGTTAGGGGTGAAGAGGTGGAGGAGTTAGTAGATTGTAGCGTTAGGGGTGAAGAGGTGGAGGAGTTAGTAGATTGTAGGGTTAGGGGTGAAGAGGTGGAGGAGTTAGTAGATTGTAGGGTTAGGGGTGAAGAGGTGGAGGAGTTAGTAGATTGTAGCATTAGGGGTGAAGAGGTGGAGGAGTTAGTAGATTGTAGCATTAGGGGAGAAGAGGTGGAGGAGTTAGTAGATTGTAGGGTTAGGGGTGAAGAGGTGAAGGAGTTAGTAGATTGTAGGGTTAGGGGTGAAGAGGTGGAGGAGTTAGTAGATTGTAGGGTTAGGGGTGAAGAGGTGAAGGAGTTAGTAGATTGTAGGGTTAGGGGTGAAGAGGTGGAGGAGTTAGTAGATTGTAGCATTAGGGGTGAAGAGGTGGAGGAGTTAGTAGATTGTAGGGTTAGGGGTGAAGAGGTGGAGGAGTTAGTAGATTGTAGGGTTAGGGGTGAAGAGGTGGAGGAGTTAGTAGATTGTAGGGTTAGGGGTGAAGAGGTGGAGGAGTTAGTAGATTGTAGGGTTAGGGGTGAAGAGGTGGAGGAGTTAGTAGATTGTAGGGTTAGGGGTGAAGAGGTGGAGGAGTTAGTAGATTGTAGGGTTAGGGGTGAAGAGGTGGAGGAGTTAGTAGATTGTAGGGTTAGGGGTGAAGAGGTGGAGGAGTTAGTTGATTGTAGGGTTAGGGGTGAAGAGGTGGCGTTAGTAGATTGTAGTGTTAGGGGTGAAGAGGTGGAGGAGTTAGTAGATTGTAGGGTTAGGGGTGAAGAGGTGGAGGAGTTAGTAGATTGTAGGGTTAGGGGTGAAGAGGTGGAGGAGTTAGTAGATTGTAGGGTTAGGGGTGAAGAGGTGGAGGTTAGTAGATTGTAGGGTTAGGGGTGGGTGAAGAGGTGGAGGAGTTAGTAGATTGTAGGGTTAGGGGTGGGTGAAGAGGTGGAGGAGTTAGTAGATTGTAGGGTTAGGGGTGGGTGAAGAGGTGGAGGAGTTAGTAGATTGTAGGGTTAGGGGTGAAGAGGTGGAGGAGTTAGTAGATTGTAGGGTTAGGGGTGAAGAGGTGAAGGAGTTAGTAGATTGTAGGGTTAGGGGTGGGTGAAGAGGTGGAGGAGTTAGTAGATTGTAGGGTTAGGGGTGAAGAGGTGGAGGAGTTAGTAGATTGTAGGGTTAGGGGTGAAGAGGTGGAGGAGTTAGTAGATTGTAGGGTTAGGGGTGGGTGAAGAGGTGGAGGAGTTAGTAGATTGTAGGGTTAGGGGTGGGTGAAGAGGTGGAGGAGTTAGTAGATTGTAGGGTTAGGGGTGGGTGAAGAGGTGGAGGAGTTAGTAGATTGTAGGGTTAGGGGTGGGTGAAGAGGTGGAGGAGTTAGTAGATTGTAGGGTTAGGGGTGAAGAGGTGGAGGAGTTAGTAGATTGTAGGGTTAGGGGTGAAGAGGTGGAGGAGTTAGTAGATTGTAGGGTTAGGGGTGAAGAGGTGGAGGAGTTAGTAGATTGTAGGGTTAGGGGTGAAGAGGTGGAGGAGTTAGTAGATTGTAGGGTTAGGGGTGAAGAGGTGGAGGAGTTAGTAGATTGTAGCATTAGGGGTGAAGAGGTGGAGGAGTTAGTAGATTGTAGCATTAGGGGTGAAGAGGTGAAGGAGTTAATAGATTGTAGGGTTAGGGGTGAAGAGGTGGAGGAGTTAGTAGATTGTAGCATTAGGGGTGAAGAGGTGGAGGAGTTAGTAGATTGTAGGGTTAGGGGTGAAGAGGTGGAGGAGTTAGTAGATTGTAGGGTTAGGGGTGAAGAGGTGGAGGAGTTAGTAGATTGTAGGGTTAGGGGTGAAGAGGTGGAGGAGTTAGTAGATTGTAGGGTTAGGGGTGAAGAGGTGGAGGAGTTAGTAGATTGTAGGGTTAGGGGTGGGTGAAGAGGTGGAGGAGTTAGTAGATTGTAGGGTTAGGGGTGGGTGAAGAGGTGGAGGAGTTAGTAGATTGTAGGGTTAGGGGTGGGTGAAGAGGTGGAGGAGTTAGTAGATTGTAGGGTTAGGGGTGGGTGAAGAGGTGGAGGAGTTAGTAGATTGTAGGGTTAGGGGTGGGTGAAGAGGTGGAGGAGTTAGTAGATTGTAGGGTTAGGGGTGGGTGAAGAGGTGGAGGAGTTAGTAGATTGTAGCGTTAGGGGTGGGTGAAGAGGTGGAGGAGTTAGTAGATTGTAGCGTTAGGGGTGGGTGAAGAGGTGGAGGAGTTAGTAGATTGTAGGGTTAGGGGTGAAGAGGTGGAGGAGTTAGTAGATTGTAGGGTTAGGGGTGAAGAGGTGGAGGAGTTAGTAGATTGTAGGGTTAGGGGTGGGTGAAGAGGTGGAGGAGTTAGTAGATTGTAGGGTTAGGGGTGGGTGAAGAGGTGGAGGAGTTAGTAGATTGTAGGGTTAGGGGTGAAGAGGTGGAGGAGTTAGTAGATTGTAGGGTTAGGGGTGAAGAGGTGGAGTTAGTAGATTGTAGGGTTAGGGGTGAAGAGGTGGAGGAGTTAGTAGATTGTAGGGTTAGGGGTGAAGAGGTGGAGGAGTTAGTAGATTGTAGGGTTAGGGGTGAAGAGGTGGAGGAGTTAGTAGATTGTAGGGTTAGGGGTGAAGAGGTGGAGGAGTTAGTAGATTGTAGGGTTAGGGGTGAAGAGGTGGAGGAGTTAGTAGATTGTAGGGTTAGGGGTGAAGAGGTGGAGGAGTTAGTAGATTGTAGGGTTAGGGGTGAAGAGGTGGAGGAGTTAGTAGATTGTAGCATTAGGGGTGAAGAGGTGGAGGAGTTAGTAGATTGTAGGGTTAGGGGTGAAGAGGTGGAGGAGTTAGTAGATTGTAGGGTTAGGGGTGAAGAGGTGGAGGAGTTAGTAGATTGTAGGGTTAGGGGTGGGTGAAGAGGTGGAGGAGTTGGTAGATTGTAGGGTTAGGGGTGAAGAGGTGGAGGAGTTAGTAGATTGTAGGGTTAGGGGTGAAGAGGTGGAGTTAGTAGATTGTAGGGTTAGGGGTAAAGAGGTGGAGGAGTTAGTAGATTGTAGGGTTAGGGGTGAAGAGGTGGAGGAGTTAGTAGATTGTAGGGTTAGGGGTGAAGAGGTGGAGGAGTTAGTAGATTGTAGGGTTAGGGGTGAAGAGGTGGAGGAGTTAGTAGATTGTAGGGTTAGGGGTGAAGAGGTGGAGGAGTTAGTAGATTGTAGGGTTAGGGGTGAAGAGGTGGAGGAGTTAGTAGATTGTAGGGTTAGGGGTGAAGAGGTGGAGGAGTTAGTAGATTGTAGGGTTAGGGGTGAAGAGGTGGAGGAGTTAGTAGATTGTAGGGTTAGGGGTGAAGAGGTTTAGTAGATTGGTTAGGGTGAAGAGGTGGAGAGTTAGTAGATTGTAGGGTTAGGGGTGAAGAGGTGGAGGAGTTAGTAGATTGTAGGGTTAGGGGTGAAGAGGTGGAGGAGTTAGTAGATTGTAGGGTTAGGGGTGAAGAGGTGGAGGAGTTAGTAGATTGTAGCATTAGGGGTGAAGAGGTGGGTTAAATCAGGGAGAGGTGAGGTTAGGGAGTTAGGGGTGGGGTTAAGGATGGATGGGAGGGGTTTAGGATGCTCACTGATTTCAGGCGGTGGCTGGGGGATCCTTCTCACGTGCAGAGCAGGCTGCGTGTCGACTGGCGTGTTGTGTACCCTGGTCCGAGGTGGGGGGGGTGGAGTTCGGTCCATGTGCGGCTCATCGACGGGAGCATCGCTGGAGAGAGGGATGACAGAGGAAGGGAGAGAGGAAGGGGGGGTCCATTGTTACCAAGGGCTGGTAGAAGACAGGAAACAGTCGTGAGACTTTATCCATCCTCTAATCCTCTCCAGTCGCTCCTCTTCTGCTCTCTCCTCTCCTTTTCGGTATCTCACTCAGACTGACATATTCATCCATGAGAGAAAGGAATGATGAAGTCCTGTAATAATCCATATCTCTCTCCAGTCAACCTAACCTAAACTCTACCCATAACCCAACTGCGTCAGTCACAGTGGTCAGGTATTCTTCCACTGTGTAGAAATACCATTCTAGTTTGCTCAGTTCTTTTGTTAATTCTTTCCAATGTGTCAAGTAATTATCTTTTTTTTCTCTCATGATTTGGTTGGGTCTAATTGTGTTGCTGTCCTGGGGCTCTGTGGGGTCTGTTTGTGTTTGTGAACAGAGCCCCAGGACCAGCTTGTTTAGAGGACTCTTCTCCAGGTTCATCTCTCTGTAAGTGATGGCTTTGTTTTGTTACTTTGTGACAACCCTCACACTCCCCAAAATGATTCTCTCTGTCCATCTCTTGCCTGGCTATCCAAACTCGTTGCTCCGGCCAACCGCTTCTCCACGCCCATGGACATTTCTTCTCAACAATGAGTCTGGATCGGAGTATCTCCCTGACGACTTCCAAAATGGAAATCCATTCTACCCAGTCTGATTGGTACCAGAAACCAATGTGTTGGGCCAGAGCCAGAACACACGTGGGTAAAACAGCGTTTTGAAAATGTGTCATTGGCTTTGAAGCTCTGATTGGTTAAAGATGATCCAATCGCTGATGTTTTGTGCAACACCCCTCATTTTGACGTCACCACAAACAGAGAAGCGGAAGAATTCATTTTGAGTTGTCAGGGAAGTCCATCTCCACCCATGTCACATAGAACCCACTGCAACCACCTCTCACTCCACACACACAACAGCACCACAGAGCACAATGGGACACGAATACGTCTTCAAATCTATCACCAGTCTTAATAGAAGACGGAAGTCGAATCATCTCAGAAACAGCTACACATTTAATAACTGACCATGTTCCCCTTTTCTCTTCCTGCTGCCCCCTTCCCTCAGTCACACAGAGTTAGTACAAGACGCAGTGCTCGACTTGGCCTGAAATGGATGTTGGTACTGTTGATATTTAGGTGCTAATAGAGGAACAGGAACTCAAGCAGTAGAACATGAGGTGGTGGTACTCCGCTCGGTGACCTCCTTCCCAAGTCAAGCACTGACAAGACGGACAGAGGGACATGCACACAGACCATGGGGTGATGATGTACACCAATACACCTATGATCTGGGGTACCATGGCCCAGGCAGGAGGAAGTGAAAGAGGTGAGAGAGGAGGTCAGAGTCTGAGAGGTGGTGAGAGAGGAGGAAGGACGGAATAGGGGAACTAAATATAACCTCTTTGTATCCGTCCAGCGGACATCGTTAAGCCTCAGAAACAATGACCCTTCCCGTCCTCGCCTACACACTCACCCCGCCCACAGACATACCTCAAAACATAAATATGTGAAAATTTGCTTACAGCAGACCGAACGTTCACAGAAGCTGCAGTGCAAACACATCTTATCTACAACAGACATAACAGTCTGGTCTCTCTCTCTCTCTCTCACTCATTCCCAAGGGCCCAGTGTGTATGCTGGAGCAGAACTCTGCCCCTACAGCAGGCAGCCAGGGCCTTTCCTTTTGAGCAACAAGGACTCCTAGTCTGGAACAACACAGATAAATAACATCACTGGTACATTGTGTCCCTCCCCGAGTCCCTGCTCTGGCACACTAGGCTCTGAGCCAGTATCCACTGAGCCAGTATCCACAATGCATCTCAGAGTACGATAGCAGATCTAGGACCAGTTTGCCTTTTCAAACACAATGAATAAGATTATATGGACACATCCTAGATCAGCACTCATGTTCGGATATGTTTTGTGGGTACAGGCGCTGGCATGATCTGGCCCTGTCCAGAGAGAGTGTCTCTCCTTGGTTTTGCGAATCACAGGATAATGTATCTGCCAAGTAGCTCACAGGATAATGTACAGTTGACGTCGGAAGTTTACATACACTTAGGTTGGAGTCATTAAAACTCATTTTTCAAACCACTCCACAAATTTCTTGTTAACAAACTATAGTTTTGGTAAGTCGGTTAGGACATCTACTTTGTGGATGACAAGTCATTTTTCCAACAATTGTTTACAGACAGATTATTTCACTTATAATTCACTGTATCACAATTCCAGTGGGTCAGAAGTTTACATACACTAAGTTGACTGTGCCTTTAAACAGCTTGGAAAATTCCAGACAATGATGTCATGGCTTTAGAACCTTCTGTTAGGCTAATTGACATAATTTGAGTCAATTGGAGGTGTACCTGTGGATATATTTCAAGGCCTACCTTCAAAAGTGCCTCTTTGCTTGACATCATGGGAAAATCAAAAGAAATCAGCCAAGACCTCAGAAAATAAATTGTAAACCTCCACAAGTGTGGTTCATCCTTGGGAGCAATTTCCAAACACCTGAAGGTACCACGTTCATCTGTACAAACAATAGTACGCAAGTATAAACACCATGGGACCACGCAGCCGTCATACCGCTCAGGAAGGAGACGCGTTCTGTCTCCTAGAGATGAACGTACTTTGTTGCAAAAAGTGCAAATAAATCCCAGAACAACAGCAAAGGACCTTGTGAAGATGCTGGAGGAAACAGGCACAAAAATACCTATGTCCACAGTAAAACGAGTCCTAAATCGACATAACCTGAAAGGCCACTCAGCAAGGCCACTCAGCAAGGAAGAAGCCACTGCTCCGAAAGCGCCATAAAAAAGCCATAATACGGTTTGCAACTGCACATGGGGACAAAGATCGTACTTTTTGGAGAAATGTCCTCTGGTCTAATGAAACAAAATAGAACTGTTTGGCCATAATGACCATCGTTATGTTTGGAGGGAAAAGGGGAGGCTTGCAAGCCGAAGAACACCATCCCAACCGTGAAGCACAGGGGTGGCAGCATCATGTTGCTGGGGTGCTTTGCTGCAGGAGGGGCTGGTGCACTTCACAAAATAGATGGCATCATGAGGAAGGAAAATTATGTGGATATTTTGGAGCAACATCTCAAGACATCAGTCAGGAAGTTTAAAGCCTGGTCGCAAATGGGTCTTCCAAATGGACAATGACCCCAAGCATACTTCCAAAGTTGTGGAAAAATGGCTTAAGGACAACAAAGTCAAGGTATTAGAGTGGCCATCACAAAGCCCTGACCTCAATCCCATAGAAAATGTGTGGGCAGAACTGAAAAAGCGTGTGCGAGCAAGGAGGCCTACAAACCTGACTCAGTTACACCAGCTCTGTCAGGAGGAATGGGCCAAAATTCACCCAACTTATTGTGGGAAGCTTGTGGAAGGCTACCTGAAACGTTTGACCCAAGTTAAACAATTTAAAGGCAATGCTACCAAATACTAATTGAGTGTATGTAAACTTCTGACCCACTGTGAATGTGATGAAAGAAATAAAAGCTGAAATAAATCCTTCTTTCTATTAATATTCTGACATTTCATATTCTTAAAATAAAGTGGTGATCCTAACTGACCTAAGACAGGGAAGGTTTACTACGATTAAAATGTCAGGAATTGTGAAAAACTGAGTTTAAATGTATTTGGCTAAGGTGTATGTAAACTTCCGACTTCAACTGTATCTGCCAAGCAGCTCACAGGATAATGCATCTGCCAAGCAGCTCACAGGGTAATGTATCTGCCAAGCAGCTCACAGGGTAATGTATCTGCCAAGCAGCTCACAGGGTAATGTATCTGCCAAGCAGCTCTGGAAGCCTCAGTCTCAGTGGGGTGCTATTGTGTCTCTCTGGCCAGGGCTCAAATTAAAGTTTCCCCAAACGAACCGTCCATCTTGTCACATGTTTGCAGGCAGTGTGTTTTTAATAGCACACACCCCACCCACTGGCTAACAGGAGTGTGATTGTGTGTGTGTGTGTGTGTGTGTGTGTGTGTGTGTGTGTGTGTGTGTGTGTGTGTGTGAGAGTGAACTGGCATTCTGCCATCTCTAAAACAGTTCATGTTTAAATGTATAACTTTTTGAAACAACTCCAACTCTCACAACTGTGAAACCACCCCAGCAAGTCTGTGGGAAAGACATAGCCTAATCCTTGCCCAACTGTGAAATTACAGAGGGATGAAAGATCTATTAGCATCACAGTCACATCCTTCCTGAATCACTCCTTACAATGCCAAAGTCACTAACAGAAACTACTAGAGCAGCAGCTTCTTTCTGTCTCCTTGTCCCTGTGCACAGCTACACAGTCCAACTGCTGATAGCAGAACAAAAGATACACACACACAGTTAAACATCTCTCAGCGTTAGTAGGCTCAGCCTCTAGTTTCAAAGATATCAACACAAAACAGCACAAAGTGAAACACAGTGGGGGAGGAGGGGCATGAGCATCAACACAGCACAGAGATCCTGAATAGGAGAGAAGGGGAAGGGGGGGGCAGCGGAAGAGAAACAGAAAGGAAAACACAGAGAGAAGAGGAGAGTCATTCTCACCTGTCCTGGCATGTCCAACAGGGCCATCCTCACTGGAGAGAAACGATAAACACACTGAGGAGGAGGAGAGGGAAAAAGGAACTAACGTTTCACTGAAAGAGGGAGGAGAGAGCTGCCACAGCTGGGCGGAGAGAAGGAAGCACAGAGCATTTGTAGTGCGGGTGTGTTGCTACTTCAGAAAGAGAAAGCGTAAAGGCAGACACTTCCTGTTTTTTTTCTCAATTCAATTCAATTCAATTCAATTTGCTTTATTGGCATGACGTAACAATGTACATATTGCCAAAGCTTACATTTGATATTTATAATATGAACATAATTAATAATCAAAATTGTCAACAGGACAACAGTAACAACAATAACCACATTGAACAACAACAATAAGCATATAGTAGAAGACATGTGCAGGTTGACTGGTCTGTCAGACACTGTCCCTCATCTTATGGCAGGCAGCAATGTAGTGTGCTGCCAACCCACAGCTTTCTGCTTCCTCCCCCAACAGGATGGGTAGCCTATTCTCATCAGGGAGGTCTTTGAAACCTTTCTCTCTCTCTCTCTCTAAGTGGCAATAAATTCCAACAGGTTCCTCTCTTTTTGTAAAGAGATTGAGATAGAAAGAGAGACAAAGAGCGAGAGAGAAGTGGGTAGAGAGAGAAGTGGGTAGAGAGAGGAGAGGGTAGAGAGAGAAGTGGGTAGAGAGAGAAGTGGGTAGAGAGAGGAGAGGGTAGTGAGAGACACTGTGTTTACACTGAGTAGAATAAGAGTTAATTTGTCCACCAGGCTGGGGAGTGAGGCCTTCTCTGCTTCCTTAATCTTTCTAACAGAGATCAGGCTGCACACACACACGGATTACTGAATTAGTAGTAACTGATAACATAGTTCCTCATGACCATAGACAGGAGGATATTTCCACTGTACAAAAGGACAGCTGCTCTTTCCATGACAGACTGACCAGGTGAATCCAGCTGAAAGCTATGCTCCCTTGTTGATCCACTTCAATCAGTGTAGATGAAGGGGAGGAGACGGGTTAAAGAAGGATCGTTAAGCCTTGAGACAATTGAGACATGGATTGTGTATGTTTGTCATTCAGTGGGAGAATGGGCAAGACAGAAGATTTCAGTGCCTTTGAACAGGGTATGGCAGTAGGTTCCAGGTGCACCGGTTTATGTCAAGAACGGCAACACTGCTGGGTTTTTCATGCTAAACAGTTTCCTGTGTGTATCAAGAATGGTCCACCATGACATCTAGCCAACTATGGGAAGCATTGGAGTCAACATGGGCCAGCATCCCTGTCCAACGCTTTCAACACCTTGTAGAATCTATTCACCGACAAATTTAGGCTGTTCTGAGGGCGGTGGGGGGGTTCTTAATGTTTTGTACACTCAGTGTAGACTAATACTGCCCATGGTTCTGTGAGATACACTCTCTTTGAGTAGTAGCAGTCGTAAACTGAAAGCAGGTCAGTGTACAGTAGACCTTAGAACACAATACCACACACACTAAGTGCTGATGCCGCAGGGTCACCACCTGGTGGACAAAGTGAATATGATCAGGATATGGTATGTCATGAGGAAACAGACTTTGCCCTGTTGAGGGCGATGTTAACCATGGACAAACACCATGTAAAAGAGAAGTGCTTCACAGCCAGAGATACTGTCACTGTGAAACCTCACCCTGACCACACACACACACACACACTCACACACTCACACTTCAGAAAGGGAAGCACTTTATCTGTTGGTTTAGATTGTCTCCAATAGAACAAACGACAGAAGTAGAACTCACAACATTGGGAGCCAATCAGAGGCCCTCTTACCTTTGTGTAGGTGTGGTTCTGGACGGCAAGACAGGAGGTCGATGTGGGATTGGTGCAGGGCTGTGAGGCTCTTTAGGGCCAGCCCCCACCACGTAGACTTTAGAGGGAAGGGGAGGCATGCCTTGATCAGATGAAGACTGGTCATATCGTTCAAAAGAGGAGGAAGGGGGGGAAACAGGGGAGGGCTTTCTTCCTCCCTCCCACACCTGCTGGGGGTGTCTGGCTGCTGGGTAGATAGCCAGAGGCACAGGACAGGGCCTAGAGGAGGGTAAGGTGAGGGGATTGGTGGTAGGGGTGTTTGTGTTGTGTTCAGATCTGGGTTTGGGTGCTGTGGGGGAGTGTTTAGGGGAGGTGGGGATGAAGCATAGTGGGGGGCAGTTTGGGGTGCTGCGAGGTGGGATGGGGGGTAAAGGGGAGTCCTGGGCAGTAGAATGGGGGGTGGTAGGGCAGGGGGTAGTGTTGGGACGAGGGGAAGTCTGGACACAGTCCAATGTCTCTACAGGGACAGAGCGGTACTTAGTCCTCTCCTTAGGGACTGGTCTCGGTCTCTCTCCATCCCTCTCTCCTTCCCTGGACACTGATCTCTCTTTAGGGACTGGTCTCTCTCCCCTGGACACTGGTCTCTGTGCAGGGACTGGTCTCTCTCCCCTGGACACTGGTCTCTGTGCAGGGACTGGTCTCTCTCTCCCCACAGGGCTGGGTCTGCCTGTGAACACTGCGCTCTCGTCCTCTCTCTGGTCTCCCTCTACAGCCAGGTGTGTGTGTAGGGCATTGTGCTCTCTCTCTGGGTGTGTGTGAGTGTTTGTGTGGAGTGTTTTTTGCAGGCTGGCTAGGATGCGTTTGCGGTGTCCAGGCAATGTGATTCCAATAGTCTCCAGCTGATCCTGGGTCAGCCCTTGGCATTCCAACAACGTTCCAAACCCTGCGTCCTGGAACACTGGGAAATACTGGTCCAGATGCAGCACACACAGCCACTCCCAGACTGACACACACCCCTCTTCTTCAGACATCACCACAGTGTGTGTGTGTTTGAGTGGGTGTGTGTCTCTACACGTATATGTCTGTAGATGTGTGTTCTTGTGTGTGTGTGTGTGTGTGTGTGTGTGTCCAGTCAGTGTTCAGATCAAACCTGTGGAAGAAACAGGAAGACAGGTTAGGAATTCAACCTTTATCAACAGAAGTGCACATCCAGTCAATACAATTCACTTCTATTCCGTTCAGAAACACACACGAATGAAGAGGATGTTAGAAAACACCCGTTACAATCTTTCACTTTCAAAATCAACAAGTTCCACCGCTTGGTCAATGAACACCACTGTTAACATCACTGGTGAGGGTAGGTAGCAACAAATCTGCCACGCTGATCCTCAACACTGGAGCCCCCAAGGGGTGCGTGCTCAGTCCCATCCTGTACTCCCTGTTCACCCACGACTGCATGCCTAGGCCCGACTCCAACACCATCATTAAGTTTGCAGACGACACAACAGTGGTAGGCCTGATCACCGACAACGATGAGACAGCCTATAGGGAGGAGGTCAGAGACCTGGCCGGGTGGTGCCAGGACAACAACCTCTCCCTCAACGTAACCAAGTCTAAGGAGATGATTGTGGACTACAGGAAAAGGAGGACAGAGCACGCCACCATTCTCATCCACGGGGCTGTAGTGGAGCAGGTTGAGAGCTTCAAGTTCCTTGGTGTCCACATCAACAACAAGCTAGTCCAAACACACCAAGACAGTCGTGAAGAGGGCACGACAAAGCCTATTCCCCCTCAGGAGACTGAAAGGATTTGGCATGGGTCCTCAGATCCTCAAAAGGTTCTACAGCTGCAACATCGAGAGCATCTTGACTGGTTGCATCACTGAGTGGAACAGAAATTGCTCGGCCTCTGACCGCAAGGCACTGCAGAGGGTAGTGCGTACGGCCCAGTACATCACTGGGGCTAAGCTGCCTGCCATCCAGGACCTCTACACCAGGCGGTGTCAGAGGAAGGCCCTAAAAATTGTCAAAGACCCCAGCCACCCTAGTCATAGACTTCTCTCTACTACCACATGGCAAGCGGTACTGGAGTGCCAAGTCTAGGACAAAAAGGCTTCTCAACAGTTTTTACCCCCAAGCCATAATCAAATTACTACCCGGACTATTTGCATTGTGTGCCACCACCCCCTCTTTTACGCTGCTGCTACTCTCTGTTCATCATATATGCATAGTCACTTTAACCATACCTAAATGTATATACTACCTCAGTCAGCCCAACTAACCGGTGCCTGTATATAGCCTCACTACTGTATATAGCCTTGCTACTGTTATTTTTCACTGTCTTTTTAGTGTTGTTTTTATTTCTTTACTTACCTATTGTTCACATAATAATTTTTTTGCACTGTTGGTTAGAGCCTGTAAGTAAGCATTTCACTGTAAGGTCTACACCTGTTGTATTCGGCGCACGTGACAAATAAACTTTGATTTGATTTGTTGAGACGAGAGAAAAAGCATTACCGTCGGCAAATTCTCTTTCTTTTACCCTCTCTCTTCCCTTCTCTCCCCATCTCACCTTCTCTAACCACAGATAAGAGACCACTGTCTCTAAAACAGACCACAAACACCCAACAGCCAGCACGCGCACACACGCACAGTATGCACACACACACGCACAGTATGCACACACACACACACAGTATGCACACACACAGTATGCACAAACACACACACAGTATGCACAAACACACACACGGTATGCACAAACACACACACACACACACACACACACACACACACACGGTATGCACAAACAAACACACACACACACACACACGGTATGCACAAACACACACACAGTATGAGAGAAAAGGCTTATCTTATCTTCCTGAAGTATAAAATTACCTCACCTTACAGTCAGTCTCAGCAGATCTTAATCTATGGAGGTCGAGAAGTGCTGTCCTGTATAAAAACACCCACCAGCAAAGATTACTCTCTCTCTCTCTCTCTCTCTGCCAAACACACACGTATCTTTAATACACAAACTAGAAACTCAAGTAATAACTCTATTTGTTCTAAACTACCTCTACTGATGACTACAGTAGAGCCACAGTAGTATAGTAAGTGGACATTCTTCTCCTTTGCTGAAGGACTGTAGAAGCTGCAAGGTAAACGTTTAACCCCATCTCATAGCTTCAAAAGTAACAAAATAATTGGACAAGAGGACACTTTGTACAAGGATGTAGGAGCTGTGTGAAACAAGACAGCAAACCTCACATATTACACACATGCACACATTTATTCGTATGTATTTTCTAGTCACACATCAGCATAAGAAAGACCTCATTAGTACCAGGCAGAAAACAGTCCAATAGGTGAACTATTTTATTCTGCAACCATAAAAGATCATTAGATCAGAACAGAATGCGGGACAAAGGTGGTGTCACTGACCCATCACAAGAGTCAACACACCCACACCTGACGGTACTTCTAAAACAGAGAGGGGTGGGTAGGTGCCTCTATATGGAGGGACACACACAACCGGTGTCTATTTTGCATGTTAAATGGACACCATTTGTGAATGTGTGAAGAAGGACATCAGTGTCTGTAAAATAACTGCAAATCATTTCCTGTGGTATTTCCTGTCCTTCCTCTAACTGACAGGCCAGAGACCACAAAGCTCACTCATTCGCTCTCTAAATAAATAAAAATGTTTCTTATTAATCTACACACAATACCATATATTGAAAAATCGAAGGCAGGTTTTAGAAAAAAATATTTAAACTCAAAAAAAAAATAAACGTCCTCTCACTGTCAACTGCGTTTAATTTCAGCAAACTTAACATGTGTAAATATTTGTATGAACATAACAAGACTCAACAACAGACATAAACTGAACAAGTTCCTCAGACGTGACTAACAGAAATGGAATAATGTGTCCCTGAACAAAGGGGGGGTCAAAAGTAAGTCAGTATCTGGTGTGGCCATTAAGCACAGCAGTGCATCTCCTCCTCATGGAACGCATCAGATTTGCCAGTTCTTGCTGTTAGATGTTACCCCACTCTTCAAAAAAGGCACCTGCAAGTTCCCGGACATTTCACGGGTAGAATGGCCCTAGCCCTCACCCTCCGATCCAACAGGTCCCAGACGTGCTCAATGGGATTGAGATCCGGGTTCTTCACTGGCCATGGCAGAACACTGACATTCCTGTCTTGCAGGAAATCACGCACAGAACGAGCAGTATGGCACGTGGCATTGTCATGCTGGAGGGTCATGTCAGGATAAGCCTGCAGGAAGGGTACCACATGAGGGAGGAGGATGTCTTCCCTATAATGCACAGCGTTGAGATTGCCTGCAATGACAACAAGCTCAGTCCGATGATGCTGTGACACACAGCCCCAGACCATGACGGACCCTCCACCTCCAAATCGATCCTGCTCCAGAGTACAGGCCTTGGTGTAACGCTCATTCATTCAACGATAAACGCGAGTCCGACCATCACCCCTGGTGAGACAAAACCGCGACTCGTCATTGAAGAGCACTTTTTGCCAGTCCTGTCTAGTTCAGCGACGGTGGGTGTGTGCCCATAGGCGACGTTGTCGCCGGTGATGTCTGGTGAGGGCCTGCCTCACAACAGGCCTACAAGCCCTCAGTCCAGCTTCTCAGCCTATTGCGGACAGTTTGAGCACTGATGGAGGGATTGTGCGTTCCTGGTGTAACTCGGGCAGTTGTTGCCATCCTGTACCTGTCCCGCAGGTGTGATGTTCGGATGTACGGATCCTGTGCAGGTGTTGTTGCACGTGGTCTGCCACTGCGAGGACGATCAGCTGTATATCCTGTCTCCCTGTAGCGCTGTCTTAGGCGTCTCACAGTATGGACATTGCAATTTATTGCCCTGGCCACATCTGCAGTCCTCATGCCTCCTTGCAGCATGCCTAAGGCACGTTCACGCAGATGAGCAGGGACCCTGGGCATCTTTCTTTTGGTGTTTTTCAGAGTCAGTAGAAAGGCCTCTTTAGTGTCCTAAGTTTCCAGAACTGTCACCTTAATTGCCTACCGTCTGTAAGCTGTTAGTGTCTTAACAACCGTTCCACAGGTGCATGTTCATTAATTGTTTATGGTTCATTGAACAAGCATGGGAAACAGTGTTTAAACCCTTTACAATGAAGATCTGTGAAGTCATTTGGATTTTTAGTTTATACAGTGACGGAAAAAAGTATTTGATCCCCTGCTGATTTTGTACGTTTGCCCACTGACAAAGAAATGATCAGTCTATAATTTTAATGGTAGGTTTATTTGAACAGTGAGAGACAGAATAACAACAAAATAATCCAGAAAAACGCACGTGAAAAATGTTAGAAATGGAATTCCATTTTAAATGAGGGAAATAAGTATTTGACCCCTCTGCAAAACATGACTTAGTACTTGGTGGCAAAACCCTTGTTGCCAATCACAGAGGTCGCACGTTTCTTGTAGTTGGGAACCAGGTTAGCACACATCTCAGGAGGGATTTTGTCCCACTCCTCTTTGCAGATCTTCTCCAAGTCATTAAGGTTTTGAGGCTGACGTTCGGCAACTCAAACCTGATGGAGATGCGTTCTGTCTCCTATAGATGAACGTACTTTGGTGCGAAAAGTGCAAATCAATCGCAAAACAACAGCAAAAGAACCTTGTGAAGATGCTGGAGGAAACAGGTACAAAAGTATCTATATCCACAGTAAAACGAGACCTATAATGACATAACCTGAAAGGCCACTCAGCAAGAAAGAAGCCAATGCTCCAAAACCACCATAAAAAAGCCAGACTACGGTTTGCAACTGCACATGGGGACAAAGATCATACTTTCTGGAGAAATGTCTTCTGGTCTGATCAAACAAAAATAGAACTGTTTGGCCATAATGACCATTGTTATGTTTGGAGGGAAAAAAAAGGGAGGATTGCAAGCCGAAGAACACCATCCCAACCGTGAAGCACGGGGGTGGCAGCATCATGTTGTGGGGTGCAGTAGGGACTGGTGCACTTCACAAATAGATGGCACCAAGAGGAAGGAAAATTATGTGGATATATTGAAGCATCATCTCAAGACATCAGTCAGGAAGTTAAAGCTTGGTCGCAAATGTGTCTGCTTGGGACAATGACCCCAAGCATACATACAAAGTTGTGGCAAAATGGCTTAAGGACAACAAAGTCAAGGTATTGGAGTGGCCATCACAAAGCCCTGACCTAGATACTATAGAAAATTTGTGGGCAGAGATCAAAAGCGTCACAAACCTGACTCAGTTACAGGCCTACAAATCTGACTCAGTTACACCAGCTCTGTCAGGAGGAATGGGCCAAAATTCACCCAACTTATTGTGGAAAGCTTGTTGAAGGCTACCTGAAACGTTTGACCCAAGTTAAACAATTTAAAAGGCAATGCTACCAAATACTAATTGAGTGTATGTAAACTTCTGACCCACTGGGAATGCGATGAAAGAAATAAAAGCTGAAATAAATCACTAATACTTTTCTGACATTTCACATTCTTAAAATATAGTGGTGATCCTAACTGACCTAAGACAGGGAATTTTTACTAGGATTAAATGTCAGGAATTGTGAAAAACTGAGTTTAACTTCTTAAGGAGCAGCAAGCTAGCGCCCCACTCCCGACACTACCAGGTGAAATGCAAGGCGCCAAATTCAAAATCCAAAAGTTGAATTATTAAACATGCATCAATATACAAGTGTTTCATAGTCTGCTTCTTGGCAATATCACAGCGTTGTCAGATTTCAAAAAGGCTTTACGTCGAAAGCACCACATTTGATTGTTTGAGGATAGCACCCCACATATCTTTTCCATTAGCATGAATTCATAAGCCTTCACGGTTCACAGAAAACACATTTCACAGCGAAAACAAATCAATTACCTTTTGAAGAACTTCTGCTGAGGTCTTCCCAAGTGTCCAACGAAGACGATCCATGGTTCTTTTGTTAGAAAAAGTAATGTATTATATCCCTAAATCTCTGTTTGGTTGGCGCGTTATAATGAGAAAATAGAGCCACCAATCGTCCATTGAAACGTGAAGAGAACTCGTTCAATTTATACCTATAAACTTGTCCAAGAACAATCAAACATAATTTTAAATGTATCCCTAGGACCACTTTTATGTATAAATAGTATAATATTTCAACCGGAATATAAACTGGGCGATAAGAAAGAAAAAAAACAAAGAACGCGCCAGCCGGGAGCGCGCATTTACTTCTATTGACATCTGCGTGGACACTTCCTTATTAGTCTTCTTCTCTGCTCTAAAAGCATCTAAAAAGAATCAGAACACTTTCTCGAGACTGTTGACATCCAGAGGAAGCAATAGGTACTGCATTCATATGCCCTTATATGGGCATTTTCATAAGGGAGGGGTTCCAAATGAGGCAATGTGTCAAAACCACTTTTTCCAGGACAGAAATTCCTCGGGTTTTCGCCTGCCATATCCGTTCTGTTATACTCACAGACAAAATGTTAACACTTTTAGAAACTTCAGAGTGTTTCCTATCCAATGGTACTAAATATGTGCATATCCTATTTTCTGGGCCTGAATGGGAGGCATTTTACTTTGGGCACGCCAGGCTCTCCAAAACCGTCACCTCGTGCGCTGCTCCCTAAGAAGTTAAATGTATTTGGCTGAGGTGCATGTAAACTTCCGACTTCAACTGTAACTATATAAGGTCCCACAGTTGACAATGCATGTCAGAGCAAAAACTAAGCAATGAAGTCGAAGTTATCTTCGGTAGAGCTCAGACAGGATCTTGTCGAGTGTGGCTACTTTGAAGAAGCTAAAATATTAAATATATGTTGATTTGTTTAACACTTTTTTGGTTACTACATGATTCCATATCTGTTATTTCATAGTTTTGACGTCTTCACTATAATTCTACAATGTAGAAAATAGTACAAATAAAGAAAAACCCTTGAATGAGTAGGTGTGTCCAACTTGTGACTGGTACTGTATATTATCTGTACATCTCTGTCTATTTCTGCCATCTTCCCTTTCACTCCTTCAAGCATGAATGACTTACCGTTTCTCTTGCGTTCTCTTTCTAAGCATATACTGTACATCTATCTTTCCAGAATGTCCATCTTGTAACAGGGTGGAGGTGCCTCTATTCGATGTAATATGGTAGTCATGAGACGGTGAACTGTGAGGTTGCTATCGGTCTGTTTGAACTAATTGGTTATTTATGTTAATTGATTGCAGGTGTGGTTGTAACCAGCGCCGCCAACCGTTATCTTAAAATGGCTGCATTTCTGAGAACCAAGAGCAAGGGAAAGGACAGAACTGCTGCTGTCTCCAAGTCCCACACCAGACTTGATATTTGCTGTGCCTGAGCTAGACTACTTGAAAACAGCATGTACTGGAGACACTGAAACTGTAAACCTTTTTGATTGCCACTCTGCCTGCTGGCCCCTACAGCTTATTTTAACCTTTTTGTAATAAATTGTATTTTTGATGATCCTGTGTTGTGTGTATTCCATAGTGGTACCCAGTCCAAGTCTCTAATGACCCTGCCCTGTCCTACAACCTGTGGTTGTTAAACCATCTCTCTCTCCAGGCTGGTTATAACCATGTGTCTATACTTTAGCAACAATGGGCCATTCTGTTACCTGGGCAACAGAAAACAAAACACACACACACAGATAGAGTAGAGGGTCCAGGGGGAATCATATGGACAGGACAGAGCCAGAGTTGTGATTTTAGACACCGTTTAAGAGAGTTACCTCACACATCGTTGACATTCTCTAAGGGAAGTAAGAGATTGTGTGTGTGGGTGTCAAGCTTCACATCCCCTTTCAAGAACACATAAACACACAAAGTTAAACTCAGTTCTTAATAAGCTACCCTCTCAGAAAGGGCTGTGGCGTCACAAGGTGACATTTACATGGCCTCAATATGAGCTAATGTTGAGTCTCCACGCCTTATCTCAATATGAGCTACTGTTGAGTCTCCACGCCTTATCTCAATATGAGCTACTGTTCAGTCTCCCTGCCTTATCTCAATATGAGCTACTGTTGAGTCTCCCTGCCTTATCTCAATATGAGCTACTGTTCAGTCTCCCCACCTTATCTCAATATGAGCTACTGTTGAGTCTCCCCACCTTATCTCAATATGAGCTACTGTTCAGTCTCCCTGCTTCATCCTCAACTACGTTCTCTTTCGCTCACACTCTTTTTCTGTCTCTTTCTCTGCATTGTAACACCTCTGTTTCACACCACAGGTTGGCCGTTTAGCAGACTAATTAAAAGAAACGCCTGACTCTCACACACAATCCTCCAGTCACTCATCTCGGGGCCTCACAGACAGATACAGGGGTAAACATGCTGACTCAGCCAACGACCTCAAAGAGCCACTGAGATCAAACCACACACACACCCCACACACACACCCCAATTCAAAATGGTACTACAGATATAGGGTCATCAATCCAAAAGGTCACCATCCCAAAATGGTTAAATCAGACAAGCCATGCTATAGGAGACCTGAAACGGGAAGCTTTAAAAAGAATGTATCTCTGACCCATTGTGATTACTGAGTATGGCGGGGTAGTTTGTTAGTCAGCAGCCACTAGCTGTAATGTCACTGCCAGTCAGCCAAAAGAGTTTTGATTTACACAAAAACACACACACACACACACACACACACACACACACACACACACACACACACACACACACAGTTGAAGTCAGAGGTTTACATACACCTTAGCCAAGTACATTTAAACTCAGTTTTTCACAATTCCTGACATTTAATCCTAGTAAAAATTCCCTGTCTTAGGTCAGTTAGGATCACCACTATATTTTAAGAATGTGAAATGTCAGAAAAGTAGTAGAGAGAATGATTTATTTCAGCTTTTATTTATTTCATCACATTCCCAGTGGGTCAGAAGTTTACATACACTCAATTAGTATTTGGTAGCATTGCCTTTAAATTGTTTAATTTGGGTCAAACGATTCGGGTAGCCTTCCACAAGCTTCCCACAATAAGTTGGGTGAATTTTGGCCCATTCCTCCTGACAGAGCTGGTGTAACTGCTCGCACACGCTTTTTCAGTTCTGCCCACAAATGTTCTATAGGGTTGAGGTCAGGGCTTTGTGATGGCCACTCCAATACCTTGACTTTGTTGTCCTTAAGCCATTTTGCTACAACTTTGTAAGTATGTAAGTATGCTTGGGGTCATTGTCCCAAGCAGACACATTTGCGACCAAGCTTTAACTTCCTGACTGATGTCTTGAGATGTTGCTTCAATATATCCACATAATTTTCCTTCCTCATGATGCCATCTATTTTGTGAGGTGCACCAGTCCCTCCTGCAGCAAAGCACCCCCACAACATGATGCTGCCATCCCCCTGCTTCACGGTTGGGATGGTGTTCTTCGGCTTGCAAGCCTCCCCCTTTTTCCTCCAAACATAACAAAGGTCATTATGGCCAAACAGTTCTATTTTTGTTTCATCAGACCAGAGGACATTTCTACAAAAAGTACAATCTTTGTCCCCATGTGCAGTTGCAAACCGTAGTCTGGCTTTTTTATGGCGGTTTTGGAGCAGTGGCTTCTTCCTTGCTGAGCGGCCTTTCAGGTTAGGTCGATATAGGACTCGTTTTACTGTGGATATAGATACTTTTGTACCTGTTTCCTCCAGCATCTTCACAAGGTCCTTTGCTGTTGTTCTGGGATTCATTTGCACTTTTCACACCAAAGTACTGTCACGACTTCAGCCGAAGTTGGTCCCTCTCCTTGCTCGGGTGGATTTCAGTGGTCGAAGTCACCGGTCTTCTAGCTACCGCCGATCTACTTTTCATTTTCTATGTTTTTTTGTCTTCATTATACACACCTGGTTTCTATCCCATAATTACATGTTCCTTATTTAACCCTCTGTTCCCCTCATGTTTTTGTGCGTGATTGTTTGTGTTTCTTTGGTTCTGTGTTTTCGAGTGGTTGGTTTTTCCCCCACTCATGTACTTTGGCATTTATGGTGGAGGTGGAAGAGTCCGAGGCTGGGATAGGAGCTGTGCTGTCTCAGCGCTCAGGTACGCCACCTAAACTCTGCCCCTGTGCCTTCTTTTTGAAGAAGCTCAGCTCGGCAGAACACAACTATGATGTGGGGGACCGGGAGCTGTTGGCTGTCGTCAGGGCTCTGAAGGTGTGGAGACATTGGCTTGAGGGGGCTAAACACCCTTTTCTCATCTGGACCGACCACCGCAATCTGGAGTACATCCAGGCGGCGAGGAGACAGAACCCTCGCCAGGCAAGGTGGGCCATGTTTTCACCCGTTTTGTTTTCACCCTATCTTACAGACCAGGTTCCCAGAACACTAAGGCAGATGCACTGTCCCGGATGTTTGACACAGAGGAGCGGTCCATAGATCCCACTCCCATACTTCCGGCCTCTTGCCTGGTGGCACCGGTGGTGTGGGAGCTGGACGCGGACATCGAGCGGGCGTACAGAGCCCACTCCACCTCAGTGTCCAGTTGAGCATATATACGTTCCGTCTGCTGTCCGCGACCGTCTGATCTATTGGGCCCACACGTCACCCTCCTCTGGTCATCCTGGCATTGGTCGGACGGTGCGTTGTCTTAGTGGGAAATACTGGTGGTCCACCTTAGCTAAGGACGTGAGGGTTTATGTTTCCTCCTGCTCGGTGTGCGCTCAGTGCAAGGCGCCTAGGCACCTGCCCAGAGGGAATTTACAACCCCTACCCGTTCCACAGCGGCCTTGGTCACACCTGTCGGTGGACTTTTTGATGGATCTTCCGCCGTCACAGGGTAACACCACGATCCTGGTTTTTCCCCCACTCATGTATTTTGGAAATATTGAGTAAAGCATTTGAAAACTCATATTCGTTGTCCTGCGCCTGACTCTGCCTTACCGGCATCACAGAGAACTTTGACAAGTACATTCATCTCTAGGAGACAGAACGTGTCTCCTTCCTGAGCGGTATGATGGCTGCGTGGTCCCATGGTGTTTATACTTGCGTACTATTGTTTGTACAGATGAACGTGGTACCTTCAGGAATTTGGAAATTGCTCCCAAGGATGAACCAGACTTGTGGAGGTCTACAATTGTTTTTCTGAAGTCTTGGATGATTTCTTTAGATTTTTCCATTATGTCAAGCAAAGAGGAGTTTGAAGGTAGGCCTTGAAATACATCCACAGGTACACCTCCAATTGACTCAAATGACGTCAATTTGCCTATCAGAAGCTTCTAAAGCCATGACATCATTTTCTGGAATTTTCCAAGCTGTTCAAAAGCACATTCAACTTAGTGTATGTAAACTTCTGACCCACTGGAATTCTGATACAGTGAGTTTTAAGTGAAATAATCTGTCTGTTAACAATTGTTGGAAAAATGACTTGTGTCATGCACAAAGTAGATGTCCTAACCGACTTGCCAAAACTATAGTTTGTTAACAAGACATTTCTGGAGTGGTTGAAAAACGAGTTTTAATGACTCCAACCTAAGTGTATGTAAACTTCCCACTTCAACTGTATATACGCAGACAAGCTCAGAGCTGGCATTAACTTGTTAGGGAGTGGCAGCTGAGGGGGTCGGTTTTGGAGAGCCTGGCGTGCCCAAAGTAAAATGCCTCCCATTCAGGCCCAGAAAATAGGATATGCACATATTTGGTACCATTGGATAGGAAACACTCTGAGTTTTCCAAAACGGTTAACCATTTGTCTGTGAGTAAAACAAAACGCATATAGCAGGCGAAACCCCGAGGAATTTCTGTCCTGGAAAAAGTGATTTTGACACATTGCTCATTTGGGAACCCCTCCCTCATGAAAATGACCATATAAGGGCATATGAATGCAGTACCCATCGCTTCCTTTAGATGTCAACAGTCTCGAGACAGTGTAAATTTTCAATTTGGATGAATTAGACCAGAGAAGAAGAGCAAACCAGGAAGTGTACTATTTATGTAAACAGTACCCAGCGCGCGCGCCCGACAAGGCACGCTGTGTCTTTTTTTACCGTCTTTATCGATCAGTTTATATTCCGGTTGATTTATAATAGTAAATATACGTAAAAGTGTTCCTAAGGATACATTTAAAACTATGTTTGATTGTTCTTGGACAAGTTTATAGGTATAAGATGAACGAGTTTGCGTCACGTTTCAATGGACTAGTGGAGGCTGTCGTTTCTGATTATAACGCTCGAACCAAATGGAGGATTTATGGATAAAATACATTACTTTTTCTAACAAAAGAACCATGGATTGTCTTCGTTGGACACTTAGGATGACCTCAGCAGAAGTTCTTCAACAGGTAATTGATTTGTTTTCGCTGTGAAATGTGTTATGTGTGTGCCATGATGGCTAATCGATTCATGGCTATGGGAAAAATATGTGAGGTGCTACCCCTAACAATCAAATGTGCTGCTTTCGCCGTAAAGCCTTTTTGAAATCTGACAACGCTGTGATATTGCCAAGAAACAGAGCTTTTGATGAGTATGGAACACTTGTATATTGGTGGATGTTTAATAATTCAACTTTGGGATTTTGAATTTGGCGCCTTACATTTCACCTGGTAGTGTCGGGAGCAGCCCGCTAGCGCCCCAGCAATCCCTGAGAAGTTAAAAGACTGTAAGGAAACTCCGTACACAACACAGTCTGGACAGAGCTTTAAGAAGTCCAGAGAGGGATGGGGAGCAGCCAGGTTATTCCAGATACAAGGTGATATTCAATAATGAAAAAAATTATAATTGAAAGAAAAATAAATAAATCGATAGTTACATATTGGGATATAATTATTAATTATATATATTGTATGGTTTTGACAATATTGCAATATTATTTTTGCACTAGTTGGCTGTACCTGCATTAAAATTCCAGTATTTTTCATATCTTGTTTTCCATCTTTTTAAATATGGAGACAATTTGTTTTCAGCACTTTTATTTCCATGACTGACTCTCAGGGCTCTCTCTTGTCACTCTGCAGCAGACATAATGGTGAACAATATGTTGGAACATTGAATCACAATAAAATCACAGTATCTGTATTTGTATTTGTTATGGATCCCCATTAGCTGCTGCCAAGGCACCTGACCAAGGCACCTGAGCACACGACTGAACAGTAGTCCAGGTGCGACAACTAGAGGCCTGTAGGACCTGCCTTGTTGATAGTGCTGTTAAGAAGGTAGAGCAATGCTTTATTATGGACAGACTTCTCCCCATTTTAGCTACTGTTGTATCAATATGTTTTGACCATGACAGTTTACAATCCAGGGTTACACCAAGCAGTTTAGTCACCTCAACTTGCTCAATTTCCACATTATTCATTGCAAGATTCAGTTGAGGTTTAGGGTTTAGTAAATGATTTGTCCCAAATACAATGCTTTTAGTTTTTGAAAATATTTAGGACTAATTTATTCCTTGCCACCCCTTCTGAAACTAACTGCAGCTCTTCGTAAAGTGTTGCAGTTATTGTAGGTCACTGTAGTAGCTGACGTGTATAGTGTTGAGTCAGCCACATACATAGACACACTGGCTTTACTTAAAGCCAGTGGCATGTCGTTAGTAAAGATTGAAAAAAGTAAGGGCCTAGTCAGCTGCCCTGGGGATTTCCTGATTCTACCTGGATTAGGCTTCCATTAAAGAACACCCTCTGTTACAGGTAAACTCTTTATCCACAATATAGCAGGAGGTGTAAAGCCACAACACATCTGTTTTTCCAGCAGAAGACTATGATCGATAATGTCAAAAGCCGCATTGAAGTCTAACAGCACCCCCATCTTTTTATCGTCAATGTCATTTGAGTAAATGCTGTGCTTGTTGAATGTCCTTCCCTATACGTGTGATAAAAGTCTGTTGTATATTTATTTACTGTAAAATAAAAATAAATACATTTTATTTAACCTTTATTTAACTAGTTGTCAGTTAAGAACAAATTCTTATTTACAATGACGGTCTACCAAAAGGCAAAAGGCCTCCTGCAGGGATGGGGGCTGGGATTAAAAAATGTATTAAATAAAAATATAGGACAAAACACACATCACGATGAAACAACGACACTACATAAAGAGAGAACTAAGACAACAATATAGCATGGCAGCAACACAAGACAACACAGCATGGTAGCATCACCACATGACAACAACATGGTAGCAAAATAACATGGCAGCAGCCCAAAATGGTAGCAGCACAAAACATGGTACAAACATTATTGGGCACAGACAACAGCACAAAGACAAGAAGGTAGAGACAACAATAGATTAGGCAAAGCAGCCAACACTGTCAGTGAGTGTCCATGACTGAGTCTTTGAATGTAGAGATGGAGATAAAACTGTCCAGTTTGAGTGTTTTTTGCAGCTCGTTCCAGTCGCTAGCTGCAGTGAACTGAAAAGAGGAGCAACCCAGGGATGTGTATGCTTTGGGGACCTTTAACAGAATGTGACTGGCAGAACGGGTGTTGTATGTGGAGGATGAGGGCTGCAGTAGGTATCTCAGATAGGGGGAGTGAGGCCTAAGAGGGTTTTATAAATAAGCATCAACCAGTGTGTCTTGTTACGGGTATACAGAGATGACCAGTTTCCAGAAGAGTATAGAGTGCAGTGATGTGTCTTATAAGGAAAATTGATGGCAAATCTGATGGCTGATCGGTAAAGAACATCTAGCCACTGGAGAGTACCCTTACCTGCCGATCTATAAATTACGTCCACTTAATCTAGCATGGGTAGGATGGTCATCTGAATCAGGGTTAGTTTGGCAGCTGGGGTGAAAGAGGAGCAATTACGATAGAGGAAACCAAGTCTAGATTTAACCTTAGCCTGCAGCTTTGATATGTGCTGAGAGAAGGACAGTGCACCGTCTAGCCATACTCCCAAGTACTTGTATGAGGTGACTACCTCAAGCTCTAAACCCTCAGAGGTAGTAATCACACAGGTGGGGAGAGGGGCATTCTTCTTACCAAACCACGTGACCTTTGTTTTAGAGGTGTTCAGAACAATGTTAAGGGCAGAGAAAGCTTGTTGGACACTAAGCTTTGTTGTAGAGTATTTAAAGAAGAATGGATCTAAACCATCTGACCCAGATGTTTTTTGGGGGTCAAGTTTAATGACCTACTTTAGCACCTCAGACTCAGTGACCGCCTGCAGGGAGAAACTTTGTAGCGGGGCAGTGGAAAAAGAGGGAGGGGCATCGTGGCTAGTTGCATTAGAAGGTGTGGGAGATGAGGAAATGTTGGATGGGCAATGAGCCTGGCTGAGTCAAATAAGAATCCTGACATAATGAAGTGGTGATTAAAGAGCTCAGCCATGTGCTTCTTGTCAGTAACAACCACATCATCAACTTTAAGGGACATGGGCAGCTGTGAGAAGGGTTTATTTTCGAGGTCTTCAACCATTTCCCAGAACTTCTTGGGGTTAGACCCACAGAGAGAGAACTGCTCCTTAAATTAACTAACATTGGCCTTCCGGATAGCCTGAGTGCACTTATTTCTCATTTGCCTGAATGAGAGCCACTCAGCCTGAGTATGCATGTGCCGAGCCTTTCGCCAAATGGAATTCTTCAGGTGCGGTAACTCTGACAGATCCCGGTCGAACCAGGGGGTGAACCCGTTTTTAATTCTCATTATGGGGTGTTTGTTTACAATACCATTGAAAATATGAAAAAGGAATGTCCAAGCGTGTTCGACAGATCAAGCTGATTCTATACCAATTTACAGGAATGAAGATTTGCTCATTCAAGTTTTTTAGCAAGCGTTGGACAAGTCAGGACAGGTTTTTTCACTCAGAAGCCAGTGCAAACACAGGCTTTAAAAGTGATCACTGAGGTCATTACAGAAAAAACCTGACTGATACCTATCAGGATTATTTATGAGGATAACATCAAGGAGAGCAGCCTTTTTCTGGGTGTTTGGAGTCATATATTGTGGTAATGGTAATAATCTGAGAAAGATTTAGGGAGTCCCATTGCTTTAAGCATGTCCCAGTTTAGGTCACCTAGCAGGACAAATTAAAACTTAATGTAAGGGGCCAGGAGAGCGCTTAGGGAAGGTAGGGTACAGGTCAGGGGCTGATGGTGGAATTGTATCTGATAAAACACAATATTTTCCAGAAGTTTACTAAGGGTTGGTAACAGGCTGATTGATCAGCTATTTGAGCCAGTAAAGGGAGCTTTACTATTCTTAAGTAGGGGAATGGCTTTTGCTTCCCTCCAGGCCTGAGGGTCCACACTTTCTAATAGGCTTAAATTGAAGATGTGGCAAATAGGAGTGGCAATATCATCCGCTATTATCCTCAGTCATTTTCCATCCAAGTTGTCAGACCTCGGTGGCTTGTCATTGTTGATAGACAATACTTTTTTCACCTCTTCCACACTCACTCTACGGAATTCAAAATTACAATCCCTGTCTTTCATAATTTGGTCAGATATACTTGGATGTGTAGTGTCAGCGTTTGTTGCGGAAAAATCATGCCTAAACATTTATCTTTGTTTCATAGTGTAGTTTCTTCTTTTTATTCAGTTTAGTCGCATGATTTCTCAATTTGCAGTATGTTTACCAATCGGTTGTACAGCCAGACTTATTTGCCATTTATTCTGCCTCATCCCTCTCAACCATAGAATGTTTTAATTCCTCATCAATCCACAGGGATTTAACTGGTGATTTGTTCGAAGAATTGTCTGTCTGAAGAGGACCCTCCCCGGAAACATTTATATTTTTTAAATGTCCAAGAGAATCTAACATCCTCCCCAGACATAATGATATTGCTCTAGAAATAGAACCTACAACACAGATATGCTTGCTAGCCTCCCATGCATAGGCTACTTTCTATCCCTATCACTAAAGCTGAATAACATAAAACTAAATAGAAATGTTTTTAAATCACACTAAAACTGAATAAAAACTAGTAAATCATGTTGGAAAACTAACTGAAACTAAACATAATTTCTAAGAAATAAAAACTAATATAAAAACACAAAATTATAATAACCTTGGTGCTAGGCACTCGTTTTTTTATTTTTTATGGTCAAACCTATCCCAAACCTTAACCATTCGGAATTAATGCCTAAACTAATCCGTTGAAATTTGACATTCATCCCCCCTCCCTGGACAAATGTTGAAATCTGAAGTCAAACTGTGACATCTTGTTGTGGGGTGAGGAATGGAGAGAGAGGGAGGAAGACGGTAAGTAAGTCTGTGGTGTTAGGTCAGAAGGGTTAAGATCAGAAGGCCTTGGTTTTATATCTCTCTATCTGAGACACACACAGAGAGTTTCCAAATCCTCATTATGAGTGACAAATAAGGCTGCTGTGTGTGATGCATTACCTGGACCACTCTTCCCATCACACACACACAAACCCCTACACACACTAACAGTGACTCACACGCCAGCTAGCAATGAGGAATCGGCCGGCCCTCTTCCTCGGGGCCGGAACTGATTGAATCAGCCCGGAATGTGATAGTAAGTCTGTGGTGTTAGGTCAGAAGGGTTAAGATCAGAAGGCCTTGGTTTTATATCTCTCTATCTGAGACACACACAGAGAGTTCCAAATCCTCATTATGAGTGACAAATAAGGCTGCTGTGTGTGATGCAAAATGAATGACAGCCCAGAATCGGCGAAGTACATCGTGCCATTTCAGTCTACCAGAATTCAGCCGACTTTGCTGGCATTTTACCAGAATCCCCCCCATCACCCGATTTAGTCATTTTAAATATTACTATTATACATTTTATACACACAAATTATACCCATCCACAAAAACAAAAAATGTCTCGGAGGAAACGCCATACACCTGGTGACCGTATCAGCGTGCATGCGCCTAGCCTGCCACAGGAGTCACTACAGCGCAATGGGACAAGGACATCCCAGCCGGCCAAACCCTCCCCCAACTCTGACGATACTGGGCCAATTGTGCATCGCCTCATGGGTCTCCCGGTCGCGGGTCTCGAAACAGCATCTGTAGAAACGCAGTTTTCACTGTGATGCAGTGTCTTAGACTGCTGTTCCACTCAGGAAGTTCCATCCACAAAGTTTTTAATGCTTAGAAATTGCCATGCACAAAGTATCAAAATACTAAAATACTACACAGCACTCAAAGAATTTCATTTAAATGTTAATTGTATTTTTTGATCACAGAAACAATGTGGAAAATATGGAAAAATAAATAAGTAATGAAATGTTAATTATATAAAGCAGCTTGTGTAATCATCTGCCAGAGAGTAGCCCCAGTCGGCCCGAGCCATAAGTAATACATTTGGGACAGATAACTCACACTGGAACCTGCCCAATCTCAATCCCCACATCCTAGCCATAAGTAATACTGCCGAAAGCGGCCCAGACTCAGGCCACATGACGTCGGCCGAGTCTGACTCTCAGCCGGAATCGGCCCAGATCCACTGTGCTAGATGGGTCCCACCCTGGTACCCCTCCTTCGAGCTCAATGACTCACACACATTCAATTTCCTCCTAATCAAACCGTTGAGACAGAGGGTGGGGGTAACACGAGTCACAGTAGGCTCTACTCTCCACAGGCCAGATTTTAGATCACACACACACACACACACCTGCATCTGCGCACTCACCTGCAGACACATAACCCCAAAGTCAAGTAGCAGTTTATATTAATTTAGCAGCGGTGGCCCAAAGCAAGCATGTCAACTATCATGGCCAACAGCTAGCATGGCCAACAGCTAGCATGTCAACTAGCATGGCCCACAGCTAGCATGTCAACTATCATGGCCAACAGCTAGCATGGCCCACAGCTAGCATGTCAACAGCTAGCATGGCCCACAGCTAGCATGTCAACAGCTAGCATGGCCAACAGCTAGCATGTCAACTATCATGGCCAACAGCTAGCATGGCCCACAGCTAGCATGTCAACAGCTAGCAAGGCCCACAGCTAGCATGTCAACAGCTAGCATGGCCAACAGCTAGCATGGCCAACAGCTAGCATGGCCAACAGCTAGCATGGCCAACAGCTAGCATGTCAACTAGCATGGCCAACAGCTAGCATGGCCCACAGCTAGCATGTCAACTAGCATGGCCCACAGCTAGCATGTCAACTAGCATGGCCCACAGCTAGCATGGCCCACAGCTAGCATGTCAACTAGCATGGCCATCAGCAGTGGTAGAAAAAGTACCCAACATGTCATACTTGAGTAAAAGTAAAGATAACTTAGAAAATTACCCAAGTAAAAAAGTCACCCAGTAAAATACTACTTGAGTAAAAGTCTAAAAGTATTTGGTTTTAAATATACTTAAGTATCAAAAGTAAATGTAATTGCTAAAATATACTTAAGTATTAAAAGTATAAATAATTTAAATTCCTTATATTAAGCAAACAAGATGGAGCCATATTATAATTATTTTTTAATTACTGATAGCCAGGGGCACACTACAACACTCAGACATAATTTACAAATTAAGCATTTGTGTATAGTGAGTCTGCCAGATCAGAGGCAAGAGGGATGACCAGGGATGTTCTCTTGTTAAGTGCATGAATTTTACAATTTTCCTGTCCTGCTAGCCATTCAAAATGTAACAAGTACTTTTCAGTGTCAGGGAAAATGTATGGAGTAAAAAGTACATCATTTTCTTTAGGAATGTAGTAAAGTAAAAGTACACTACTTAAATAGTACAATAAAGTATTTTTACTTAAGCACTTTACACCACTGGCCATCAGCTAGCATGGCCAACAGCTAGCATGGCCAGCATACTGGGGTTAAAGCCACAAAAAAATCTAAATGACTGAAATTTAAATCAATCTCAGATGATTACCGCCCCGTGGCACTCACGTCGGTAGCCATGAAGTGCTTTGAAAGGCTGATCATGGCTCACATCAACAGCATCCTCCCGGACATCCTAGACCCACACCAACTCGCATACCGCCCCAACAGATCCACAGATGACGCAATCTCAATCGCACTCCACACCGCCTTTTCTTACCTGGACAAAAGGAAAACCTATGTGAGAATGCTGTTCATCGACTACAGCGCAGCGTTCAACAGCATAGTGCCCACGAAGCTCATCACTAAGCTAAGGACTCTGGGACTTAACACCTCCCTCTGCAACTGGATTCTGGACTTCCTGATGGGCTGCCCCCAGGTGGTGAGAGTAGGCAACAAAATGTCTGCCATGCTGATCCTTAACACTGGGGCCCCTCAGGGGTGTGTACTTAGTCCCCTCCTGTATTCCCTATTCACCTACGACTGCGTGGCCAAACACGACTCCAACACCATCATTAAGTTTGCTGACAACACAACAGTGTGTTGATCACCGACAACGAAGAGACGGCCTATAGGGAGGAGGTCAGAGAACTGACAGTGTGGTGCCAGGACAACAACCTCTCCCTCAATGTGAGCAAGACAAAGGAGATGATCGTGGACTACGGGAAAAGGCGGGCCGAACAGGCCCCCATTAACATCGACACCTTGTGTGTTTTAATTAAAGTAACTATATGCAATGAGCCTCTGATGCTAAGTGCAGTGTTTGATGAAGACACAAATGACTCAAGAGGGAGCCAGAGATCAAGATAACCAGAAGAAAATAACCTTAACCTGACCATCCTCCTCCCCCTCTTGCTGGCTTTCACAGATTCTGCCATTACTCTCCTGAAATTGCCAGTAATAGGCTACACAAGGAGTCGGCAACCTTTCTCATGTGGAATGCCAATTTATCTTACCATTTCTTCTGATCTGCGTGCCAGTTATGGTATTCATATGCCCATTTTCGTGGAACAGTTTAATTTAATTTGTAATAACTCCTTCGTATCTCAAAATCATTGTCATGGGGTTAATAAAAATCCATCCAAATTAAAATGATGAAAACCTAAAAAGTAACTTATTTTGCCACTGCCACTTATTTACATAGTCTACATAAAGCCAACAACATTGCAGCCAGCAGGTAGAAAAATCCAGATAAAAATATCCTATAAATCCCATTACGCATGGCCTGTCTGAAACGAACTTGAAACATTGTATTAACTATAAATTGGGTCCAGCCCGAAGCTGGTGCTAGCATACTTGCAACATTTATATAAAATATTCTGGGCCCTCAGAGTTTCACGTGCCAGTGAGCTCGGGACAGACATAGCTGTGGGCTATTTGCGCAATGGATAATAAGTAATCAGGTAGGCCTATTATATGACGTTTCCACTGGATCAGAGCATGACATTTTTCCCTTTCATGCAGAGTGGTTACCGAAAGGGAGATTTTTCAAATACATTGAGGAACTACTGTCATTCTGGGCCGCGGCTTTTGTGGAGCGATAGGTAACAATGCTTCGTGGGAGGCAGTTGTTGATGTGTTCAGAGGATCCCTGGTTCGAGCCCAGGTTGGGGCGAGGAGAGGGACGGAAACAACACTGTTACACTAGCCCCGCCCCATCACTCAAGGAGCGCATTTGTTGTTCTTCGACCACGAGACACTTGCATTCAGTCTGCATGGTCAATGCAGCACATGCAACAATTTTGATGACAACGATGCTGTTTTCACTTTGCTTCTTAATATAAATCCACTAGCGTTCTATAATTACACTATTAGTTTGCGTTTTTTACATCTACAAACAGCTAGTTTGTCCTTTCTTAGCAAGTTGGTCCTAAATCGTGTTAGCCGCTAATGCTAACCCGCTACTTAGCTAGCTAATAAATGTAGTCAGAGCAAACGTAATTAGCTATACAGCCTGATAATACCAGTGATGGTGTAGACCTAAATCAGCATGTTGTTTGTGCAACAGTATCTTCTAAATCAAAGAGAAAGACCCATTGAAATCACTTGTGTGTTGCCACCCTAGGGTCACTCACTACTCATAAAGCAAATGTAGACTTTTATTATTCAAAAACATAAAATACCGACACATTGTTTCTTATACTGTGATATATTTTGGCCATATCACCTAGCCCTACCATGACTTGATAACTTCTGATTCAGAATCTCCTAGCATCTTCCTCTTAGATCTCAGTTCTGCTTTTGACACCGTAGGCCACAACATCCACCTGCAGCGTCTCAGAGAGCACACTGCTATCTCTCAAACAGCTCTTCTCCTCCTAACTCACTATTGGAGAGACCAGATCAGAGGAGTCTACAGTCACATGCGGTGTCCCACATGGGTCAGTGCTTGTGCCTATCCTGTTTTTAAATTACATTTGCATTTATTAGGGATCCCCATTACTCTTTCTAGGGTCCAATAACATTCAGGCACTAACATTACATTTAAAACAAAAGATAAAACAGTACATCATATAACATTATTACACCACTACATATCTACAGTGCAAAATGTATAATACCACATACAACAATATACGTGTGTGTAGAGTGCGTGTGCTAGCGC
Organism: Brachymystax lenok tsinlingensis; assembly: GCA_030435695.1. Classification (NCBI taxonomy): domain Eukaryota; kingdom Metazoa; phylum Chordata; class Actinopteri; order Salmoniformes; family Salmonidae; genus Brachymystax; species Brachymystax lenok. The sequence goes on along the minus strand of CM059794.1, from coordinate 34,349,735 downwards.
TTGTGTGCGTCTGTACCTTTGTGTGTGTCTCTTCATAGTCCCTGCTGTTTCATAAGGTGTATTTTTGAGCCCAACCTACATCAGCGACCTCATCTCAATCAGCGAGCCACCTAGCACTCTCCGCTCCAGCCACTCCCTACTGCTTCAAGTCCCCAAGACACTTCTCTGAACTATGGGGGGCCGAGCCTTCTGCTGCCTTGCCCCTCTTTTATAGTCCTAGTCCCAATCTATAATGATTTTGGCACCTAGCCCACTTCTGCCCTTTTACAGGCCTTGATTTTAAATGCATGTTGTTTTTAATTGTATTAGATGTTTTTTTTCTCAGTAGAGCTTTGAGATAACTCTTTAATGAAAAGCACTATACAAATTAAATGTATTGTGATTTTTTGTATTATTATTATAATAATAAGAGAGGACGTTTAATATTGTTCTAATTCTAGACATTCAGTTACATAGTATTGGTTAAATATTCCCCATGTATTGTTTATAGGGCGCTAAATACATGGCTCTGCCAAGCACCTGTCAAATCTGCACCTGTAGTTTGGACGACGGCGGAACACCGAAAGAGGTTCACATTAACTCAGTCTATACCATTAACACAATCCCCATTTCACGCACATCAGATTTGACACACGGAAATAACTTGTTAATATTGTAAATCATTGATTTATTATTCTGTAAAATGAGCGAACGTGAGCCCTGAGATCCGATAAGAATAGGGGAAACAGAATCCCTCTGGGATAAACAACCGTGTCAGCGTTCCACAATAACGGAGACGGGGGTCCTCGCTTCTCGGTCGTTTAAACTATACCCTAAATCTACCACAAAAGAAGGAAAACGGTTTTTGCCGTTTCTAATTTTATCCACGATGAAACGCTACAGGCGGTCATTTTAGTACATGAACTAACAGCAACTGCCCGTTTACAATCCTACAGGTTGTTCTAAAAACGTAGCTAGATTGTTGACACCGCATCCGAGTCCAGGCTATTATGCCTTTGCAACTGTACTATAAAGTGCAGAGGAATTCTTTACAAATTCACCTCATTACAAAATCTGTTTTGGTCCTTTCTTTCCTCTGACGTTTTCAATCATAAACGCTCCAGAAAAATATTTAAAAAAACACATGATTTACCTTCTCTGTGTTTTGAACAGTTTCCCCGCTGACGAGTTGAGGTTTTGTGGTATTGGGGGATATTTCAGGGCGAGTTCGCCGATGTCTTTTCTCACACCAGCAGCAAAGACACAAATCCACCGAAAACTTCCGCCGCGGTCACGTGACTCATTACAATTAAAAAAGGAGCACAGTCCGCTTTTCAACCTTTGAAGTCTATATGCGAGAGAACACAGACAGACACAAAAAAAAACTGTTCCACACATTGTACGTTTTGGAGATGAATCCCAGGCTAACAACTTATTTCTGGACATGCTAATCCTGGACATTCGTCTATCTCTAGAAAGTAGCAACATTTGTATGGGGACAATTCGCTCAGGTGATTTGCAACAGTAGCCATTCTGACTAAAATGATCGTTCCATTCTGCGTGGAAACATAAAATGACACCACTGGACATTGTATTCACATTTCTGAGTGATTCTAGGACGGTGTGTAGTGTCGTTTTCAACCACAGGAAGGCGACAAGTGACTGCTGTAGTGTAGAGGTGGAGAGGCTACAGTAACTAACTTCATTGGATGAGAGCTTCTTTCACTGGCGCTGAAAATTAGGCCTATGCCTGCAGTCAGTCGATCTTTCCTAACAACTCTTCCGGAGACCAATAGATATAGGCCTACGTTATCTGAGTTTGAGTTTATTTTTATTTTTACAGGGACAGTGCACATTAATCAACGTTTCAGTAAAAGTGCCGGTTTTAGCCAGCCGGCTAATTTTCAACCGCAGTCCCTGGGTAGGTTATTAAAAACAATTACAATACAGACAATCAATGAGCACACGCAGAGCAACATAGGACAAGCAAGACATAGCATGCAGACAGAGCAACATAGCACAAAAAGCAACAAGACAAAAACTATAAAAGCAACAGTGTTTCCAAACCTCACAAGCTACAGACAACGGACAACATGGAAAGCGGCAATACACAGCTAGGGATTATGTTCACAAATCTGATTGACCTTTAGCCATGTCTTAATATTTTTTGTGAAAGTGTGATAGGTGGTGCAGTTATGTGTGTCTGATGGCAGTGTATTCCAGACATGGGAAGCTCTCACAGAGAAAGCAAATTGACTAAAGGTGCTTTTCCTTAAGGGAACTATACAGTCACCTCTCATGGCAGACCTTGTGGATCTGCTGCCATATGTTTGGGTTTTCTGTCTAACAAACGTACTAAGTGGAGGGGGAGCCAGGCCATTTAGGATCTTGAATACAAGACATGCGTCAGTGTATTGCACAAGATTTTCCCAACTCAGGAGCTCATGCTTTCTGAGGATGTAACAGTGATGATGACTATTGGGCTTCCTATCAAGCACTTTGAGAGCCTGTTTGTAGACAGACTGAATGGGTTTTAATGTTGTACAGCAAGCTTGGGCCCAACTAGTCAAGCAGTATGTTAAGTGAGGGAGTATTAAAGATTCAAAGTACAATTTTGCTACCTCTGTAGTCAAACAATTTCTTATAAATCGGAAATTTGCAAGGTTGAATTTGGTTATTTGAATTACCTTTTTCACCTGCTTTTTAAAAGAGAGGTTGGAATCTAGTATGATGCCAAGGTACTTGAAATCAGATACCACCTGGAGCTTTTCCCCTGACACATAGACATCTGGCTCAGTAGCATCTGTTGTCCTCTTTGTGAAGAACATGCAGACAGTTTTTTTCACATTGAGATGCAAACACGAGTCACTGAGCCACTTTGTAACCTGGACCATTACAGTAGTGAGTTCTTGTGCAGCTTGTTGTTTGCTCTTTGCATGCACATATATCACTGTGTCATCTGCATACATTTGAACTTCAGACCCAGTACAGACAGAAGGCAGATCATTAATGTACAGGCTGAACAGGAGGGGCCCCAGTATTGACCCTTGGGGCACGCCCACATCATAGCTAAGAGTGGGCGACAGCTCATTGCTCACTCTGACACACTGAGTTCTGCCTTCAAGGTATGATTTCATCCACCTCAAGGCATCGGGGGAAAAGTTGAACTTGGACAATTTTGTGATGAGAACCTCATGGTTAACAGTATCAAAAGCCTTCCTTAGGTCCAGAAACACAGCCCCAACAACGCCCCCTTTGTCCATCTTGGACTTCACATTTTCTAGAAGAAAGCAGTTGGCCGTTTCTGTGGAGTGTTTCGCTCTGAAGCCAAACTGCATGGAGTGTAATGTGAAGGGGCTGTTGTTGAGGTGGGAAATCAGTTGTTCTGCTACACACTTTTCAACAACTTTCGACACCACAGGTAGTATACTAATGGGCCTGTAGTTACTCATGTCAGCAGGGTCACCGGATTTAAAGATGGCCGTTATTATGGCCGACTTCCAGACCCTTGGAAACACCCCCTGACTAATAGATGTGTTGGTGACCTTAGTAATGGGGCCAATGAGTGACTCTTTGTAGTTTTTAAGAAAGGTAGAGTCCAGCCCAAACACATCTTTGGCTTTAGAGTTCTTTAGTGAGCTAATTACCTTGTTCACCTTTGACTCAGAAACCTCCCTTATGATGAAGACAGGTTGGCGTCATTCACTAGCACTGAGCCCAAGAAACCAGTGGAGGGTTCTGTGACAGTACCCTGACAGAGTCAATAAAGTAGGAATTGAAGGCTATTGCTATTTCGACTGCATCCTGTGTTAGATTGTTATTCACCATGATTTCTAGTCTTTTTGCAGTGTTACTATGGTCTTTCCCTGTTAACTTTTTTAGATTCTCCCAGATCAATTTAGAATTTCCCTTTGCTTCACCAATTATGTTAATAAAAAAGTTTGCCTTGGCCTGTCTGATTTCTTTGATCACTTTATTTCTCAACATGGTAAACCTACATCTGTCGTGCTCTAATTTGGACTTTAGAGATGTTTTTAGAGCATAATCTCGTTCTTTCATCAGTTTCCAGATTTCTCCATTTAGCCAAGGAAGAGTGCTCTTTTGGCCAGGTTTGGATTTGATTTTCTTTAGGAAGCCATTTATTGTAGTCTGGATTGTAGTTAGAAAAACATGACTATCAGCTTCCACATCTTTATAGGACAAGAGACCATTCCAGTTTATTCCCTTAATTGCGTTTTCAAAATAATTTAATTAGTTGATCTGGCTTTCTAACAGTAGAGAGGTTAAACCTGCTCTTAGAAAGCTTTCTGGCTATAAGTGTCAGATTATGATCAGACAGCCCAGTAACCATATTGAATGATTTAGTCACTCTCTCTGGTTTATTACTAAACACCAAATCAATCTGTGTTTTAGAGCAACAAGTCACCCTGGTTGGCCCTTTAACTAGCTGTGTAAGGTCAAAGGTATTAGTGATCCGTTTGAGGGTTTTCCTACAAGACTTGTCTTCATAATTAATGTTAAAATCTCCCATTAAGATGACCTCTTTCCCAAAATCACATTCCCTAAGCATGTTATTAAACTGATCAAAAAACACACTTTTGGTGCAAGGTGGTCTATACATTCCAATAAGGGTAAAATACATTTGGGGAGACAGTGTAACATTCAGGCCAATACATTCTAGTTCATTATCACATGACCACTCAATTTGTTTACATCGGATATGTTCTTTAATGTAAATCATCAGACCCCCTCCTCTTCCTTCAATCCTGTCTCTCCTGAAAACAGTGTAGCCAGGCACAATCAAAGCAGCATATGGAGAGTTTTTATGGAGCCATGTCTCTGAAAGGCAGAGGAAGTCAAGGTTGGAGTCTGTGAGAAGATGTTGAATTTGATCACTTTTTGGAATGACACTACGAATGTTCAAGTGCCCCCCCTAGTAGTCCCTTGGGCTTAGCTCGTGGGTCCCAGATGACTCGAGAGTGATTTAACTTTTTCCAATGTGTCAATTTTTTTGTGTTTTCTGACGGCTGGGTTTAGGCCGTTTTGTTTCGTTTTGATTCGGGGCAGTTCGGTAGTGCAATTAACTATCCCTCCCGCTTGCACTGGATGCGGGGAACTAATTAAAACAGCTTGCGTACCAGAAGCAGAGTCAGGGATCGCATATAGCGACTTGGATATGTTTAAAGAGTCAAATTCCATCCTGGAGTCGGGTGAGTCGAGAGAAACCATGGGACCATAGCACTCACCCACCTCCGCAGCGGCGACGATCAGTGGACGAGACCATCCACTGCTTTCCACTCCGGTGAGTATCGCTGGCTCGGTGATGTTAGGCCCAGGATTGAGTTGCACATCCCCGGAGAGTAGAAGGGTAGTGAACAGGTAGTTTAACAGTTTCCGATACATTTTGGACTTGTGTTTGTTACGCCTAAGCGGTTCAGTGGAATAGGGAGCAAGATAGACTTGGCCATTATGGTATGCTGTGTACTGTCCGCTCCCGTTGAATGGTGAATCAATGTGTTTGGTGTTGATATTCTCCGGCAGTAGATTGATTGTGTCATCCCAGCAAGGACGCACTGAGATTATCAGTAAAGCAGCTACATAACTGACAATCATAACAATGTACTGGAGATAAAACACATAATTGCGCTTTAAGTATTTGCAGGAGTTACTTAGCTGGGGTCGACGTACACATGGTATTTTAGATAAAATAACAGCATCTGGAGGAGAAGCGGCACCTACCACACCACCCTCCCTTCCGTCGGCCATGTTTTTCAGATCCACAGTGCTGTCACGGTGGTCGGATCGGACCAGCAAGTATGTTGTCTCTGTGAATACATATGGATTTCCTCATCTGCAGGCAACTTCTTCTCAGGCTAGTTGAGTAGGCCTATATATCACATAAATCCAATCCCTTAGGACCAAGGCTATTATGGTTTATGGGATTGTATTGCCCTGAAAGTGGCATAGGTCAATTCGACTTTTTCCCACAAAGAAATTCAGCATGAGATGATTGGGCTACATAAGACATTGGATGCAGATTATAAATTAACTTTATTGTCCTAGGGAAAACATGGTCTATGTAGAACACACATTATAAACCTGTGTCCCTCCTTTTCCATTGGCTTGCAGCTGTGTGGAGGTATAGGCATAGCCTGTAGCGGAGAGGGGTGGAGGAGAAGAGGGGAGGAGGGGTGGAGGAGAGGAACTGGGGAAGACAGGAAAGACAGTGACTCACCCCTGGTCTAGCATCCATGGTGAGGTCGATCTGAGGGTGGCAGGGAGACAGGCCTTCATGCACAGTGTGTAGCCTTTTAAACTGAGACAGCGATACAGATACACAATGTGGGTTCATTATATAAAGAATGTGGGGTTCCAGGTCGTAGTTGCCTGATGACTCACCCTTAATTTAATTCCACTGCTCTATCAATCGCTACATACATTCAGCCTGAATCTGCCATTCTAGAAGTCATTTGTGTGACTTCATTTCAAAATGAGGGGCATTGTACAAAAGAAATGAATCAGCGATTGGATCGTCTGTAACTAATCTAACCAGTGAAAAAATCTTTTGCTAATGTCATGTAGGCCTGCTCTGGCCCAACCCATTGGTTTACGGGACCAATCAGAACAGCCAGAATGTGTTTGCATTCTATAAATCATAGGGGAGGGAGGCAAATCCAGACTCATCGTGGAGAAGAAACATCAGTTTGGCCAGAGTGATGTGGACAGGTAGCCAGGCAAAAGGTCGCAGTTGGCCTTATTTACAGTGCAGGACAAAACACAACAAAAAACTTACAAACTTAAAAAACCTTGAGGCTTAAACTGGGTTTTAGACTAGGCCCATTTGTCTTGGGTACTGAAAAGTTAGCAAGCCTACATGCTGCCACATTAAACGTTTCCCATGGTCTGATCTGCCATTCTTGTGAGGAGCCTTTTGCTGCGTTCATAACCAAGTGGGAGGTGGGAATTTACCAGTTGTGAAGTTATAAATACCAGTTGGATGCATTCACATGCTTTGAACTCGTTGAGAAAAGCTGATTGGGTTTACACAGCTTACTGGTCATTAGCCAAACTAAAAGTACAGCTGCTTGGAGAAATTCTGTTCAAAAAACATATAGGATTGCTTTTTATAAATAATGTTTTTTTGCATTTAACTGCCGAAAATGCTGTCATCTAGGTCATTTCCTTACTAGGTGACGTCAGAGGACAGCATGTGGTAGAAGTGGGAGCTCAGGATGATAGAGGAGTTTCCCACTAATAATTACCAGTTGGAGGGCCGTTGAAGTGTATTGTTCCCAGTCGTATGTGGTAAATTCTCACTTGGTTACGAATGCAGCATTCATGTATAGCCAAACTAGACAGCTAACCCAATCAAAAAACTAAATATGTAAAATGACAAGTAACATTCTCCAAAACATAATGTAGCCTAACATTACAGAAAGTAGCACTGAATGTTAATGAAAATCATTCTCAAAGAGTAAAAAATAATACATTCCAAAATGTTCTAGTTATCAAATATTGTATTTTACCAAACTTGTCTTCGCATGCACATAAAATTGTGCAAACGCCATAATACCATAGAAGATAACATGATTTGCAAACAGAAACGTGTCCGGCGGTGCCTTCGGAAAGTTTTCAGACCCTTTGACTTTTTCCACATTACAGCCTAATTCTAAAATTGATTAAATAAAAAAAAGTCCTCATCAATCTACACATATTAGATTGATGATAATGACAAAGCGAAAACAGGTTTTTAGATTTTTTTGCAAATGTATAAAGAAATACCTTATTTGCACAAGTATTCAGACCCTTTTCTATGAGACTAGAAATTGAGCTTAGGTGCATCCTGCTTCCATTGATCACCCTTGAGTTGTTTCTACAACTTGATTGGAGTCCACCTGTGGTAATTTCAATTGATTGGACATGATTTGGAAAGGCAAACACCTGTCTGTTTAAGGTCCCACAGTTGACAGTGCATGTCAGAGCAAAAACCAAGCCATGAGGTCGAAGGAATTGTCCGTAGAGCTCAGAGACCGGACTGTGTCGAGGCACAGATCTGGGGAAGGGTACCAAAACATTTCTGCAGCATTGAAGGTCCCCAAGAAAACAGTGGCCTGCAAAATTCTTAAACAGAAGAAGTTTGGAACCACCAAGACTCTTCCTAGAGCTGGCCACCTGGCCAAATTGAGCAATCGGGCGAGAAGGGCCTTGGTCAGGGAGGTGACCAATAACCTGATAGTCACTCTGACAGAGCTCCAGAGTTCCTCTGTGGAGATGGAGTTTGCCAAAAGACAACTAAAGACTCTCAGACCATGAGAAACAAGATTCTCTGGTCTGATGAAACCAAGATTAACCTGAATGCCAAGCGTCACTGGAGGAAATCTGGCACCATCCCGACGGTGAAGCATTGTGGTGGCAGCATTATGCTGTGGGGATGTTTTTCAATGGCAGGGACTGGGAGACTAGTCAGGATTGAGGGAAAGATGAACGGAGCAAAGTAGAGAGAGATCCTTGATGAAAACCTGCTCCAAAGCGTGCAGGACCTGACTGGGACGAAGGTTCACCTTCCAACAGGTCAACGACCCTAAGCACACAGCCAAGACAACGAAGGATTGGCTTCGGGACAAGTCTCATTGTCCTTGAGTGGCCCAGCCAGAGCCCGGACTTCAACCAGATCGAACATCTCTGGAGAGACCTGAAAATAGCTGTGCAGCGACGCTCCCCATCCAACCTGACAGAGCTTGAGAGGATCTGCAGAGAAGAATGGGAGAAGCTCCCCAAATACAAGTCTGCCAAGCTTGTAGCGTCATTTTAATACATTTTTTAAAAGATTTCTAAAACCCTGTATTTTCTTTGTCATTATGAGGTATTGTGTGTAGATGAGGGTGGAAAAACAATTTAATCCATTTTAGAGTAAGGCTGTAATGTAACAAAAAGTGGAAAATGGTCTGAATACTTTCCGAATGCACTGCAGGATAAGTTATGTACTAGGACGTGCTGACCAAACAAATACGCCCTGTTAGTTCTTTCCCGACTGCAAACAAATGTTACAGAAATTACCAAGCGTGGATGCATGGATTATGTGAGCAGCGCTACAATACACTGGAACAAATGTATTTGATGAGTGTAACATCTTTTACTGTATATGAATTAATTATTTGGGCCTAATTGTGTCAGTGTGTGTGTAGGTGCTTCACTAAGCCTACTCGTCTCTTACTATAGGGCAAGATTTAGCCCTGTGACAGTTCAAAGAACAATCATGTCCCTTCAGACTCACCTGTCCCAGAAGGCCTATGGTAACCAAATGTAATTACTTTTCAAGTATGTGATTCATTGTAAACTACTGAACCATGTCTGTGTTTTGAGAAATATGGCCTAAAAACAGAGGGAGCACTGCAATGATTTGGCCGGTTACCATTTCAGGCCCCAACTCCTCCTCAAGCACTTCCCTTAGCAATAGCCCTACAGACTATCTGCAAAGACTGGATTGATGTGTGTGAGAGAGAGACAGTTTTGGTTACAATGAATCTTCTCGCAGACTGCAGCTCTGGTGCTTATGGTCCCCCCCCCGTGCCAATGAAGGAGAGGTCAAAATCAACATCTGAGCTCTCACTTCCTCCTCATTTTCTCTCTCTCCCCTCATCTCCACTCTCTCGCCCTCCACCGTCCCTGTCGCTAAGTTGAGCGGGGAGTTGCCATGCCAACCCAGAGTGGGGATCCCTGTTCCGAACTAGGCCACACAGCAGTAGCGGCATTAAACAGTGTGTACATGTGTGTGTGATGGATTCAGACCAGAACAATCTGTTGAATCAGGTCAATCATTTGTCAGACCTAATTTAACACACCACACACACACACACACACACACACACTTTAAGAAAGACTCGGATCACAAATGAAATATGAAAACCTTTGTAGGAATCTGTATTTAAGATTGAACTCTACATACATTCATACATCTGTAGTGTTGAGGAACAGAAAGCGGACCGGTGTGTGTGTGTTCAGGATTCTTTACAGGAGACAGCCATGTGATCCAGAGACACATGTTATAATGGGCAATAGGGGCAGTGATTCAGGACAAAGAGACTGGAGAGGAAAGAGAAAGTGTGTGTTATGTTTGTGTCGCTGTCTCTCTTATCTCATCGAGGTGTGTTTGTGATGTTAGTCGCTGTCTCTCTCCTCCCGCGTTTGCATCTCGCTGAGTGTACTCTCGTCAATGTTCTCCAGGCTGTCTGCGTGCTGGATGCTAAGATCGGACACAGGGATTGTGGGAAGTGTAGTTTGCTCAGGGTAGAGCCAGGGCTTAAAGCCTGGGTTGTGTCTCTGCTTCCACTCTCCGTACTTTAGACACGCCTTACTGATCTTCTTCATCGCCTGCACACACACACACACACACATTTAGCCAGGGTTAAAAAGGAACACAAGCAGCAGAGAGCAGTTGTGTTGTCTGCTGTACCAAATCAAATCATGTATTTACCGAGAGAGAGAGAGAGAGAGAGAGAGAGAGGTCTGCTGTACCATGTAGTAACCTAGTGATAGAGAGAGAGAGAGAGAGATGTCTGCTGTACCATGTAGTAACCTAGTGATGGAGAGAGAGGTCTGTCTGCTGTACCATGTAGTAACCTAGTGATGGAGAGAGAGGTCTGTCTGCTGTACCATGTAGTAACCTAGTGATAGAGAGAGAGAGAGATGTCTGCTGTACCATGTAGTAACCTAGTGATAGAGAGAGAGATGTCTGCTGTACCATGTAGTAACCTAGTGATGGAGAGAGAGAGAGAGAGAGATGTCTGCTGTACCATGTAGTAACCTAGTGATAGAGAGAGAGAGAGATGTCTGCTGTACCATGTAGTAACCTAGTGATGGAGAGAGAGAGAGATGTCTGCTGTACCATGTAGTAACCTAGTGATAGAGAGAGAGAGATGTCTGCTGTACCATGTAGTAACCTAGTGATAGAGAGAGAGAGAGAGAGATGTCTGCTGTACCATGTAGTAACCTAGTGATGGAGAGAGAGAGAGATGTCTGCTGTACCATGTAGTAACCTAGTGATGGAGAGAGAGAGATGTCTGCTGTACCATGTAGTAACCTAGTGATAGAGAGAGAGAGAGATGTCTGCTGTACCATGTAGTAACCTAGTGATGGAGAGAGAGAGAGAGGTCTGCTGTACCATGTAGTAACCTAGTGATGGAGAGAGAGAGAGAGGTCTGCTGTACCATGTAGTAACCTAGTGATGGAGAGAGAGAGAGAGAGGTCTGCTGTACCATGTAGTAACCTAGTGATGGGGAGAGAGAGAGAGAGAGAGAGAGAGATGTCTGCTGTACCATGTAGTAACCTAGTGATAGAGAGAGAGGTCTGTCTGCTGTACCATGTAGTAACCTAGTGATGGAGAGAGAGAGAGAGATGTCTGCTGTACCATGTAGTAACCTAGTGATGGAGAGAGAGAGAGAGATGTCTGCTGTACCATGTAGTAACCTAGTGATGGAGAGAGAGAGAGATGTCTGCTGTACCATGTAGTAACCTAGTGATGGAGAGAGAGAGATGTCTGCTGTACCATGTAGTAACCTAGTGATGAGAGAGAGATGTCTGCTGTACCATGTAGTAACCTAGTGATGGAGAGAGAGAGAGATGTCTGCTGTACCATGTAGTAACCTAGTGATGGAGAGAGAGAGAGATGTCTGCTGTACCATGTAGTAACCTAGTGATAGAGAGAGAGAGAGATGTCTGCTGTACCATGTAGTAACCTAGTGATGGAGAGAGAGATGTCTGCTGTACCATGTAGTAACCTAGTGAGAGATAGAGAGAGAGAGATGTCTGCTGTACCATGTAGTAACCTAGTGATGGAGAGAGAGAGAGATGTCTGCTGTACCATGTAGTAACCTAGTGAGAGAGAGAGAGATGTCTGCTGTACCATGTAGTAACCTAGTGATGGAGAGAGAGAGATGTCTGCTGTACCATGTAGTAACCTAGTGATGGAGAGAGAGAGAGATGTCTGCTGTACCATGTAGTAACCTAGTGATGGAGAGAGAGAGATGTCTGCTGTACCATGTAGTAACCTAGTGATGGAGAGAGAGAGAGAGATGTCTGCTGTACCATGTAGTAACCTAGTGATGGAGAGAGAGAGAGTCTGTCTGCTGTACCATGTAGTAACCTAGTGATAGAGAGAGAGAGGTCTGTCTGCTGTACCATGTAGTAACCTAGTGATGGAGAGAGAGAGATGTCTGCTGTACCATGTAGTAACCTAGTGATGGAGAGAGAGAGATGTCTGCTGTACCATGTAGTAACCTAGTGATGGAGAGAGAGAGAGAGGTCTGTCTGCTGTACCATGTAGTAACCTAGTGATAGAGAGAGAGGTCTGTCTGCTGTACCATGTAGTAACCTAGTGATGGAGAGAGAGAGAGAGATGTCTGCTGTACCATGTAGTAACCTAGTGATGGAGAGAGAGAGAGATGTCTGCTGTACCATGTAGTAACCTAGTGATGGAGAGAGAGAGAGGTCTGTCTGCTGTACCATGTAGTAACCTAGTGATGGAGAGAGAGAGAGAGGTCTGTCTGCTGTACCATGTAGTAACCTAGTGATGGAGAGAGAGAGAGAGGTCTGTCTGCTGTACCATGTAGTAACCTAGTGATGGAGAGAGAGAGGTCTGTCTGCTGTACCATGTAGTAACCTAGTGATGGAGAGAGAGAGAGGTCTGTCTGCTGTACCATGTAGTAACCTAGTGATAGAGAGAGAGAGGTCTGTCTGCTGTACCATGTAGTAACCTAGTGATAGAGAGAGAGGTCTGTCTGCTGTACCATGTAGTAACCTAGTGATAGAGAGAGAGGTCTGTCTGCTGTACCATGTAGTAACCTAGTGATAGAGAGAGAGGTCTGTCTGCTGTACCATGTAGTAACCTAGTGATAGAGAGAGAGGTCTGTCTGCTGTACCATGTAGTAACCTAGTGATAGAGAGAGGGTCTGTCTGCTGTACCATGTAGTAACCTAGTGATGGAGAGAGAGGTCTGTCTGCTGTACCATGTAGTAACCTAGTGATAGAGAGAGAGGTCTGTCTGCTGTACCATGTAGTAACCTAGTGATAGAGAGAGAGGTCTGTCTGCTGTACCATGTAGTAACCTAGTGATAGAGAGAGAGGTCTGTCTGCTGTACCATGTAGTAACCTAGTGATAGTCTGTCTACCATGTAGTTACCTAGTGATAGAGAGTCTGTCTGCTGTACCATGTAGTAACCTAGTGAGGTCTGTCTACCATGTAGTTACCTAGTGATGGAGAGAGAGTCTGTCTGCTGTACCATGTAGTAACCTAGTGATGGAGAGAGATCTGTCTGCTGTACCATGTAGTAACCTAGTGATAGAGAGAGGTCTGTCTGCTGTACCATGTAGTAACCTAGTGATAGAGAGAGATCTGTCTGCTGTACCATGTAGTAACCTAGTGATGGAGAGAGGTCTGTCTGCTGTACCATGTAGTAACCTAGTGATAGAGAGAGTCTGTCTGCTGTACCATGTAGTAACCTAGTGATAGAGAGAGAGGTCTGTCTGCTGTACCATGTAGTAACCTAGTGATAGAGAGAGGTCTGTCTGCTGTACCATGTAGTAACCTAGTGATAGAGAGAGGTCTGTCTGCTGTACCATGTAGTAACCTAGTGATAGAGAGAGATGTCTGCTGTACCATGTAGTAACCTAGTGATAGAGAGAGATCTGTCTGCTGTACCATGTAGTAACCTAGTGATAGAGAGAGAGATGTCTGCTGTACCATGTAGTAACCTAGTGATGAGAGAGAGGTCTGTCTGCTGTACCATGTAGTAACCTAGTGATAGAGAGAGAGGTCTGTCTGCTGTACCATGTAGTAACCTAGTGATAGAGAGAGAGGTCTGTCTGCTGTACCATGTAGTAACCTAGTGATAGAGAGAGAGGTCTGTCTGCTGTACCATGTAGTAACCTAGTGATAGAGAGAGAGGTCTGTCTGCTGTACCATGTAGTAACCTAGTGATAGAGAGAGAGTCTGTCTGCTGTACCATGTAGTAACCTAGTGATAGAGAGAGAGGTCTGTCTGCTGTACCATGTAGTAACCTAGTGATAGAGAGAGAGGTCTGTCTGCTGTACCATGTAGTAACCTAGTGATAGAGAGAGAGATGTCTGCTGTACCATGTAGTAACCTAGTGATAGAGAGAGAGGTCTGTCTGCTGTACCATGTAGTAACCTAGTGATAGAGAGAGAGGTCTGTCTGCTGTACCATGTAGTAACCTAGTGATAGAGAGAGAGGTCTGTCTGCTGTACCATGTAGTAACCTAGTGATAGAGAGAGAGGTCTGTCTGCTGTACCATGTAGTAGTGATCTGTCTGCTGTACCATGTAGTAACCTAGTGATGTAGAGAGAGAGAGAGTCTGTCTGCTGTACCATGTAGTAACCTAGTGACTGTCTGCTGTACCATGTAGTAACCTAGTGAGAGAGAGTCTGTCTGCTGTACCATGTAGTAACCTAGTGATAGAGAGAGAGGTCTGTCTGCTGTACCATGTAGTAACCTAGTGATAGAGAGAGTCTGTCTGCTGTACCATGTAGTAACCTAGTGATGAGAGAGAGAGAGGTCTGTCTGCTGTACCATGTAGTAACCTAGTGATGGAGAGAGGTCTGTCTGCTGTACCATGTAGTAACCTAGTGATGGAGAGAGAGAGTCTGTCTGCTGTACCATGTAGTAACCTAGTGATGGAGAGAGAGAGTCTGTCTGCTGTACCATGTAGTAACCTAGTGATAGAGAGAGATGTCTGCTGTACCATGTAGTAACCTAGTGATAGAGAGAGATGTCTGCTGTACCATGTAGTAACCTAGTGATGGAGAGAGAGAGAGATGTCTGCTGTACCATGTAGTAACCTAGTGATAGGAGAGAGAGAGATGTCTGCTGTACCATGTAGTAACCTAGTGATGGAGAGAGAGAGGTCTGTCTGCTGTACCATGTAGTAACCTAGTGATGGAGAGAGAGAGGTCTGTCTGCTGTACCATGTAGTAACCTAGTGATAGAGAGAGAGGTCTGTCTGCTGTACCATGTAGTAACCTAGTGATGGAGAGAGAGAGAGATGTCTGCTGTACCATGTAGTAACCTAGTGATGGAGAGAGAGAGAGATGTCTGCTGTACCATGTAGTAACCTAGTGATGGAGAGAGAGAGAGAGGTCTGTCTGCTGTACCATGTAGTAACCTAGTGATAGAGAGAGAGGTCTGTCTGCTGTACCATGTAGTAACCTAGTGATGGAGAGAGAGAGAGAGATGTCTGCTGTACCATGTAGTAACCTAGTGATGGAGAGAGAGAGATGTCTGCTGTACCATGTAGTAACCTAGTGATGGAGAGAGAGAGAGAGGTCTGTCTGCTGTACCATGTAGTAACCTAGTGATGGAGAGAGAGAGAGAGGTCTGTCTGCTGTACCATGTAGTAACCTAGTGATGGAGAGAGAGAGGTCTGTCTGCTGTACCATGTAGTAACCTAGTGATGGAGAGAGAGAGGTCTGTCTGCTGTACCATGTAGTAACCTAGTGATGGAGAGAGAGAGAGAGAGGTCTGTCTGCTGTACCATGTAGTAACCTAGTGATAGAGAGAGAGAGAGAGGTCTGTCTGCTGTACCATGTAGTAACCTAGTGATAGAGAGAGAGGTCTGTCTGCTGTACCATGTAGTAACCTAGTGATAGAGAGAGAGGTCTGTCTGCTGTACCATGTAGTAACCTAGTGATAGAGAGAGAGGTCTGTCTGCTGTACCATGTAGTAACCTAGTGATAGAGAGAGAGGTCTGTCTGCTGTACCATGTAGTAACCTAGTGATAGAGAGAGAGGTCTGTCTGCTGTACCATGTAGTAACCTAGTGATAGAGAGAGAGGTCTGTCTGCTGTACCATGTAGTAACCTAGTGATAGAGAGAGAGGTCTGTCTGCTGTACCATGTAGTAACCTAGTGATAGAGAGAGAGGTCTGTCTGCTGTACCATGTAGTAACCTAGTGATAGAGAGAGAGGTCTGTCTGCTGTACCATGTAGTAACCTAGTGATAGAGAGAGAGGTCTGTCTGCTGTACCATGTAGTTACCTAGTGATAGAGAGAGAGGTCTGTCTGCTGTACCATGTAGTAACCTAGTGATAGAGAGAGAGGTCTGTCTGCTGTACCATGTAGTTACCTAGTGATGGAGAGAGAGAGGTCTGTCTGCTGTACCATGTAGTAACCTAGTGATGGAGAGAGAGGTCTGTCTGCTGTACCATGTAGTAACCTAGTGATAGAGAGAGAGATGTCTGCTGTACCATGTAGTAACCTAGTGATAGAGAGAGAGGTCTGTCTGCTGTACCATGTAGTAACCTAGTGATAGAGAGAGAGGTCTGTCTGCTGTACCATGTAGTAACCTAGTGATGGAGAGAGAGGTCTGTCTGCTGTACCATGTAGTAACCTAGTGATAGAGAGAGAGGTCTGTCTGCTGTACCATGTAGTAACCTAGTGATAGAGAGAGAGATGTCTGCTGTACCATGTAGTAACCTAGTGATAGAGAGAGAGGTCTGTCTGCTGTACCATGTAGTAACCTAGTGATAGAGAGAGAGATGTCTGCTGTACCATGTAGTAACCTAGTGATAGAGAGAGAGATGTCTGCTGTACCATGTAGTAACCTAGTGATAGAGAGAGAGATGTCTGCTGTACCATGTAGTAACCTAGTGATGGAGAGAGAGAGAGAGATGTCTGCTGTACCATGTAGTAACCTAGTGATAGAGAGAGAGGTCTGTCTGCTGTACCATGTAGTAACCTAGTGATAGAGAGAGAGGTCTGTCTGCTGTACCATGTAGTTACCTAGTGATAGAGAGAGAGGTCTGTCTGCTGTACCATGTAGTAACCTAGTGATAGAGAGAGAGGTCTGTCTGCTGTACCATGTAGTAACCTAGTGATGGAGAGAGAGGTCTGTCTGCTGTACCATGTAGTAACCTAGTGATAGAGAGAGAGGTCTGTCTGCTGTACCATGTAGTAACCTAGTGATAGAGAGGTCTGTCTGCTGTACCATGTAGTAACCTAGTGATAGAGAGAGAGGTCTGTCTGCTGTACCATGTAGTAACCTAGTGATAGAGAGAGAGAGAGATGTCTGCTGTACCATGTAGTAACCTAGTGATAGAGAGAGAGGTCTGTCTGCTGTACCATGTAGTAACCTAGTGATAGAGAGAGAGGTCTGTCTGCTGTACCATGTAGTAACCTAGTGATAGAGAGAGAGTCTGTCTGCTGTACCATGTAGTAACCTAGTGATAGAGAGAGAGGTCTGTCTGCTGTACCATGTAGTAACCTAGTGATAGAGAGAGAGGTCTGTCTGCTGTACCATGTAGTTACCTAGTGATAGAGAGAGAGGTCTGTCTGCTGTACCATGTAGTTACCTAGTGATAGAGAGAGAGGTCTGTCTGCTGTACCATGTAGTAACCTAGTGATAGAGAGAGAGGTCTGTCTGCTGTACCATGTAGTTACCTAGTGATAGAGAGAGAGGTCTGTCTGCTGTACCATGTAGTAACCTAGTGATAGAGAGAGAGGTCTGTCTGCTGTACCATGTAGTTACCTAGTGATAGAGAGAGAGGTCTGTCTGCTGTACCATGTAGTAACCTAGTGATAGAGAGAGAGGTCTGTCTGCTGTACCATGTAGTTACCCAGTGATAGAGAGAGGTCTGTCTGCTGTACCATGTAGTAACCTAGTGATAGAGAGAGAGGTCTGTCTGCTGTACCATGTAGTTACCTAGTGATGGAGAGAGAGAGGTCTGTCTGCTGTACCATGTAGTAACCTAGTGATGGAGAGAGAGGTCTGTCTGCTGTACCATGTAGTAACCTAGTGATAGAGAGAGGTCTGTCTGCTGTACCATGTAGTAACCTAGTGATAGAGAGAGAGGTCTGTCTGCTGTACCATGTAGTAACCTAGTGATAGAGAGAGGTCTGTCTGCTGTACCATGTAGTAACCTAGTGATAGAGAGAGAGTCTGTCTGCTGTACCATGTAGTAACCTAGTGATAGAGAGAGAGGTCTGTCTGCTGTACCATGTAGTAACCTAGTGATAGAGAGAGAGGTCTGTCTGCTGTACCATGTAGTAACCTAGTGATAGAGAGAGGTCTGTCTGCTGTACCATGTAGTTACCTAGTGATGGAGAGAGAGAGGTCTGTCTGCTGTACCATGTAGTAACCTAGTGATGGAGAGAGAGGTCTGTCTGCTGTACCATGTAGTAACCTAGTGATAGAGAGAGAGGTCTGTCTGCTGTACCATGTAGTAACCTAGTGATAGAGAGAGGTCTGTCTGCTGTACCATGTAGTAACCTAGTGATAGAGAGAGAGGTCTGTCTGCTGTACCATGTAGTAACCTAGTGATAGAGAGAGAGGTCTGTCTGCTGTACCATGTAGTAACCTAGTGATAGAGAGAGAGGTCTGTCTGCTGTACCATGTAGTAACCTAGTGATAGAGAGAGGTCTGTCTGCTGTACCATGTAGTAACCTAGTGATAGAGAGAGAGGTCTGTCTGCTGTACCATGTAGTAACCTAGTGATAGAGAGAGAGGTCTGTCTGCTGTACCATGTAGTAACCTAGTGATAGAGAGAGAGGTCTGTCTGCTGTACCATGTAGTAACCTAGTGATAGAGAGAGGTCTGTCTGCTGTACCATGTAGTAACCTAGTGATAGAGAGAGGTCTGTCTGCTGTACCATGTAGTAACCTAGTGATAGAGAGAGAGGTCTGTCTGCTGTACCATGTAGTAACCTAGTGATAGAGAGAGAGGTCTGTCTGCTGTACCATGTAGTAACCTAGTGATAGAGAGAGAGGTCTGTCTGCTGTACCATGTAGTAACCTAGTGATAGAGAGAGAGGTCTGTCTGCTGTACCATGTAGTAACCTAGTGATAGAGAGAGAGGTCTGTCTGCTGTACCATGTAGTAACCTAGTGATAGAGAGAGAGGTCTGTCTGCTGTACCATGTAGTAACCTAGTGATAGAGAGAGAGGTCTGTCTGCTGTACCATGTAGTAACCTAGTGATAGAGAGAGATGTCTGCTGTACCATGTAGTAACCTAGTGATAGAGAGAGGTCTGTCTGCTGTACCATGTAGTAACCTAGTGATAGAGAGAGGTCTGTCTGCTGTACCATGTAGTAACCTAGTGATAGAGAGAGAGGTCTGTCTGCTGTACCATGTAGTAACCTAGTGATAGAGAGAGAGGTCTGTCTGCTGTACCATGTAGTAACCTAGTGATGGAGAGAGAGGTCTGTCTGCTGTACCATGTAGTAACCTAGTGATAGAGAGAGGTCTGTCTGCTGTACCATGTAGTAACCTAGTGATAGAGAGGTCTGTCTGCTGTACCATGTAGTAGAGAGAGGTCTGTCTGCTGTACCATGTAGTAACCTAGTGATAGAGAGAGAGGTCTGTCTGCTGTACCATGTAGTAACCTAGTGATAGAGAGAGGTCTGTCTGCTGTACCATGTAGTAACCTAGTGATAGAGAGAGAGGTCTGTCTGCTGTACCATGTAGTAACCTAGTGATAGAGAGAGGTCTGTCTGCTGTACCATGTAGTAACCTAGTGATAGAGAGAGAGGTCTGTCTGCTGTACCATGTAGTAACCTAGTGATAGAGAGAGAGGTCTGTCTGCTGTACCATGTAGTAACCTAGTGATAGAGAGAGAGGTCTGTCTGCTGTACCATGTAGTAACCTAGTGATAGAGAGAGAGGTCTGTCTGCTGTACCATGTAGTAACCTAGTGATAGAGAGAGAGGTCTGTCTGCTGTACCATGTAGTAACCTAGTGATAGAGAGAGGTCTGTCTGCTGTACCATGTAGTAACCTAGTGATAGAGAGAGAGGTCTGTCTGCTGTACCATGTAGTAACCTAGTGATAGAGAGAGAGGTCTGTCTGCTGTACCATGTAGTAACCTAGTGATAGAGAGAGGTCTGTCTGCTGTACCATGTAGTAACCTAGTGATAGAGAGAGAGGTCTGTCTGCTGTACCATGTAGTAACCTAGTGATAGAGAGAGAGGTCTGTCTGCTGTACCATGTAGTAACCTAGTGATAGAGAGAGGTCTGTCTGCTGTACCATGTAGTAACCTAGTGATAGAGAGAGAGGTCTGTCTGCTGTACCATGTAGTAACCTAGTGATAGAGAGAGAGGTCTGTCTGCTGTACCATGTAGTAACCTAGTGATAGAGAGAACTGCTAGTGATAGAGAGAGAGGTCTGTCTGCTGTACCATGTAGTAACCTAGTGATAGAGAGAGAGGTCTGTCTGCTGTACCATGTAGTAACCTAGTGATAGAGAGAGAGGTCTGTCTGCTGTACCATGTAGTAACCTAGTGATAGAGAGAGGTCTGTCTGCTGTACCATGTAGTAACCTAGTGATAGAGAGAGGTCTGTCTGCTGTACCATGTAGTAACCTAGTGATAGAGAGAGAGGTCTGTCTGCTGTACCATGTAGTAACCTAGTGATAGAGAGAGGTCTGTCTGCTGTACCATGTAACCTAGTGATAGAGAGAGGTCTGTCTGCTGTACCATGTGATAGAGAGAGAGATCTGTCTGCTGTACCATGTAGTAACCTAGTGATAGAGAGAGGTCTGTCTGCTGTACCATGTAGTAACCTAGTGATAGAGAGAGAGGTCTGTCTGCTGTACCATGTAGTAACCTAGTGATAGAGAGAGAGGTCTGTCTGCTGTACCATGTAGTAACCTAGTGATAGAGAGAGGTCTGTCTGCTGTACCATGTAGTAACCTAGTGATAGAGAGAGAGGTCTGTCTGCTGTACCATGTAGTAACCTAGTGATAGAGAGAGGTCTGTCTGCTGTACCATGTAGTAACCTAGTGATGGAGAGAGAGGTCTGTCTGCTGTACCATGTAGTAACCTAGTGATAGAGAGAGAGGTCTGTCTGCTGTACCATGTAGTAACCTAGTGATAGAGAGAGAGGTCTGTCTGCTGTACCATGTAGTAACCTAGTGATAGAGAGAGGTCTGTCTGCTGTACCATGTAGTAACCTAGTGATAGAGAGAGGTCTGTCTGTACCATGTAGTAACCTAGTCTGTCTGCTGTACCATGTAGTAACCTAGAGAGAGAGGTCTGTCTGCTGTACCATGTAGTAACCTAGTGATAGAGAGAGTCTGTCTGCTGTACCATGTAGTAACCTAGTGATAGAGAGAGGTCTGTCTGCTGTACCATGTAGTAACCTAGTGATAGAGAGAGAGGTCTGTCTGCTGTACCATGTAGTAACCTAGTGATGGAGAGAGAGGTCTGTCTGCTGTACCATGTAGTAACCTAGTGATAGAGAGAGAGGTCTGTCTGCTGTACCATGTAGTAACCTAGTGATAGAGAGAGAGGTCTGTCTGCTGTACCATGTAGTAACCTAGTCCTGTGAACCTAGAGAGAGAGGTCTGTCTGCTGTACCATGTAGTAACCTAGTGATAGAGAGAGGTCTGTCTGCTGTACCATGTAGTAACCTAGTGATAGAGAGAGTCTGTCTGCTGTACCATGTAGTAACCTAGTGAGAGAGAGAGGTCTGTCTGCTGTACCATGTAGTAACCTAGTGATAGAGAGAGAGGTCTGTCTGCTGTACCATGTCTGTCTGCTGTACCATGTAGTAACCTAGTGATAGAGAGAGAGGTCTGTCTGCTGTACCATGTAGTAACCTAGTGATAGAGAGAGAGGTCTGTCTGCTGTACCATGTAGTAACCTAGTGATAGAGAGAGAGGTCTGTCTGCTGTACCATGTAGTAACCTAGTGATAGAGAGAGAGTCTGTCTGCTGTACCATGTAGTAACCTAGTGATAGAGAGAGAGGTCTGTCTGCTGTACCATGTAGTAACCTAGTGATAGAGAGAGAGGTCTGTCTGCTGTACCATGTAGTAACCTAGTGATAGAGAGGTCTGTCTGCTGTACCATGTGAACCTAGTGATAGAGAGAGGTCTGTCTGCTGTACCATGTAGTAACCTAGTGATAGAGAGAGAGATGTCTGCTGTACCATGTAGTAACCTAGTGATAGAGAGAGGTCTGTCTGCTGTACCATGTAGTAACCTAGTGATAGAGAGAGAGGTCTGTCTGCTGTACCATGTAGTAACCTAGTGATAGAGAGAGGTCTGTCTGCTGTACCATGTAGTAACCTAGTGATAGAGAGAGAGGTCTGTCTGCTGTACCATGTAGTAACCTAGTGATAGAGAGAGAGGTCTGTCTGCTGTACCATGTAGTAACCTAGTGATAGAGAGAGAGGTCTGTCTGCTGTACCATGTAGTAACCTAGTGATAGAGAGAGAGGTCTGTCTGCTGTACCATGTAGTAACCTAGTGATAGAGAGAGAGTCTGTCTGCTGTACCATGTAGTAACCTAGTGATAGAGAGAGAGGTCTGTCTGCTGTACCATGTAGTAACCTAGTGATAGAGAGAGAGTCTGTCTGCTGTACCATGTAAACCTAGATGATAGAGATAGAGAGAGAGAGAGAGACCTAGTCTGTCTGCTGTACCATGTAGTAACCTAGTGATAGAGAGAGAGTAGATAGTGATAGAGAGAGGTCTGTCTGCTGTACCATGTAGTAACCTAGTGATAGAGAGAGAGGTCTGTCTGCTGTACCATGTAGTAACCTAGTGATAGAGAGATCTGTCTGCTGTACCATGTAGTAACCTAGTGATAGAGAGAGGTCTGTCTGCTGTACCATGTAGTAACCTAGTGATAGAGAGAGAGGTCTGTCTGCTGTACCATGTAGTAACCTAGTGATAGAGAGAGGTCTGTCTGCTGTACCATGTAGTAACCTAGTGATAGAGAGAGAGTCTGTCTGCTGTACCATGTAATAGTGATAGAGAGAGAGGTCTGTCTGCTGTACCATGTAGTAACCTAGTGATAGAGAGAGAGGTCTGTCTGCTGTACCATGTAGTAACCTAGTGATAGAGAGAGAGGTCTGTCTGCTGTACCATGTAGTAACCTAGTGATAGAGAGAGAGGTCTGTCTGCTGTACCATGTAGTAACCTAGTGATGAGAGAGAGATCTGTCTGCTGTACCATGTAGTAACCTAGTGATAGAGAGAGAGGTCTGTCTGCTGTACCATGTAGTAACCTAGTGATAGAGAGAGAGGTCTGTCTGCTGTACCATGTAGTAACCTAGTGATAGAGAGAGGTCTGTCTGCTGTACCATGTAGTAACCTAGTGATAGAGAGAGAGGTCTGTCTGCTGTACCATGTAGTAACCTAGTGATAGAGAGAGGTCTGTCTGCTGTACCATGTAGTAACCTAGTGATAGAGAGAGAGGTCTGTCTGCTGTACCATGTAGTAACCTAGTGATAGAGAGAGATCTGTCTGCTGTACCATGTAGTAACCTAGTGATAGAGAGAGAGGTCTGTCTGCTGTACCATGTAGTAACCTAGTGATAGAGAGAGATGTCTGCTGTACCATGTAGTAACCTAGTGATAGAGAGAGAGATGTCTGCTGTACCATGTAGTAACCTAGTGATAGAGAGAGGTCTGTCTGCTGTACCATGTAGTAACCTAGTGATGGAGAGAGAGAGATGTCTGCTGTACCATGTAGTAACCTAGTGATAGAGAGAGAGGTCTGTCTGCTGTACCATGTAGTAACCTAGTGATAGAGAGAGAGGTCTGTCTGCTGTACCATGTAGTAACCTAGTGATAGAGAGAGAGGTCTGTCTGCTGTACCATGTAGTAACCTAGTGATAGAGAGAGTCTGTCTGCTGTACCATGTAGTAACCTAGTCTGCTGTACCATGTAGTAACCTAGTGATAGAGAGAGGTCTGCTGTACCATGTAGTAACCTAGTGATAGAGAGAGATGTCTGCTGTACCATGTAGTAACCTAGTGATGGAGAGAGAGAGAGAGATGTCTGCTGTACCATGTAGTAACCTAGTGATAGAGAGAGAGGTCTGTCTGCTGTACCATGTAGTAACCTAGTGATAGAGAGAGAGATCTGTCTGCTGTACCATGTAGTAACCTAGTGATAGAGAGAGAGGTCTGTCTGCTGTACCATGTAGTAACCTAGTGATAGAGAGAGAGAGAGATGTCTGCTGTACCATGTAGTAACCTAGTGATAGAGAGAGAGAGAGAGGTCTGCTGTACCATGTAGTAACCTAGTGATAGAGAGAGAGAGAGAGGTCTGCTGTACCATGTAGTAACCTAGTGATAGAGAGAGAGGTCTGTCTGCTGTACCATGTAGTAACCTAGTGATAGAGAGAGAGGTCTGTCTGCTGTACCATGTAGTTACCTAGTGATGGAGAGAGAGGTCTGTCTGCTGTACCATGTAGTAACCTAGTGATAGAGAGAGAGGTCTGTCTGCTGTACCATGTAGTAACCTAGTGATAGAGAGAGAGGTCTGTCTGCTGTACCATGTAGTAACCTAGTGATAGAGAGAGAGGTCTGTCTGCTGTACCATGTAGTAACCTAGTGATAGAGAGAGGTCTGTCTGCTGTACCATGTAGTAACCTAGTGATAGAGAGAGAGATGTCTGCTGTACCATGTAGTAACCTAGTGATAGAGAGAGAGGTCTGTCTGCTGTACCATGTAGTAACCTAGTGATAGAGAGAGAGATGTCTGCTGTACCATGTAGTAACCTAGTGATAGAGAGAGAGATGTCTGCTGTACCATGTAGTAACCTAGTGATAGAGAGAGAGATGTCTGCTGTACCATGTAGTAACCTAGTGATAGAGAGAGATGTCTGCTGTACCATGTAGTAACCTAGTGATGGAGAGAGAGAGAGATGTCTGCTGTACCATGTAGTAACCTAGTGATAGAGAGAGGGGTCTGTCTGCTGTACCATGTAGTAACCTAGTGATGGAGAGAGAGGTCTGTCTGCTGTACCATGTAGTAACCTAGTGATAGAGAGAGAGGTCTGTCTGCTGTACCATGTAGTAACCTAGTGACAGAGAGAGGTCTGTCTGCTGTACCATGTAGTAACCTAGTGATAGAGAGAGAGGTCTGTCTGCTGTACCATGTAGTAACCTAGTGATAGAGAGAGAGGTCTGTCTGCTGTACCATGTAGTAACCTAGTGATAGAGAGAGAGAGATGTCTGCTGTACCATGTAGTAACCTAGTAATAGAGAGAGAGGTCTGTCTGCTGTACCATGTAGTAACCTAGTGATAGAGAGAGAGTCTGTCTGCTGTACCATGTAGTAACCTAGTGATAGAGAGAGAGATGTCTGCTGTACCATGTAGTAACCTAGTGATAGAGAGAGAGGTCTGTCTGCTGTACCATGTAGTAACCTAGTGATAGAGAGAGAGGTCTGTCTGCTGTACCATGTAGTTACCTAGTGATGGAGAGGTCTGTCTGCTGTACCATGTAGTTACCTCTGTTTGAGATCTAGATATTTTTGTTTTATTTAACAAGGCAAGTCAGTTAAGAACAAATTCTATTTACCTTGACGGCCTACCCTGGCCAAACCCTAACCAGGGTGGGACTCCCAATCACGGCCGGTTGTGATACAGCCTGGAATCAAACCAGGGCCTGTAGTGACGCCTCTAGCACTGATATGCAGTGCCTTAGACTGGGGCTTTCCCCCATCTTTCCTCATTCCCTTGAGATCCCATGGCCTATTTCAGCACACACACCTTTCTAGCCCAGGGAATCGCAGGAAGGATCATACATTATACACAGGTGTTCTCCCGTGTGCACCGGGTCCAGACAACCAGACTCTGCTGAGAGAGGGTAACGCATGCCTGCTCCCCATCTCTCCCCTCGCTCTAGCATTATAATGTGGTGATGGGAGTGGGAGTGGAATGCTGGGCAGTGTAGGCATAAGCAGTCTGGAATGTACTTACTTTGGGAGCCAGAAACTGGGAAGACTTGTTAACAACCCACTTGGGTAGTGAACCTGGGAGGGAGAGAGAGAGAGAGAGTGATGTTACACCATGGCGTGTCATCCACGGTCAAATCACTCACTGTCAGATGTCACACACATGCTCACACCAGAGCGGGTGATTTAGAGAGATAGAGATATTATCAAGAGCTTTACAATCTTAAAACAGAGAAAGAGCAATACGGAGAGAGAGAGAGGAGAGCGAAAGATGGAGAAAAAGATGGGAGGGAGAAGGAGAGAGGGAGGGACAAAAAGAGTAGGAGAAGGAGAGAGATGAGAGGGACAGACCCTGACCTCCGGATCCATAGTTACTATGGAGATAGCTGTAGAAAGAAGGTCCTGAGTATGAATCATTCATTAACTCTCCAAGCACATTAACCACCTGTTGGCTGCTGAGGGGAGGACGGCTCATAATAAATCCTGGAATGGCATCAATGGAATGGTATCAAACATGACGTTTCCATGTGGTTCATACCATTCCATTGACTCCATTCCAGCCATCACTATGAGCCATCCTCCCCTCAACAGCCTCCACTGACGTGTGTGTGTGTGTGTATTACCTTTTGGATCCACATGTGCCAGGTAGGTAAGAGTGCAGTGGTTCGGTCCATGGCTCTGGATCAGGTAGCCAGTCTGGATGGACACCGCTCGTACCATGTCCTTCTTAGGGGGGTATTTCTACAGGAATACACAGTAGAACAGCCCTTGTTAGCACAGAACCCTCCATCTGAGGAAATGTTGTCAACCACTGACAGTTCAACTGCTGTAATACAGTTGAATCCAGTTATTTGGGTTCGTTCTGCATGAGTGCACTACACGGCCAGAACACTCAACCAAAATGTATTTAAATAAAATGATGAACTGCCCTGCACTTCAACATAGTTTAAATTGAAAAGATGACATTGACTCATCAGGAGTTTACATCACAGTAATATTGTGGAGGGGTAAAGTGACAGTACGGGTTCTAACTCTCACTCACAGTTACTATCCTATTTCCACTCTGGATCTCTGTCAGTTCTTGACGCTGGCCCGGCCTTGCCCAATAAGTCAACTCTTACACATTCCTCTCACTAAACTCAATGTGAGCAAAGTAGCTGTGTTTGTCTGGATGTATGTTTGTGTCTTGCAGGTTTGTCTGAGTGTTTGGGTGCGCCTGTGGAATGCGGAAGCTTACAGCAGCAGTAGTCACATGAGGTCAATTTAACATTGATCACTCAGAGAGAGAGAAATAAAAAGTGAGAGGTCTGATTCCAAACCAAAACCTTCTCCTTCCTTCCTGCCGTAGGTGCCTAGTCTTGTAAGGTCTCAGTGAACAGAAGAAGGGAGAGCAGTACTACAAAGGCTCCTCCAATAACCTAAAGTCGAGGTTCTTCTCAACTTCTCAAAGATCCTCAAGGACAAATCGTGAAGAGAAGAGCCACTGTACTGTCTGAGTGTTGAGTGATCTAACTGAGCTACCACTGCCCTATCCAACACACAGGCTTTATCCAGCGTTAGCAATGGCACGGACCGATAAAGCTTTATTGAAATGCCACAGGATTACGTCAACTAATACACCCACAGTCTTACTAAAGTGAGCAAATACTCCACTTACTGTAAACACACATGACCCATCTTTATCAAACTGTACTATGTGTACACACACACACTAAAGACACCCCAAGACATGTCCATCTACAGCATGTTCATTTAAATAGAGTGGACAGTCCTACCGTAGCATTTGTTTCCCACTGAGGTCAAGGGAAACTATCCTGCAGGTCTGTTCTCTCTCTTCTGTTTCTACCTGCAGAGCGTTGTACAACCAGTTGGTTATCCATGGAGCCTATCCAAGACTCCAACCCTGTACCTGGAGACATCGTCTAGGGCAACTGATTCTAATAATTAGCTGGTTGATAAGCTGAATCCGGTTAGTTCCAACTGGGGTTGGAGCGAGAACCTATAGAGGGGTAGTTCTCCAGGACCAGAGTTGGAGAGACATGGGCCAGGGGGTATAGTACATGGTTCTGGACCAGGATACTCTCCCTGTACATGTTTATACTTACGGCATGTTTGACAGAGTAGTTCATGATGATGTAATCACTGCCCATGGGCAGCCAGGAACGCAGCGTGATGACGTCACGGTTCCTCAGCGGCTTGGGACACTTCCCTAGACACAGACGAAGAGGAGCCTCATTAACATACACACACACAGCGCCAAGAAAGTGTGTGTGTGTGTGTGTGTGCGTGGATGTGTCGTACAGGAGTAGTAGCCCACGTCTGCGTTAACAGTGAGTTTTCCGATGTCGAAGGTTTCGATGACGTTTGCGTCCCATTTCCTCCGGTACTCGACGTCATGGAGAACATCATACATGGTCTCAGCTGGCACGTCCTTACACACCATCCGACACTGCAGGACAAACACACACATATACACACGTCGACCATTAGTCAACCAAACACACTTTAAAATAAATACTGTGCATACACAAACACAATAACATTCCTAACTCCTGCTCACAATAATACACAGCTGATACCACCCTGATGCCAAATCCCTTATAGTACCGTGTGTGTGTGTTTACATGAAGAGATGGGCCAGTGGACACAGATGTGGCCAGTAGATACAGGTGTCTCTAGCCTACAGCACCTAAACTGTAAATAACTAACACTATACAGAGGACAAACACACAGCTACATGAAGGAAATTGTTAATCAAGTGGCTTGGAAGGGCAGAGAGAAGAGAGGGTAGAGCAGCGGTTCCCAAACTAGGGGTTGCGACCCCATGTTGGGTAGCCTGTTACCAAAATGGGGTCGTGGTAGAATTTCCAAAATCCTGGATAATTTTCATATATATATATTTACATACACTTAGGTTGGAGTCATTAAAACTCGTTTTCAACCACTCCACAAATTTCTTGTCAACAAACTATAGTTTTAGTCGGTTATCTACTTTGTGCATGACACAAGTCATTTTTCCAACAATTGTTTACAGACAGATTATTTCACTTATAATTCACTGTATCACAATTCCAGTGGGTCAGAAGTTTACATACACTAAGTTGACTGTGCCTTTAAACAGCTTGGAAAATTACAGAAAATGATGTCATGGCTTTAGAAGCTTCTGATAGGCTAATTGACATCATTTGAGTCAATTGGAGGTGTGGATGTATTTCAAGGCCTACCTTCAAATTCAGTGCCTCTTTGCTTGACATCATGGGAAAATCAAAAGAAACAAGTCAAGACCTCAGAAAAAACATTGTAGACCGCCACAAGTCTGGTTCATCCTTGGGAGCAATTTCCAAACGCCTGAAGGTACCACGTTCATCTGTACAAACAATAGTACGCAAGTATAAACACCATGGGACCACACAGTCGACATACCGCTCAGGAAGGAGACGTGTTCTGTCTCCTAGAGATGAATGTACTTTGTTGCAAAAAGTGCAAATCAATCCCAGAACAACAGCAAAGGACTTTGTGAACATGCTGGATCAAAACAGGTACAAAGGTATCTATATCCACGGTAAAACGAGTCCTATATCGACATAACCTGAAAGGCCAGACTACGGTTTGCAACTGCACATGGGGAGAAAGATCCTACTTTTTGGAGAAATGTCCTCTGGTCTGATGAAACAAAAATATAACTGTGTGGCCATAATGACCGTCGTTATATTTGGAGGAAAAATTGGGGAGGCTTGCAAGCCGAAGAACACCATCCCAACCATGAAGCACAGGGGTGGCAGCATCATGTTGTGAGGGTGCTTTGCTGCAGGAGGGACTGGTGCACCTCACAAAATAGATGGCATCATGAGGAAGGAAAATTATGTGGATTTATTGAAGCAACATCTCAAGACATCAGTCAGGAAGTTAAAGCTTGGTCGCAAATGGGTCTTCCAAACGGACAATGACCCCAAGCATACTTACAAAGTTGTGGCAAAATGGCTCAAGGACAACAAAGTCAAGGTATTGGAGTAGCCATCACAAGCCCTGACCTCAATCCTGTAGAAAATTTGTGGGCAGAACTGAAAAAGCGTGTGCGAGCAAGGAGGCCTACAAACCTGACTCAGTTACACCAGCTCTTTCAGGAGGAATGGGCCAAAATTCACCAACTTATTGTGGGAAGCTTGGGTCAAACATTTTGGGTAGCCTTCCACAAGTTAAACAATTTAAAGGAAATGCTACCAAACACTAATTGAGTGTATGTAAACTTCTGACCCACTGGGAATGTGATGAAAGAAATAAAATATTAAATAAATCATTCTCTCTACTATTATTTTGACATTTCACATTCTTAAAATAAAGTGGTGATCCTAACTGACCTAAGACAGAGAATCTTTACTAGGATTAAATGTCGAATTGTGAAAAACTGAGTTTAAATGATATAGATATAGATATACACAGTGAAAGAGAACAAAAATATAAACGCAACATGTGAGTGTTGGTGCCCTGTTTCATGAGCTGAAATAAAAGATTCCAGAAATGTTCCATAGGCACAAAACGCTTCTTTCACTCAGATGTTATGCACATATTTGTATACATCCCTGTTAGTGACAGGTGTGCCATATCAAGAGGCTGATTAAACAGCATGATCATTACACAGGTGAACCTTGTGCTGGGGGCAATAAAAGGCCAGCTTAAAATGTGCAGTTGTCACACAACACAATGCCACAGGTGTATCAAGTTGAGGGATCATGCAATTGGCATACTGACTGCAGGAATGTCCATCAGAGCTGTTGTTAGAGAATTGAATGTTCATTTCAGTACCATAAGCTGCCTCCAACATTGTTGTAGAGAATTTGGCAGTCTGTCCAACCGGCCTCACAACCACAGATCAGGTGTAACCACGCCAGCCCAGGACCTCCACATCCGGCTTCTTCACCTGCAGGATCGTCTGAGACCAGCCACCCGGACAGCTGATGAAACCGAGGAGTGTTTCTGTCTGTAATAAAGCCCTTTTGTGGGGAAAAACGAATTCTGATTGGCTGTGCCTGGCTCCCCAGTGGATGGGCCTGGCTCCCAAGTGGGTGGTCCTATGCCCTCCCAGGCCCACCCATGGCTGCACCCCTGCCTAATCATGTGAAATCCATAGATTAGAGCCTAATTTATTTATTTCAATTGACAAATTTCCTTATATGAACTGTAACTCAGTAACATTGTTGAAATTGTTGCATGTTGCATTTATATTTTTGTTCAGTATATATACAATATTATAATAATTGTTTTGGTATCTCAAAATCTTTTATGAGGTTAAACTTAAAAATCGAAAAGAAAATCATTCAAATCTAAAAGTTAAAATTCAACCAGAGAGCGCCCTTAGATCATGGGAAAAGGCTGCACTTGACCGTTGCACTTGAATCATTCCCACAGTGAACGGCTAAGCCCGCTACGCTATGAAACCACACACTAATGAAGAGACTGATATTACCGGACGCAATTGATATGGTGAAAACAATATGTGGGGAGGCAGAGGCACAGAAACTCACACCTGGGCCGGCAGGTAGCCGATTCAGAGGGGTTGGGTGAAAACCTCTCCGATTCAGAGGGGTTGGGTGAAAACCTCTCCGATTCAGAGGGGTTGGGTGAAAACCTCTCCGATTCAGAGGGGTTGGGTTAAAACACTGTTAAACGAAGAATGTATGCCATTGCTAGCAAACAAGAGGAAACTGACTGAACGACTCAAACTCCCCGGCTAATGCTCTCCAATGCTCATGCATTGACTTTTGTCTGGGGATGCTGTTCACGAGGACATATTGTTCTGTCTCACGATTTCCGAGCAGGAAACGGCACAGGGGATGTTCAGTGTTCTGCGTGGCCATATTGAAGAACAACAGATTCCATATGGGATCGTATGGCGGGCTTTTGCACAGATGGGGCTTCATCTATGGTGGGACGGCGGGCAGGCCTCTGCACTCTAATTATGAATGTCTCTCCCTCTATATGTATTTTGTATGTACATGTATGCATACACCGAGAGCAGCAGGTAACTTCAATTGTCAACTACATCAAACCACATCTACTGCGCACATGCCTGATCTGAAAACTATGTGGAGATATGGGATCAGAGAGAGGAATTGCTGTCATTCACAATGGATGTCTTTTTTGTATTTTTTTTTTAGACTTTCTGTGTAATGAAAAGAAAATGTGTCTCCTTGTCTATGTAACAGACATATTTGGGAAACTGAACAAACTGAAAAATCTGTGAAAATACAAAAACATTCTATAGAGTGGCTGAATCAGTGGATTCAGAGGAAACAATTCTTATTGGAGAGTTTCAAAAGTGAACCACGCCCCCTTTCCTCAGCTGTGCATGTTTCTAACATAAACAGCATCAGTAAGTGTCCCACACCAGTGATGACTACTCACCTCCAACGATTGGAGAGCAGTTTGGGACCTACTTCCCAATCCGTTTGACTGTGATCCTGGATCAGTTGACATGCCGGTAAGTGAAATAGAACAGCTGATCAAGCTGTCATGTGACCCGAATGCTGCAAAGTTTTGGTTCCTGACTCAAAGGGAATAACCTGCAGTCTCCCTCTGAGCATTAATGCCGCGTTCAAAACAACTGGGAACTCGGAAATCTCTGACTTCCGACTTCAGTGCGTTCAAGACAACTGGGAATTCCAACTCGGGAATTTGAGCCTCTTTCTAGAGCTCCGTTTCTGACCTGAAGTTCAGGGACGCCATGATTTGACCTCGTATTTTTCAGAGTTCCCAGTTGTCTTGAAAGCACTCTAAAACTCATGGTACCCTTTGCCAGGTCATATCTGTGTGAAGCTGGATTCAGTGCTCTTGTCTGCATTAAAACCAAATATTAATCCAGATTGGATGTGACAGCAGAGACGAGGTGCGCACTGTGTACCACGCCCCCTGCAACATGCATCAAGCACATGCATCTCATTAGTCAAATCAAATTTTATTTGTCACATACACATGGTTAGCAGATGTTAATGCGAGTGTAGCGTAATGCTTGTGCTTCTAGTTCTGACCGTGCAGTAGACTAATTTATAATTGACTCTAACAGCCCCACATTAAAAGTATGTGATGGTGAGTTGAGAAGACAATCAGAAATACTGTTAGAATGTTTTTCAATTGACTGCCATAGCCTCAATTAAAAGAGTAAACATTGGCTGTTAATTAGAAAATGGTTGGGGTCATAAGAATTTTCAGATATCAAAATGGAGAGGGGACAGAGAGGAGAGAAGGGAGGGGGGAGAGAGAAGAGAGAGAAGGGAGGGGGGAAAGAGAGGAGAGGGGGAGAGAGAAGGGAGGGGAGAGGGAGAGAGACAGGAGGGGAGAGAGTAGAGAGAGAGAGAGGGGAGGGGGAGAGAGGAGGGAGAAGAGAGGGGAGAGGGAGACAGGCAGGAGGGGAGAGAGAAGAGGGGAGAGAGTAGAGAGATTGTTTGTGTGTGGGGGTGACAGTTTAATAGCAAAACCGTTGGCACAGAATTATGCCAATGTCAGGCTCTTAAAAAATGAGAACGTGCGCACACACGCACACCAGTCCTGCAAAACTGCCCTACAGTAAGGCCATCTCCATGGTTACCTCAGCCAAGGGAAGACTCCACACCACCACAACAGACAGAAGATAGGGGGGAGGGGAGAAACTAGAGGTCGACCGATTAATCGGCAAGTTTTCATAACAATCAGTAATCTGCATTTTTGGACGCCGATTACATTGCAATCTAAGAGGAGACTGCGTGGCAGGCTGACCACCTGTTACGCGAGTGCAGCAAGGAGCCAAGGTAAGTTGCTAGCTAGCATTAAACTTATCTTATAAAAAACAATCAATCTAAACATAATCACTAGTTAACTACACATGGTTGATGATATTACTAGTTTAACTAGCTTGTCCTGCGATGCATATAATCAATGCGGTGCCTGTTAATTTATCATTGAGTCACAGCCTACTGCGCCAAACAGGTGATGATTTAACAAGCGCATTCGTGAAAAAAGCACTGTTGTTGCACCAATGTACCTAACCATGAACATCAATGCCTTTCTTAAAATCAATACACAAGTATATATTTTGAAACCTGAATGTTTAGTTAAAAGAAATTCATGTTAGCAGGCAATATTAACTAGGGAAATTGTGCCACTTCTCTTGTGTTCAGTGCAAGCAGAGTCAGGGTATATGCAGCAGTTTGGGCCGCCTGGCTCGTTGCAAACTGTGTGAAGACCATTTCTTCCTAACAAAGACGGTAATTAATTTACCAGAATTTTACATAATTATGACATAACATTGAAGGTTGTGCAATGTAACAGCAATATTTAGACATAGGGTTGCCACCCTTTCGATAACATACGGAACGGTTCCGTATTTCACTGAAAGAATAAACGTTTTGTTTTCTAAATGATAGTTTCCGGATTTGACCATATTAATGACCAAAGGCTCGTATTTCTGTGTGTTTATTATATTATAATTAAGTCTATGATTTGATATTTGATAGAGCAGTCTGACTAAGCGGTGGTAGGCAGCAGCAGGCTCGTAAGCATTCATTCAAACAGCCCTTTACTGCGTTTGCCAGCAGCTCCTCGCAATGCTTGATTCACAGCGCTGTTTATGACTTCAAGCCAATCAACTCCCGAGATTAGGCTGGCAATACTATAGTGCCTATAAGAACATCCAATAGTCAAAGGTATATGAAATACAAATGGTATAGAGAGAAATAGTCCTATAGTTCCTATAATAACTACAACCTAAAACTTCTTAACTGGGAATATTGAAGACTCATGTTAAAAGGAGCTTTTTTTACATGGCACATATTGCACTTTTTCTTTCTTCTCCAATACTGTGTTTTTGCATTATTTAAACCAAATTGAATTTGTTTCATTATTTATTTGAGACTAAATAGATTTATTTATGTATTATATTAAGTTAAAATAAGTGCTCATTCAGTACGGTTGTAACTGTAATTATTACAAATATATGAAAAAATATATATATAAAAAATAAATAAATACATTTGGCCGATTAATCGGTATCAGCTTTTTTTGGTCCTCCAATAATCGGTATCGGTATTGAAAAATCATAATTGGTCGACCTCTAGCAGAAACCCATAGAGTGCACTACATTCAATCACAGTCACATGGGGATAACCCTGACCACTATATGAGGAACCCCATCATGGGGATAACCCTGACCACTATATGAGGAACCCCATGTTTCAACACTAACTATGGGTCAATACTTGAAACTTTCTCAGAGCCTCAGAGTACCTCACCACGTACAGTAGTAGTCTATACAGCTTTCTAACTATGGTCATGAGGACCTGTTATCAGTTACTACTGCAGTTTCACTAGTGATTCAGTAACCCAACTCTGTGTGTGTGTGTGTGTTGAACTAAGGACTTAAAAGTCACAATGGAGTTGAGAGAATAATGAAGCGATTGTGTCCGCAGGGCAGACTGAAACAGGAGAGGGAATGAGAAGACTATCAATGTAATTCTATTAAACTAATTCAGTACAATCCTCTACTGATGAGGGCAGGAGAGAGCAAGAACGAGA
The DNA here is from genome assembly GCA_030435695.1 of Brachymystax lenok tsinlingensis. Lineage (NCBI taxonomy): Eukaryota > Metazoa > Chordata > Actinopteri > Salmoniformes > Salmonidae > Brachymystax > Brachymystax lenok. Next base: position 34,314,527 of record CM059794.1, on the reverse strand, counting down.
CGGAGACTAAACTGTGGTGCGTGTGTGTGAGAACCGTAAACTGAAATCCCATGTGTGAGAGGTCAATGTTGGTAGTACACGTGTGTATGTATTGACAAAGTCCTGTGGACTAGACACTAGATGCCCACAGTCACATGATACACAACCTCTTAACCTCTAGAATTATACACAGACCCTTCCCCCTGCATCAGACTGCACTACAGTCAGCTGCTGTGTTTAATCAAATATCCCTCTTCTCCCTCTCTCCCCCTCTCCCCCTCTCTCAGGCCTGTCAAAGCTCATATGTTCTGCTGGACATGGGTAGAGGAATGTGGAAGAGAAGGATGAGAGGGGATGAGTGTGTATCTGTATACCATCAGTGAGTAGGGTTTCCCTCAGTCCTCAGGGTGTGTGTGGGCTGGAGAAAGCCAGGATGACAGCTTGTCAAACCACCCACATACAGTGCATTGCGGAAAGTATCCAAAAACATTGACTTTTACCACATTTTGTTACATTACAGCCTTATTCTAAAATGGAATAAATAAAAACATTTCCTCATCAATCTACACACAATACCCCATAATGACAAAGCGAAAACAGGTTTAGAAGTTTTGCTAATTTATAAAAAAAAAAAATTAGAAATACCTTATTGATTGGACATGAATTTGAAAAGCACACACCTTTAACAATACAAGGTCCCACAGTTGACAGTGACTGTCAGAGCAAAAACCAAGCCATGAGGTGGAAGGACTTGTCAGTAGAGCTCCGAGACCGGACTGTGTCGAGGCACAGATCTGGGGAAGGGTACCAAAACATGCCTGCAGCATTGAAGGTCCCCCAAGAACACAGTGGCCTCCATCATTCTTAAATGGAAGAGGTTTGGAACCACTAAGGCTCTTCCTAGAGCTGGACGCCTGGCTAAACTAAGCAATCGGGGGAGAAGGACCTTGGTCAGGGAGGTGACCAAGAACCCAAAGGTCACACTGACAGAGCTCCAGAGTTCTTCTACTTTATGGTAGAGTGGCCAGACGGAAGCCACTCCTCAGTAAAAGGCACATGACAGCCCGCTTGGAGTTTGACAAAAGGCACCTAAAGGACTCTTAGACCTTAGGCAGGGACTGGGAGACTAGTCAGGATTGAGGGAAAAATGAACAGAGCAAAGTAGAGAGAGATAGCTGTAGTACTGAGTAAAGAGTCTGAATACTTATGTAAATGTGATATCTATATATATTTTTGTTATATAGGGTTGGTGAGGGGAAAAAAACAACAAAGTCAAGGGGTCTGAATACTTACCGAATGCACTGCTAATACAGAAGCATAGCTCCGCCTGCCTTTGTGTGTCAGTATAATGATGATGGGAGTTTAATGGAGATGCTGATGATGTTGCTGACTAATGGTTACAGGCTGATATATTGTTGATGATTATGATGATAATTATTCTGCTAATGAGGATGATGAAGACGATGAGGACAAAGACCTCTCCCCCAACCTCCCCCTCCCTCTGGTGGTTGCAATGCCTCTGCACTTTCTACACTGTTCTTCACTGCTATGGGCACTCAGAGGAGAACACTACAACAGCCTGGATATCCCACTCTCTCTCTCTCACACACACACACACACTTTCTACACTGTTCTTCACTGCTATGGGCACTCAGAGGAGAACACTACAACAGCCTGGATATCCCTCTCTCTCACACACACACTTTCTACATGCATCAGCTGGGAGAGCATCCATGCTTTTATTTCAGTCAATAAATAGAAGACCAGGATCATAGCGTCACTGCCTCCTGAGCGCGGACACACACAACCATACTGAGACACACAACACATACATTTACATAAGAGTTTAGAGAGAGACACACACAAGGATGTAACGGTTTGAGGGCTACTCCCAATCAGTGTGTGTATCCTGCTAAGTGTGGTAACTGGATTGCTGTCCTCCATCCCTCTGTGTGTGTGTGTGTGTTTGTGGAGCTATTATGAGAAGGTCCACCTGTCCTGTATGAATACACAGAGAGATTACCTCTGCATACAAACTGAGCAAAAGCGCACACACAATCCCCTACAGGCATGAGTGCAAAGAGAGACAAGGCCTCTCCTTAAGCACACATTAAACACTCTGTGGCATTATGCAAATCAGGCCAACGGACACTTCGGCGACAGATAGATGACATCTAATAACAGGTTTACTGCCTACCTACCAGACCCATTATAGGATCCCTTCTCTGACGGTCATGTCTGTCAAAAACGTGTGTGTCAGTTAAAGTACCTGCCATACAGTAGCCCACACTTACAGGTAGCAGAACAGACTATCTGCAGCTTCTTACATCACACACACACACACACACACACACACACACACACACACACACACACACACACACACTTGAGTTCACAGTAGCTTGTTCCTACAGTGTGATGTCAGAGATGATTAATCACGTATACAGTCCACACACATCCTGGTTGACCTTCTGTTTCTCGCTCCCCCTCCTCCCTTCATCAAACAACTCTATGTGAACACCTGTTTGCAGGCTATCCTGCCACAGACCCGGATACATACACGCTGGCACCTACAACACACACCTGACCCAGGCCCTGATCTAATTCGGTCCTTTCTTCCTGTAAATAACACTTCCTTGCCCTCCTTTGAGTAATATTACGTAAGGGTTTGAATTTAGGCCATTATATACTTCCTACTATGGGACTGTGTGACCGACGTAACCCGTATGGTGCCCTCTGCTTCTCACACATTCTATTCAGCTGTTTACCGGCCTACCCTGTTCTCACCTTAATCTTGTGGAGTGACTTCTCCTCGTCTCCTCCTATAGTCTGGGTCCACACGGTCATGTCCGTCTTGTTGTAGGTCAGACTCCAGCCCTCCTCGCTCCCGCACTCCTCCTTGAAGTTGCTGAATGCCCGGTCGTCCGGGATCAACACCGACTCCGCCGACATGATCAGTTACCAAGGAGCGCAAGCTCGCTCTTCTGCAGTTCACCGGGAAGAACAACGATGAAACCGAGCCTAGGTAGGGGAACTCCCAGTGGCGAAGAGACCCAATCCCGAGGCAAACTGGGACGAACGGGCGCCGGTGACGAGTGACTGGGCTAAACAACGCACTCCTCTATCCTCTGAGTGAATTATTAATCTAATTAAATGTATCGCATATACCGAGCAAGCAACCCGCTAAACCGAGTCTTTTTATGATGTGTGTTAGAAAAGGGAGCTGCGCGGGATCACCAATAGCGTACAAACACGAAGAAAGCACAAAAACACCGGTATAAAAATAACATATTTCATATAAACTATACAGTCACGAGTGGAAGCTTTCCGGTGTTTATCTTATAACACTATTGACCATCTGGCGTGAATCAATTTCAGTTCAATATGGTCCGCAGCAGCTATTTCAGGGAGCCATATGTTTCTGCTGTCTCACGGCGACTCGGCTGGAAATGAAAGGCTGACAAGTCCGAGGGTTATGATCAATCGTTGCCCGTATACATTTCAGTTCCCCTGCGTCGCTGTGTGCCCCCCTATAGTCCCTCGACGTCGTTGGAGGTTGATGGTGCAGTGTGGAGAAGAGAGGAAAGCGTTGGTGACACACAGAGAAGCGATAAAAGATTGACAATCGAAGTGAAACCGCCCACTCGGCTACGTGCACACACATCCCTCTATCAGGGACCAGAAATCAGCTGCGCGCCTGGTCCTATAAACTTGCGTGTGCTCTCCTCCCTTCCTCCACACTTTTTCCCTGTTGTTTATTTTCTCACAATTTTCTGTCTATTTCAACAACAGAACCATTACTGTGGGAGATGGCTATTGAGAGAATGCCTTTAGGAAGTGACGTGTCTAGGATTTGAAGACAATTGGAGGCTTAGCCCAAAGCCAGTAGGGGGTCCGGGGGCATTCTCCCCTGGCAAAGAAAATGAATTTCAACAGCTAAATGCGTGAATTTGGTGCACATTGAGATTAACATTGAGAGATTAGAATATTGAGAGACCAACCACCGACTGTGTAACCATGCCAGCCCAGGACCTCTACATCAGGCTTCTACACTTGCGTGATTGTCTAATCCCAGCCACTCGGACAGCTGATGAAACTGTCAGAAACCATCTCAGGGAAGCTCATCTGCGTGCTCGTTGTCCTCACCAGGGTCTTGACCTGACTGAAATTTGGCGTAGTAACCGACTTCAGTGGGCAAATGCTCACCTTCGATGCTCCCTGGCACGTTAGATAAGTGTGCTCTTCACAGATGAATCCTGGTTTCAACTGTACCGGGCAGATGGCAGACACTGTGTGGCCCATGGTGGCGGTGGGGTTATGGTATGGACAGGCATAAACTACGGACAACGAACACAATTGCATTTTATCAATGGCAATTTTGATGCACAGAGATGTTGTGACAAGATTCTGAGGCCCATTGTCGTGCCATTCATCCGCCCCTATCACTTCATGTTTCAGCATGATAATGCACGGCCCCATGTTGCAAGGATCTGTACACAATTCCTGGAGGCTGAAAATGTTCAAATTCTTCCATAGGCTGCATACTCACCAGACATGTCACCCATTGAGAATGTTTGGGATGCTCTGGATTGACATGTATGACAATGTGTTCCAGTTCCCAACAATATCCAGTAACTTCGCACAGCCATTGAAGAGGAGTGGGACAACATTCCACAGGCCACAATCAACAGCCTGATCAACTCTATGTGAAAGAGATGTGTTGCGCTGATTGAGGCAAATGGTGGTCACACCAGATACTGACTGGTTTTCTGATCCACACCCCTACATTTTCTTAAGGTATCTGTGACCAACAGATGCATATCTTTATTCCCAGTCATGTGAAATCCATAGATTAGGGCCTAATGAATTTAATTCAATTGACTGATTTACTTATATGAGCTGTAACTCAGTGAACTCTGAAATTGTTGCATGTTGCGTTTATATTTTTGCTCAGTATAAATTTGGCAATGTGTGGTAAGTGGTAAGTGGTAAGTGAACTGATCAGTCGTGCAAGTGGAATCTGCTGAGCTGCAAAGAATTCCAGTAGTCCTAAAACTGATCTTTCTGGTTCCTCCCCATTGTTTAAGTGAAACGAGAATTCTAAAAGGGTTCTTTGGCTGTTCCCATAGGATAACACTTTTTGGTTCCACGTAGATCCCTTCTTGGTTCCAGGTAGAACTCTTTTCGATTCCACGTACAACCCTCTAAATGCCTCACATACAAAGATTAAATGGCAGCAGAGAGAAGAACACTCACAGAGAGAGGGACGACTGATAGCCTAGTGGTTAGAGCGTTGGACTTGTAACCAGAGGGTTGCAAGTTCGAATCCCCAAGCTGACAAGGAAAAAAATCTGTCGTTCTGCCCCTGAACAAGGCAGTTAACCCACTGTTCCCCGGGCGCTGAAGACGTGGATGTCGATTAAGGCAGCCCCCTGCACCTCTCTGATTCAGAGGGGTTGGGTTAAATGCAGAAGACACATTTTGGTTGAACAACTGACTAATAATGGTGACTTTGACTGTAAAGACTCAACTCTTTGCCACTCTCTCCCTTTCCATCACTCATCATAACGGAATACGTCTGCTTGACTAGGACTTTATGTATAGTTGATGTCGGAAGTTCACATACACTTAGGTTGGAATCATTAAAACTCATTTTTCAACCATTACACTAATTTCTTGTTAACAAACTATAGTTTTGGCAAGTCGGTTAGAACATCTACTTTCTGCATGACACAATACATTTTTCCAACAATTGTTTGCAGGCAGATTATTGCACTTATAATCCACTGTATCACAATTCCAGTGGGTCAGAAGTTTACATACACTAAGTTGACCGTGCCTTTAAACAGCTTGTAAAATTAGACCTCCACAGGTCTGGTTCATGCTTGGGAGCAATTTCCAAATGCCTGAAGGTACCACATTTATCTGTACAAACAATAGTACGCAAGTATAAACACCATTGGACCACGCAGCCATCATACCGCTCAGGAAGAAGATGCGTTCTGTCTCCTAGAGATTAACGTACTTTGGTGCGAAAAGTGCAAATCAATCCCAGAACAGCAGCAAAGGACCTTGTGAAGATACTGGAGGAAACAGGTACAAAGGTATCTATATCCACAGTAAAACGAGTCCTATATCGACATAACCTGAAAGGACGCTCAGCAAGAAAGAAGCCACTGCTCCAAAACTGCCATAAAAAAGCCAGACTATGGTTTGCAACTGCACATGGGGACAAAGATCTTACTTTTTGGAGAAATGTCCTCTGGTCTGATGAAACAAAAATAAAACTGTTTGGCCATAATGACCATCGTTATATTTGGAGGAAAAAGGGGGAGGCTTGCAAGCCGAAGAACACCATCCCAACTGTGAAGCACAGGAGGGGCAGCATCATGTTGTGAAGGTGCTTTGCTGCAGGAAGGGCTGGTGCACTTCACAAAATAGATGGCATCATGAGGGAGGAAAATTATGTGGATATATCGAAGCAACATTTCAAGACATCAGTCAGGAAGTTTAAGCTTGGTCGCAAATGGGTCTTCCAAACGGACAATGACCCCAAGCAAACTTCCAAAGTTGTGGCAAAATGACTTAAGGACAACAAAGTCAAGGTATTGGAGTGGCCATCACAAAGCCTTGACCTCAACCCTCTAGAAAATTTGTGGGCAGAACTGAAAAAGCGTGTGCGAGCAAGGAGGCATACAAACCTGACTCAGTTACACCAGCTCTGCCAGGAGGAATGGGCCAACATTCACCCAACTTATTGTGGGAAGCTTTTTGAAGGCTACCCAAAACGTTGGACCCAAGTTAAACAATTTAAAGGCAATGCTACCAAATACTAATTGAGTGTAGTATGTGAACTTCTGACCCACTGGGTATGTGATGAAACAAATAGAAGCTGAAATAAATCATTTTCTCTACTATTAATTCTGACATTTCACATTCTTAAAATAAAGTGGTGATCCTAACTGACCTAAAACAGGGAATTCTTACTAGGATTAAATGTCAGGAATTATGAAAAACTGAGTTTAACTTCTTAAGGAGCAGCAAGGTGCGCTGGGGCGCTGGGGCGCTAGCGCCCCACTCCCGACACTACCAGGTGAAATGCAAGGCGCCAAATTCAAAAGTTTAAATTTATTTGGTTAAGGTGTATGTAAACTTCCGACTTCAACTGTATGTACATTGGAGTGGTGTGACTGGGAGGTATACAGCCTGGTACTATGTAATTAGGCTGCTCTGTATTGAGACACAGGAAAAAAGTATCCCTGCTTGTGAACACACACTGCACTGAACACACACTACACTGTGAACACACTGCACGCTACTCGTCACTTCCTTTTGAACTCAGAACGAGGGAGACCTCAGTTTGTTGTTTTGGACATTTCCTTTTTTTAAGTGTATTATAAAGTTGCTTAGTAGCCAGCTCACTTTTTAGTTTGGATCCCGTGACGCATTTGGCATCAGTTGCTGGGACTGCTACACTCTGTCCAGTGATCCTGACGACCAAGGCCGGGTCTGAGGAGTTATTTGGCGTAGCCTATCAAGCTAGCAGGGTTTCTTGAGGGCTTGAACGCAGTCTGCGACGCGGTTAGCCATTGTGGCTGGGACCGCAGATTGTCCCAGGTTTGTGGCTGCCTAGATCCCTGCTGTTTGTTATTTTCAATCCTCCCTGTGACCTGCCCTGTCTGGAACTGCGAGGAGTAACAGCGTAACCAACGTTGCTAGCTACCATGACAACGACCAAAGCTGTCGGGAGTACCTTTGAGGACCGTGGTGTCTCTAACACAGGTGAAGGATCTTTTACACAAACAAAAATCGTTCTACAAGCAGTTGTTACAACAACAACAAAATATCTTAAAGTGTTTTGTCCAAATACTGGTGGATTCAACTAATAAAATAATGGACAAACCTGAATAAGGACCTGAATAACAGTTTGCAGTTCTCCCAGGGTCAGCTCGATGAGTTGAAACAGGAGAACGGCAAGATGACAGAAATCTGTAAGTCATTGAGAGAGGACATCAGTTCTGTGTGTGAATCCATGAATCCATGATAACAATGAGGGACAATCAAGGCGGAACAACATGGTTGTGGATGGAATTGCAGAATCTCTACATGAGACCTAGACGGAGACTGAGGACAAAGTGAGGGAAATTATCTCTGAGAAATTGAAGATGGACCACAGGAAGATTGAGGTGGAACGCGCCCACAGGACTGGAAAACCCACCACCGGCCCAGGTGACAGGCCCAGACCGCTAGTGGTCAAGTTCTTGAGGTTCAAGGACAAGGTAGCTGTTCTGGAAAGAGCCAAGAACTTGAGAGGAACGTATATCTTTCTCAACGAGGACTATCCTGAAGCTGTGCGCCAGAATTGAAAAGAACTTGCCATGAAAGCTGCCAAAGCGTTTGGGGACATTGCTTGCATCCGCTATGACAGGCTCATTGTCCATCCTCCCTCCCAAAAGCCTGGAAGGGATGAGAGAGCCAAGCCTATGGGTTCGTAGCTTCAACCCTGCAGCACACACACACACCAACTGATTAATGGACTGCTGAATGTATATTTCTTTCACTTGCTTTGTTTGGCTTTTCCATATTATGTCTATCTCTGATAAGCTACTCAGGCAAGGGCTGAAAGTAGCCCATATTAATATATGTAGCCTTAGAAATAAGGTTCATGAAATCAATAACTTGCTAACATCAGATAAGATTCATATATTAGCCATTTCTGAGACTCACTTCGATAATTCATTTGATGATACAGCAGTAGCAATACAGGGATATAACATCTATAGAAGAGACAGAGATGCTTATGGGGAGGTGTTGCTGTATATATATATCCTTTAATGCTTAGAGAAGATCTTATGTCAAGTGTTATTGAAGTGTTGTGATTGCAGGTTCACTTGGAACATCTAAAGTATTTTCTTTTGGGGTGTTGCTATAGGCCACCAAGTGCTAACAGTCAGTATCAAAATAATATGTGTGAAATGATTGATAGTGTATGTGATGTAAACAGAGAGGTCTACTTTCTTGGGGACCTGAATATTGACTGGTTTTCATCAAGCTGTCCATTCAAGAGGAAGCTTCTCACTGTAATCAGTGCCTGTCATCTGGTTCAGGTTGTTAATCACCCTACCAGGGTGTTTACAAATACTATAGGAACAAGATCATCCACAGGTGTCGATCACATTTTTACTAATACAGTAAAACTTTGTTCTAAAGCTGTATCCGTACCCATTGGATGCAGTGATCACAATATAGTGGCTATATTCAGGAAAGCCAAAGTTCCAAAAGCCGGGCCTAAAATAGTGGGTAAGAGATCATACAAAAGATTTTGATGTGACTATTATGTGGATGATGTTAAAAATATTTGTTGATGAATTTAGGAAATTGCTCATTCCAATTATTGATAAACATGCACCTGTTAAGAACCTAACTGTTAAGTCTCCAAGGATTGATGAGGACATGGTTGAAAGACATGGGGCAAAAGGAGTGGCTAATAAGTTTCGCTGCACATCTGACAGGCTGATTTACTGCAATATTAGATTTTTGTAAAGTTAGTGTGGGAGAGGTGGAACAATTATTGTTATCGATCAATAATGACAAACCTGGCATTAACAACTTAGATGGAAAGCTACTGAGGATGGTAGCTGACTCTATAGCCACTCCTATCTGCCATATCTTTAAACTGAGCCAAGAGGAAAGTCTTTGTCCTCAGGCCTGGAGGGAAGCCAAAGTAATTCCGCTACCCAAGAGTGGTAAAGTGGCCTTTACTGGTTCTAACAGCAGACCATTAAGCTTGCTGCCAGCTCTTAGAAAACTGTTGGAAAAAAGTGTGTTTGACCAAATACAATGCTATTTCTCTGTAAACAAATTAACAACAGACTTTCCGCATGCTTATAGAGAAGGGCAGTCAACATGTACTGCACTGACAAATGACTGATGATTGGTTGAAAGAAATTGATAATAAGAAGATTGCGGGAGATGTGCTGTTAGATTTCAGTGCAGCCTTTGATATTTTTGACAATAATCTGTTGTTGAATAAAAGTGTGTTATGGCTTTTCAACCTCTGCCATATTGTGGATTCAGAGCTATCTATTGAAGACAACTAAGAGGGTTTTCTTTAATGGAAGCTTCTCTAATGTCAAACATGTAAAGTGTGGTGTACCGCAGGGCAGCTTTCTAGGCCCTCTACTCTTTTCTATTTTTACAAATAACCTGCCACTGGCAATAAGCAAAGCATGTGTGTCCATGTATGCTGATGATTCAACCATATACGCATCAGCAACCACAGCTAATGAAGTCACTGAAACCCTTAACAAAGAGTTGCAATCTGTTTTGGAATTGGTGGCCAGTAATAAACTGGTCCTGAACATCTCTAAACTAAGAGCATTGTATTTGGTACAAATCATTCCCTAAGTTCTAGATCTCAGCTGAATCTGGTAATGAATGGTGTGGCTGTGGAACAAGTTGAGACTAAATGACTTGCCGTTACCTTAGATTGTAAACTGTCATGGTCAAAACATATAGATCCAATGGTTGTAAAGATGGGGAGAGGTCTGTTCGTAATAAAGATATGCTCTGCTTTCTTGATACCACACTCCAAAAAGCAAGTCCTGCAGGCTCTAGTTTTGTCTTATCTTGATTATTGTCCATTCACGTGGTTGAGTGTTGCAAGGAATTCAAGCATTTACAAGCATTTTGCTACACACGCAATAACATCAGCTAAATATGTGTATGTGACCAGTCCAATTTGATTTGATTTAGATTTAGGAAGGACCTAGTTAAGCTGCAGCTGGCCCAGAACAGTGCAGCACGTCTTGCTCTTCATTGTAATCAGAGGGCTGATATTAATACTATGCATGCCAGTCTCTCTTGGCTAAGAGTTGAGGAGAGACTGACTGCATCACTTCTTCTTTTTATAAGAAACATTAATGTGTTGAAAATCCCAAATTGTTTGCATAGTCAACTTACACACAGCTCTAACACACACACTTACCACACCAGACATGCCACCAGGGGTCTTTTCACAGTCCCCAAATCCAGAACAAATTCAAGAAAGTGTACAGTATTATATAGAGCCATTATTGCATGAACTCCATTCCATCTCATAATGCTCAAGTGAACAGCAAACCTGGTTTCAAAAACAGATAAAGCAACACCTCATGGCACAATGCCTCTCCCCTATTTGACCTAGATAGTTTGTGTGTATGTATTGATATGTAGTCTACGTGTGCTTTTTGTAAAAATATATATTTTTTTGTAGTTCTGTCCTTGAGCTATTCTTGTCTATTAATGTTTGGTATTATGTCATGTTTTGTGTGGACCCCAGGAAGAGTAGCTGCTGCTTTTGCAACAGCTAATAGGGATCCTAATAAAATACCAAATACCAAAAGGATGGCACCTTTTATTCTAAAAGTGTAGGTGAAAGGCAGGCAATATGTGACACTTCTGCACGTAAATAGCTCATTTACATTTTCAGGCAAGTGATCATACTCATCAGGCAACAAAAAAATAGTTCTGACTTGCCGGATGGGTAAGTGCCTTTAAGACTTTAATGTCAATCCCTGACAAGAAATAACTATGAAATATATTGGGATGATACCCCACCTGTCTCTAATACTGTATGCCTGAATAAGTCCCTTATTCTGGTATTTGATATATCAGGCCTGGGTAGGCTACATTTTTAATTACTGTATATTTATTAGTCTGGGAACAGAACACAGTTCAATGTGGAAACGCAATGAAGTATTAGTGACACATTTCATCTTGGCTTTGAGCTATGGATGTGTGTTTGGAGGAATGAGCTTTGTGTGTGTGTGTGTGTGTGGCGGGGGAGGCTTAGATGAATGCCAACTGTGTTTTTTCTCCTCAGGTGGAGAAAATCTCTAAACTTTTTAAACTCTGAAAAGGAAAACCATTTCCCTCTCTTGGAATTGCCATGTTCTCTCATCCACACCTGGTAGTGACTCTCTCAGGTATTTATCCGGATGCAAGCACACAGAGCAAACTATATACAGTTGAAGTCGGAAGTTTACATACACTTAGGTTGGAGTCATTATAACATGTTTTTCAACCATTCCACAAATGTATTGTTAACAAACTATAGTTTTGGCAAGTCGGTTAGGACATCTACTTTGTGCATGACACAAGTCATTTTTCCAACAATTGTTTACAGACAGATTATTTCACTTATAATTCACTGTATCACAATTCCAGTGGGTCAGAAGTTAACATACACTAAGTTGACTGTGCCTTTAAACAGCTTGGAAAATTCCAGAAAATGATGTCATGGCTTTAGAACCTTCTGTTAGGCTAATTGTCATCCTTTGAGTCAATTGGAGGTGTACCTGCGGATGTATTTCAAGGCCTACCTTCAAACTCTTTGCTTGACATGATGGGAAAATCAAAAGAAATCAGCCAAGACCTCAGAAAAAAGATTGTAGACCTCCACAAGTGTGGTTCATCCTTGGGAGCAATTTCCAAACGCCTGAAGGTACCACGTTCATCTGTACAAACAATAGTACGCAACTATAAACACCATGGGACCACGCAGCCGTCATACCACTTAGGAAGGAGACACGTTCTGTCTCCTAGAGATGAACGTACTTTGGTGTGAAAAGTGCAAATCAATCCCAGAACAACAGCAAAGGACCTTGTGAAGATTTTTACTAGGATTAAATGTCAGGAATTGTGAAAAACTGAGTTTAAATGTATTTGGTTAAGGTGTATGTAAACTTCCGACTTCAACTGTATGTTTAAATGATTCTTCATTTTTCAAACATTGGCCAGAACAGCCCCATAGTCTTTGTCAATACTTTCTCAAGGGACCAGCAACTTAGCGTTACATTCTGCATATGATTTCTCCTTTTAGGATTAGGCTATAGGGCCGCCCTTACATTAAAATTGTATGTTGTTACTACAAACAGCAACTTCTTTGGAATTTTGGTTTCACAGCAATACTTTCTTTTTTTTACTCTAAGGTGAGGATATGTGGTCAAGTAGGTTTTAGAGTAGCTATTCTGCAAAATAGCAAAAGCAAAGAAAATATATTTTACAAGGTGATCAACTGTGAAGGGTCTTGTGATATGTAGCCAATATGAAAGGCCGTCATGTAAAGTTACATATGAATGTGATATATGATCAAATGTGATCAAAATGTTGACTCTAGGTTATAGATGTCTCCACTTTTCCACCTTGCCTGCAGTCCAGAATAGCAAACATGTTGTTTCCCTATTGAATGTACATGGTACATTTCCTAAGCTCCCACATTGTGTCAAACTGATGACCAGAACCAGCCTCTGTAGGCTATTGGACGGTGCATACATTAGGCCTAGTGAGTGGTGTGTAGTGACTCTGCTGACTGCTGCGACACAACTTGTGTTTGTTACGCTATCCAGCCTCTGCAATGCCACCGAATCTGGACGCCATCTGGTGGTGAATCATAGCCAAGGAGAAAGTTGTTTAGTTTGCTATAAAGTAGAACATACATTTTTTCATTTTTTTTCATGTGGAGGTTGATTTAGATGAACTTGTATGTGGAACATTTTAAGACTATGAATAAATTCTGAGTAAACCTTCATAAGATGTGCTGGAGTAGCCTTCTGTGATACCAGGAAGTGGAGCCAGTTAGTTTCTGTAGGAAAAATCTACTATTCCCTTGATGCAGTTCATGTTCCATTGACATCCATGCTGCTGTTGTCTTTGTCGCGCAGCCTTTCCATGTGCCGTGTGTTCCAGACAAGCACCAAGGACAACGCGAGGAAACACACCATCCTCGAGAAAGCGGACACCAACCGGAACCCAATTGTTTCCAGTGTCTCCCGTAGAGGAATTCTGAGCAAGGAAGCAAAAGCCCAGAGTGTGAGGCCGGTCGTGCAGTACTACCATATGGTCCCCAGGTGGCTCTCTGACCTCCAGAGTCACAGGAGTTCCTGGGCCTCTCTGGCTTCCACAGGGCACAACAACAACGAGTACTGGGAGCAGAAGGACCAGGGGAGAGAGTGGGAGGCAGCCAGCCCTATGGACTGGCATCTGCTGGGGTGCTGTCCGCTGCAGCCTGGGCCTTCTGCCTCAAGAAAGACTCTGATGCTAAAGGTGTGTGTGTGTGCACGTGTGTGTGATACTCAAAGGATGTGTGTTTTCCCTCCAGGCGATGCATTTCTGGAGGCTGCAAGGACCAACAACTCCCAAGATGTGGCAAGGTACATTATAAACAAACATACACTCTCCTGAGTTCCTCAGGAATTCCCCAGGGCAGCTGTCTAGGCCCCTTTATTTTTTCAATCTTTACTAACGACGGTGTGTAAAGCCAGTGTGTCTATGTACAGTCGTGGCCAAAAGTTTTGAGAATTACACAAATATAAATTTTCACAAAGTCTGCTGCCTCAGTTTGTATGATGGCAATTTGCATATACTCCAGAATGTCATGAAGAGTGGTCAGATGAATTGCAATTATTTGCAAAGTCCCTCTTTGCCATGCAAATGAACTGAATCCCCCCAAAAACATTTCCGCTGCATTTCAGCCCTGCCACAAAAGGACCAGCTAACATAATGTCAGTGATTCTCTTGTTGACGAGGACAAGGCTGGAGATCACTCTGTCATGCTGATTGAGTTCGAATAACAGACTGGAAGCTTCAAAAGGAGGGTGGTGCTTGGAATCATTGTTCTTCCTCTGTCAACCATGGTTGCCTGCAAGGAAAAACGGGAAGTCATCATTGCTTTGCACAAAAAGGGCTTCACAGGCAAGAATATTGCTGCCAGTAAGATTGCACCTAAATCAACCATTTATCAGATCATCAAAAACTTCAAGGAGAGTGGTTCAATTGTTGCGAAGAAGGCTTCAGTGCGCCCAAGAAAGTCCAGCAATTGCCAGGACCGTCTCCTAAAGTTGATTCAGCTGTGGGATCGGGGCACCACCAGTACAGAACTTGCTCAGGAATGGCAGCAGGCAGGTGTGAGTGCATCTGCACGCACAGTGAGGCAAAAACTTTTGGAGGATGGCCTGGTGTCAAGAAGGGCAGCAAAGAAGCCACTTCTCTCCAGGAAAAACATCAGGGACAGACTGATATTCTGCAAAAGGTACAGGGATTGGACTGTTGAAGACTGCGGTAAAGTCATTTTCTCTGATGAATCCCCTTTCCGATTGTTTTGGGCATCCGGAATAAAGTTTGTCCGGAGAAAACAAGGTGAGCGCTACCATCAGTCCTGTGTAAAGCTAACAGTAAAGCATCCTGAGATGCGCTCGCTCACAATTTTGCCTAAGAACACAGCCATGAATAAAGAATGGTACCAACACATCCTCCGAGAGCAACTTCTCACAACCATCCAGGAACAGTTTGGTGACAAACAATGCATTTTCCAGCATGATGGAGCACCTTGCTATAAGGCAAAAGTGATAACTAAGTGGCTCTGGGAACAAAACATCGATATTTTGGGTCCATGGCCATGAAAGAGAATTATTTATTTCAGCTTTTTTTTCTTTCATCACATTCCCAGTGGGTCAGAAGTTTACATACACTCAATTAGTATTTGGTAGCATTGCCTATAAATTGCTTAACTTGTATCAAACGTTTCGGGTAGGCTTCCACAAGCTTCCCACAATAAGTTGGGTGAATTTTGGCCCGTTCCTCCTGACAAAGCTGATGTAACGGAGTCAGGTTTGTATGTCTCCTTGCTTGCACACGCTTTTTCAGTTCTGCCCACAAATTTTCCAGAGGATGGAGGTCAGGGCTTTGTGATGGCCACTCCAATACCTTGACTTTGTTGCTCTTGAGCCATTTTGCCACAACTTTGGAAGTATGCTTGGGGTCATTGTCCGTTTGGAAGACCCATTTGCGACCAAGCTTTAACTTCCTGACTGATGTCTTGAGATGTTGCTTCAATATATCCACATAATTTGCCTCATGATGCAATCTATTTTGTGAAGTGTACTAGTCCCTCCTGCAGCAAAGCACCCCACAACATGATGCCACCCCCATGCTTCACAGTTGGGATGGTGTTCTTCTGCTTGCAATCCTCCCCCTTTTCCCTCCAAACATAACGATGGTAATTATGGCCAAACAGTTCTATTTTTGTTTCATCAGACCAGAGGACATTTCTCAAAAAAGTATTGTCTTCGTCCCTATGTTTAGTTGCAAACCGTAGTCTGGCTTTTTTATGGCGGTTTTGGAGCAGTGGCTTCTTCCTTACTGAGCGGCCTTTCAGGTTATGTCGATATATCACTCGTTTTACTGTGGATATAGATACTTTTGTACCTGTTTCTTCCAGCATCTTCACAAGGTCCTTTGCTGTTGTTCTGGGATTGATTTACACATTTCACACCAAAGTACGTTCATCTCTAGAACAAGGCAGTTAACCCACTGTTCCTAGGCCATCATTGAAAATAAGAATTTGTTCTTAACTTACTTGCCTAGTTAAATAAAGGTAAAATCTTTTTTTTTTTAAACAGAACGTGTCTCCTTCCTGAGCGGTATGACGGCTGCGGGGTCCCATGGTGTTTATACTTGCGTGCTATTGTTTGTACAGATGAACGTGGTACCTTCAGGCATTTTTAAATTGCTCCCAACAATTTTTTTTCTGAGGTCTTGGCTGATTTCTTTTGATTTTCCCATCATGTCAAGCAAATAGGCACTGGGTTTGAAGGTAGGCCTTGAAATACATCCGCAGGTACACCTCAAATTGACTCAAATGACGTCAATTAGCCTATCAGAAGCTTCTAAAGCCATGACATCATTTTCTGGAATTTTCCAAGCTGTTTAAAGGCACAGTCAACTTAGTGTATGTAAACTTCTGACCCACTGGAATTGTGACACAGTGAATTATAAGTGAAATAATCTGTCTGTACTTGTGTCATGCACAAAGTAGATGTCCTAACCAACTTGATTGGTTGAAAACGAGTTTTAATGACTCCAACCTAAGTGTATGTAAACTTCTGACTTCAACTGTATGCGGATGACTCAGCACTATACATGTCAATTACTACAACGAGTGAAATGACTGCAACACTTAACAAAGAGCTGCAGTTAGTTTCAGAATGGGCAGCAAGGAATAAGTTAGTCCTAAGTATTTCAAGAACTTAAAGCATTGTATTTGGGACAAATCATTCACTAAACCCTAAACCTGTAATAAATCATGTGGAAATTGAGCAAGTTGAAGTGACTGAACTGCTTGGAGTAACCCTGGATTTTAAACTGTCATGGTCAAAACATGTTGATGCAAGAGTAGCTAAGATGGGGAGAAGTCTGTCCATAATAAAGCATTGCTCTACCTTCCGAACAGCACAATCAACAAGTCAGGTCCTACAGGCCTCTAGTTTTGTCGCACCTGGACTACTGTTAAGTCTTGTGGTCAGGTGACACAGAGAGGGACTTAGGAAAATTGCAATTGGCTCAGAACAGGGCAGCACGGATGGCTCTTGGATGTACACAGAGCGCAAACATCAATAATATGCATGTCAATCTCTCCTGGTTTAAAGTAGAGGAGAGATTGACTTCATCACTACTTGTATTTGTGAGAGGTATTGACATGTTGAAAGCACCGAGCTGTCTGTTTAAACGACTAGCACACAGCTCAGACACCCATACATACCCCACAATGCCACCAGAGGTCTCTTCACAGTCCACAAGTCCAGAACAGACTATGGGAGGCGCACAGTACTACATAAAGCCATGACTGCATGGAACTCTATTCCACACCAGGTAACTGATGCAAGCAGTAGAATCAGATTTAAAACCAGATAAAAATACACCTTATGGAACAGCGGGGACTGTGAAGCAACACACACATTGGCACAGACACTTGCATACAAACACACACACACATTATAACATACGCACTATACACACATGTACACATGGATTTTGTGTTGTAGATATGTGGTTCTGGAGTATGGGCCTGAGGGCACACACTTAATGTGTTGTGAGTTTGTTACGTTGTTACGCCTTGGCAGCAGCTAATGGGATCCACTATAAATACAAATACAAATACACATACTGACTGTCTGTACACACACAGGGGAAATACGTTTCATTCAGACAAAAGGCTTCTATGTGACAGAGATGTCCAGAGCGTCTGAATTGTCTTGCTGTTGTGTTCTCTCTGATAGGCTACAGTAAATACCCAGTAGAAATACAGGCACCAAACATTACATCGAGTTATGATCTTTCTCTGAAGTTCTCAAAAGTGATGATTTATGATTAGTGTAATTACTAGTAGTTATTAGTCTCCTTGAATAGATTCAATCACGCCTTTTAATTGTTTATGTACTGCTCTACACTACTATACTGCTGTAGGAAATGAAAAAGACCTGTGAGGTCCAAGTCATTATGTGGAGTCTCATTATTTACAGTAGTTGTGGAAGGTCCAGTTATCCCACAGCACATCATTATTTGTATTGACCGTTCTCTCCACTAGAGGGAGATAGAGGTCCATGTCTGTTTAGTTTATTTGGTTCCCCATTAGCTACTGCACATGCAGCAGCTACTCTTTCTGGGGTCCACATAAAACGTACAAATACATGACAAAGTACCGAACAGTTATAGACAAGGACATTAAATTAAATAGAAAAATATTTATATATTATACTGAACAAAAATGTAAACGCAACACGCAACAATTTCTAAATTTTTACTGAGTTACAGTTCATATAAGGAAATCAGTCAATTTAAATAAGTTAGGCCCTAATCTATGAATTTCACATGACTGGACAGGGGCGCAGCCATGGGTGGGCCTGGGAGGGCATATGCCCACCCACTTGGGAGCTAGGCGCACCCACAGGGGAGCCAGGCCTAGTCAATCAGAAGAGTTTTTCCCCACAAAAGGGCTTTATTACAGACAGAAATACTCCTCGGTTTCATCAGCTGTCCGGGTGGCTGGTCTCAGACGATCCTGCAGGTGAAGAAGCCGGATGTGGAGGTTCTGGGCTGGCGTGGTTACACGTGGTCTGCGGATGTGAGGCCGGTTGGACGTACTGCCAAATTCTCTAAAACGACGTTGGAGGCGGCTTACATTACATTACATTCACTGACAACAGCTCTAGTGGACATTCCTGCAGTTGTCATGCCGACTACACGCTCTCTCAAAACTTGAGACATCTGTGCATTGTGTTGTGTGACAAAACTGCACATCTTAAAGTAGCCTTTTATTGTCCCCAGCACAAGGTGCACCTGTGTAATGATTATGCTGTTTAATCAGCTTCTTGATATGCCACACCTGTCAGGTGGATGGATTATCTTGGCAGCTGAGAAATGCTCACTAACAGGGATGTAAACAAATTTCTGCACAACATTTTAGAGAAATTAGCTTTTTGTGCTTATGCAACATTACTGGGAACTTTTATTTCAGTTCATTAAACATTAAACATTTTGTTCAGTATGTACAGTGCATTTGGAAAGTATTCATACCCCTTGACTTTTTAAACATTTTGTTTTACATTACAGCCTTATTCTAAAATGTATTAAATAGTTTTTTCCATCATCAATACCCTATAATGACAAAGCAAAAACAGTTTATACAAATGTATATATGTATGTATATATGTGGCTGAATGGAATCAATATATATATATATAAAACAACTGATCAGATTTACATAAGTAGTCAGACCCTTTACTCAGTACTTTGTTGAAGCACCTTTGGCCGTGATTACAGCTTCGAGTCTTCTTGGGTATGACGCTACAAGCTTGGCACACCTGTATTTGGGTAGTTTCTCACATTCTTCTCTACAGATCCTCTCAAGCTCTGTCAGGTTGGATGAGGCGCGTCTCTGCAAAGCTATTTTCAGGTTGGATGGGGAGTGTTGCTGCAAAGCTATTTTCAGGTAGGATGGGGAGTGTTGCTGCAAAGCTATTTTCAGGACTCTCCAGAGATGTTAGATCGGGTTCAAGTCCAGGCTCTGGCTGGGCCACTCAATGACATTCAGAGACTTGGCCTGAAGCCACTCCTGTGCTATCTTGGCTGTGTGCTTAGGGTTGTTGTCCTTTTGGAAGGTGAACCTTCACCCCAGTCTGAGGTCCTGAGCGCTTTGGAGCAGGTTTTCATCAAGGATATCTCTGTACTTTGCTCCATTCAGCTTTCCCTCGATCCTGACTAGTCTCCCAGTCCCTGCCGCTGAAAAACATCCCCCACAGCACGATGCTGCCACCACCATGCTTCACCGTAGGGGTGGTGTCAGGTTTCCTTCAGATGTGACGCTTGGCATTCAGGCCAAAGAGTTCAATCTTGGTTTCATCAGACCAGAGAATCTTGTTTCTTATGGTCTGAGAGCCTTTAAGCGCCTTTTGGCAAACTCCAAGCGAGCTGTCATGTGCCTTTTACTGAGGAGTGGCTTCCGTCTGGCCACTCTACCATTAAGTAGAGGAACTCCGGAGTTCTGTCAGAGTGACCATCGGGCACTTGGTCACCTCCCTGACCAAGGCCCTTTTCCCCCGATTGCTCAGTTTAGCCGTGCGGCCAGCTCTAGGAAAGGTCTTAGTGGTTCCAAACTTATTCCATTTAAGAATGATGGAGACCACAGTGTTCTTGGGAATATTCAATGCTACAGACATGTTTTGGTACCCTTCTCCAGATCTGTGCCTCGACACAATCCTGTCTCAGAGCTCTACGGACAATTCCTTAGACCTCATGGCTTGGTTTTTGCTCTGACATGCACTGTCAACTGTGGGACCTTATTTAGATAGGTGTGTGCCTTTCCAAATCATATCCAATCAATTTAATTTACCACAGGTGGACTCCAATCAAGTTGTAGAAACATCTCAAGGATGATCAATGGAAGCAGGATGCACCTGAGCTCAATTTCTAGTCTCATAGCAAAGGGTCTGAATACTTATGTTTTATTTTTAATAACTCTGCAAAAAAGTTAAAAAAAACTATTTTCACTTTGTCATTATGGGGTATTGTGTGTAGATTGATGAGGAAAATGTTTGATTTAATACATTTTAGAATAAGGCTGTAACGTAACAAAATGTGGAGAAAGTTAATGGGTCTGTATACGTTCCGAATTTACTGTATATATAAACCCGCCACTGGACTCTGAAGCAGTGGAAATGTGTTCTCTGGAGTGATGAATCACATTTCACCATCTGGCAGTCTAACGGAAGAATCTGGGTTTGGTGGATGCCAGGTGAACGCTACCTGCCCGAACGCATATGTGCAAACTGTAAAGTTTGGTGGAGGAGGAATAATGGTCTGGGGCTGTTTTTCATGGTTCGGGCTAGGCCCCTTAGATCCAGTGAAGGGAAATCTTAAAGCTGCAGCATACAATGACATTCTAGACGATTCTGAACTTCCAACTTTGTGGCACCAGTTTGGCAAAGGCCCTTTCCTGCTTCAGCATGACAATGCCTTCTGTGCAGAAAGTGAGGTCTATACAGAAATGATTTGTCTAGATCGGTGAGAAAGAAATTGACTGGCTTGCACAGAGGCCTGACCTCAACCACATCGAACTCCTTTGGGATGAATTGGAACGCCAACTGCGGGCCTAATCGCCCAACATCTGTGACCGACCTCATTAATCCACTTGTGGCTGAATGGAATCAAGTCCCCACAGAAATATTTCAACATCTAGTGGAAAGCCTTCCCAGAAGAGTGGAGGCTGTTATAGCAGCAAAGGGGGGACCAACTCCATATTAATGCCCATGATTTTGGAAAGAGATGTTCGTCGACCAGGATTCCACATACTTTTGGTCTCCCAACCAATTGTGCGTCTCTTCTTGAACTGCACTGTTGGTTAAGGGCTTGTAAGTAAGCATTTCACGGTAAAGTCTACACTTGTTGTATTCTGCGCATGTCTCAAATAAGGTTTGATTTGAAACAGTGCATTTTACGTTACAGCTTTATTTTCAAATGTATTAAATCGTTTTTTTCTCATGAATCTACACATCAATCTAATGATGAAGCAAAAACAGGTTTTCAGACATTTTGGCATATAAAAAAGACTAAACTGAAATATCACTTTTACATAAGTATTCAGACCCTTTACTCAGTACTTGGTTGAAGAACCTTGATTACAGCCTCGAGTCTTCTTGGGTATGACGCTACAAGTTTTTCCCATAACTTTCTGCAGATCATCTCAAGCTCTGTCAGATTGGATGGGTCTCTCCTTTTTTCAGGTCTCTCCAGAGATGTTCGATCGGGTTCACGTCTGGCCTACACAAGGACTTTCAGAGACTTGTCCCGAAGCCATTCCTGCATTGTCTTAGCTGTGTGCA
Organism: Brachymystax lenok tsinlingensis; assembly: GCA_030435695.1. Lineage (NCBI taxonomy): Eukaryota > Metazoa > Chordata > Actinopteri > Salmoniformes > Salmonidae > Brachymystax > Brachymystax lenok. The sequence continues at coordinate 34,292,352 of CM059794.1, read as the reverse complement.
TGGAAGGGGAACCTTCACCCCAGTTTGAGGTCCTGAGTGCACTAGAGCAGGTTTTAATCAAGTTTGCTCAGTTTGGCTGGGCGGCCAGCTCTAGGGTGAGTTTTGGTGGTTCCAAACTTCTTCCATTTAAGAGTGATGGAGGCCACTGTGTTCTTGGGGACCTTCAATGCTGCAGAAATATTTTGGTACCCTTCCCCATATCTGTGCCTCAACACAATCCTGTCTCGGAGCTCTACGGAAAATTCCTTTGACCTCATGGCTTGGTTTTTGCTTTGACATGCACTTATATAGACAGGTGTGTGCCTTTCCAAATCAAGTCCAATCAATTGAATTTACCACAAGTGGACTCCAATCAACTCGTAGAAACATCTCAAGTATGATCAATGGAAACAGGATGCACTTGAGCTCAATTTCGAGTCTCATAGTAAAGGATCTGAATTCTTATGTAAATAAGATATGTTTTTTATTTGTAATAAATTTGAAAACATTTTTTAAAACATTTTTTAAAACTTTCTTTCGCTTTGTCATTATGGGGTATTGTGTGTAGGTAGATTGATGAAATCATCTTTAAAATAAGGCTGTAACTTAAGAAACTTTGGAACGATTTAAGGTGTCTGAATACTTTCCGAAGGTACTGTGTGTGTGTGTGTGTGTGTGTGTGTGTGTGTGTGTGTGTGTGTGTGTGTGTGTGTGTGTGTGTGTGTGTGTGTGTGTGTGTGTGTGTGTGTGTGTGTGTGTGTGTGTGTGTGTAAACCACGGAAGGAGTGTTGTATGGCGTTGATGCTCGTTTGGAGGTTTGTTAGCACAGTGTCCAAAGAAGGGCCAGATGTATACAGAATGGTGAGAATGGTGTCGTCTGCGTAGAGGTGGATCAGAGAATCACCAGCAGCAAGAGCGACATCATTGATATATACAGAGAAAAGAGTCGGCCCGAGAATTGAACCCTGTGGCATCCCCATAGAGACTGCCAGAGGACCAGACAACAGGCCCTCCGATTTGACACACTGAACTCTATCTGAGAAGTAGTTGGTGAACCAGGCAAGGCAGTCATTTGAGAAACCAAGGCTATTGAGTCTGCCAATAAGAATGCAGTGATTGACAGAGTCGAAAGCCTTGGCCAGGTCGATGGCGGTTATGATATCGTTTAGGACCTTGAGCGTGGCTGAGGTGCACCCATGACCAGCTCGGAAACCAGATTGCATAGTGGAGAAGGTACGGTGGGATTCGAAATGGTCGGTTATCTGTTTATTAATTTTGCTTTTGAAGGTATTAGAAAGGCATGGCAGGATGGATTTAGGTCTATAACAGTTTGGGTCTAGATTGTCTCCCGCTTTGAAGAGGGGGATGACCGCGGCACGATACGAAAGAGAGGTTGAACAGGCTAGTAATAGGGGTTGCAACAATTTTGACAGATTATTTTAGAAAGAGAGGGTCCAGATCTAGTCCAGCTGATTTGAAGGGATCCAGATTTTGCAGCTCTTTCAGAACATCAGCTGTCTGGATTTGGGTGAAGGAACAGCGGGGGGTCTTGAGCAAGTTGCTGCGGGGGGTGCAGAGCTGTTGGCCGGGGTAGGGGTAGCCAGGTGGTAAGCATGGCCAGCCGTGGAAAAATGCCTTTTGAAATTATCGATTATCGTATATTTATCGGTGGTGACAGTATTTCCTATCCTCAGTACAGTGGGCAGCTGGGAGGAGGTGATCTTATTCTCCATGGACTTTACAGTGTCCCAAAACTTTTTGGAATTAGTGCTACAGGAAGCAAATATATATAGGTCTACTCACAGACATAACCCTCTTTCGTGCACACACCCTTTCAATCTTTCTCTGTCCATTTCATTCCTTCTTTCTCTCTCTCTCTCTCTCTCTCTCTCTCTCTCTCTCTCTCTCTCTCTCTCTCTCTCTCTCTCTCTCTTTCTGTCTTTCTGTCTCTGTCTCTTTCTCTCACTATACAATTTATGTGTCATCTACACTGGCTCAGGATAAGAAGAAACAAAAAATCCCACCCACCTCTGGTTTCCCAGCGCCCCCAAACCCAGTCACCCAGAACCATGTGCAGGAGGGCCACGGGGTGTAGAGGGGGGCGGCACAGAACACAGGAGGAGGGCATCTCCATCTGTCCTAGAAATAAAGTATGTGAAACGTCCATGAAATGATGGTGTAAATATCCTTTTTTGGTTAGAAATGTGAAAAGGGCACCTGCCATGTTATTATAGCAGTAGTATGTCGTCTGTCCCCTTATCTCACATTACACACGTAAGTGTGTGTAGGTTTAATCGTGTGTGTGTGTGTGTGTGTGTGTGTGTGTGTGTGTGTGTGTGTTCGCGCGCGCGCGCGTGGATACCTGCGTCTATATGTGCATAAGTTTTGATTACCTGACACTCTGTTCTACAGGGGTGCGGCAGATGGTGTTGGCTAGATGAGACTGCACAGATGTGTTAAGTGTTTTAGTTAGAGATCAGGGGTATAGAGGGAAGTGTGTGTGTGGGGGGGCAGGTTAGAATGAGGCACAGTGTGTTTACAGTCAACACAGACACCGTCCCCCAGCGGAACACGGACGGGTTACCCCGACACACACACTAACACAACCCTCCCTCTCAGATAACACAGCCCGATGTCGTCCCCCCAGGCACAGAACTCAACCTGCACACACAAACACACACACACGCACACACACACACACACACACGCACACACACACACAATCTTACATTTGTCCTGTCGGGGTCTGTTGGGGTCTGTTAATAGCACCTATGAGGGCTGTAGTTAAACCCATAGTAACCCTAGCAACAGAACAGCTGTCTTAACCTCTTCTTGTTCCTATTTCCTGTCAGGTTGCTGGGCGAGGGCGTGGAACCTAACCACCAGCATGGTCTGGGCTGGACCTCTCTCATGGTGGCAGCTGTGAACTGCCAGCACAGGTCAGAGAGACAGCAGTGTGTGTGTCCCTGTCCGTGTCATGCTCTTCCTGTGTTAACCCTGTCCCATACAGACATATTGCCACAGTAGAAGTGAAGAATGCTCCTGTCACACCAGACGGCCACTAATGCCCCCTCAACCCTTCCTCCCCTGGCCTGCACCCCTGGCCTGCACCCCGTAAATTCAATTAGCCCCTCTGTATCCCTGTATACACAGAGAGGGGTAGAGGCTCAGGGGGTGGAGGGTTAAGGCGGGGTGAATCTAATTTGGGCATGGTTGGCCAATGGGCCATGTCCCTGTGAGACGATGGGTCCTCCTCAGCAGTTACAGACACCAGTTCACTGAACCCCAGTCTCTGAATACACACACACTCACATACACAAGTAAGAGACCTATACACAATCAGCTAACACATGGGTAACACACTTCGCCCCTACACCCTTTTCTCCATGCCATTTATATCCCACTTTAACCCTCCCTTCCCCTCCATGCTTTCTGTCCCCCCAACTCACTGTCTCCGTCTGATGCCGGAGTTATGTAGCCTGGTGTGTTGATGAATGTTTGTGTTGATGAATGCATTGTGTTCCATGTTGATATATGTGTTCTTGTCTTGTGCATACTAGCACTGTGATACACTGTACTCTTCGTGTGTGTGTGTGTGTGTGTGTTTGTCTGTGGTACACTGTATGAGTGTGTGTTATGAGTGCTATAATTCAGTGTGTTGGTGACACTCGTCTGTTTACTTCTGTCCTCTAAAACCCCAGAGAGCTCTTACTGCTGCAGGGAAGACAGAGAAAACACACACACTACAGAACTTTTCAGCATTTTTCAGAACTTTAGCATGAAGACCACTGTCTCTATACACAGAACTATAGATGTAGAATTCACACACACAGCCACTAGATAGTGACTGACCACTGTGGGTCGGCATATTACCCACATACTATCAGTGGTGTGTATTCATGGATGCCAAGGGAAGCCAGGCTTAACGAAAAAAGTTACCACAAAAAGCCTAAAATAATGTATCTTTCATTTCTCTGTTATAATTTTCCTTCAATTCGCAAGAGGCTGAATGTATCTCACTGGAGAAAGCATCCGAGTGAGCGAAACAGCGCCCCTCTGTCTCTCCAGATGCTGTCTGGTCAGAAAGAGTATGACGTTGTTGCCACCCGTAGGATTGAAGGCAAGGGAAGCCAGCGAGCATTTGGCCTCCCTTGATAAAAAAAGTATAAAGAAATGTGCCAATCAGCATTGAGCTAAACCAGTGGTTCTCAAGCTTTTTATAGTCCCGTACCCCTTCAAACATTCAACTTCCAGCTGCGTACCCCCTCTAGCACCAGGGACAGCGCACTCTCAAATGTTGTTTTTTGCCATCATTGTAAGCCTGCCACACACACACTATGATACATTCATTAAACATAAGAATGAGTGTGCGTTTTTGTCACAGCCCGGCTCGTGGGAAGTGACAAAGAGCTCTTATAGGACCAGGGCACAAATAATAATATAATAATAATCAATAATTTTGCTCTTTATTAAACCATCTTACATATAAAACCTTATTTGTTCATCGAAAATTGTGAATAATTCACCACAGGTTAATGAGAATGGTGTGCTTGAAAGGATGCACATAACTCTGCAATGTTGGGTTGTATTGGAGAGAGTCTCAGTCTTAAATCATTTTCCACACACAGTCTGTGCCTGTATTTAGTTTTCATGCTAGTGAGGGCCGAGAATCCACTCTCACATAGGTACGTGGTTGCAAAGGGCATCAGTGTCTTTGATTTGCGATTTCCCAAGGCAGGATACTCTGAGGATACTCTGAGGATACTCTGAGGATACACTGAGCGCAGCCCAATCCAGAAATCTGGCAGTGGCTTCTGATTAAATTACATTTTCACGGAACCATTTGTTGCAATTTCGATGTTCAGATATCGGTGGAGTGGAGGCAGGGCATGAAAGGGATAACGAATCCAGTTGTTTGTGTCGTCCGTTTTGGGAAAGTACCTGCATAATTGCGCACCCAACTCAATCAGCTGCTTCGCTATATCACATTTGACATTGTCCTTAAGCTTGAGTTAATTTGCACACAAAAAATCATACAATGATGGAAAGACCTGTGTGTTGTCCTTGTTGCAGACAGAGAAGAGCTCCAACTTCTTAATCATAGCCTCAATTATGTCCCGCACATTGAATATAGTTGCGGAGAGTCGCTGTAATCCTACATTCAGATTATTCAGGGGAGAAAAAACATCACCCAGATAGGCCAGTCGTGTGAGAATCTCGTCATCATGCAAGCGGTCAGACAAGTGAAAATTATGGTCAGTAAAGAAAACTTTAAGCTCGTCTCTCAATTCAAAACAATGTGTCAATACTTTGCCCCTTGATAACCAGCGCACTTCTGTATGTTGTAAAAGCGTTACTTGGTCGCTGCCCATTTCATTGCATATTGCAGAAAATACGCGAGGGGCCTTGCTTTAACAAAGTTAACCATTTTCACTGTAGTGTCCAAAACATCTTTCAAGCTGTCAGGCATTCCCTTGGCAGCAAGAGCCTCTCGGTGGATGCTGCAGTGGACCCAAGTGGCGTCGGGTGCAACTGCTTGCACGCGTGTTACCACTCCACTATGTCTCCCTGTCATGGCTTTTGCGCCATCAGTACAGATACCAACATGAGCAGCAGCTACGTTAGGCGACGTACGGACCGTTAGTGGAATTCCCGCGGGAGAGTAACGGTTAATGTGATTGGATGTTAATTATTTGACTAGGTTACCTGTATTTGGCATTGTGTTGTTATTTCGCTGTGAAACGAGGCTACTCAGGCGAGATAAACAAAAAAAACTCACCGTAATGTATGTATGTGTGTGTGTGTGTGTGTGTGTGTGTGTGTGTGTGGGGGTTGAGTTTGTGTGAGGGGTTGAGGGTGTGAGTGTTGGTGAGGGTGTGTGTGTGTGAGGGGTTGAGGGTGTGAGTGTTGGTGAGGGTGTGTGTGTGTGAGGGGTTGAGGGTGTGAGTGTTGGTAAGGGTGTGTGTGTGTGTGTGTGTGAGGGGTTGGAGTTGAGGGTGTGTGTGTGAGGGGTTGAGTGTGTGTGTGAGGGGTTGAGGGTGTGTGTGTGTGAGTAGCTTTGATCTGACTGAAAGCAGGGATGGGCTGGGTACCCCCTGTTTGCACTCTTAACACACAATCCCCCTCTTCATCTCTCTTTCTCTCCATCCCCCTATCCCTCCCTCCCCTCCCTTTATTCACGTGCACAATGAGCGCTCGCCCGAGTGGAACGCCTGTTGACCGTTCCGACCGAGCAACTCGTTGGGAAAAATGTGAATACAGGTTTTCCTCTCCTCCTCAAGAGGAGGATGGAGAGAGGGAGAGAGCGAGAGGCCTGGAGTGGGATGATCGGCTTTAGGGGGAGTGTGGGGTGGGATGGGACAGGATTATGGGGCAGTGACACTTAAATCACACTGCCGGAAAGACATACCTGGAAATATAGCAGCTCATTCATAGGAGAAGCACAGTGTGAATGGACCTGAACACTAATTCTGACCCAAGATATTGCCGACTCCTGGATCTAGGCCAAAACCCACTGACCTAGCGGGGTATGGAACAGAGACCCGGCTGTTAGGACCCTGACTCCCACCCCTCCACACCACGGCCCTGGGGCCTTTAGAGGGAGACCGTGTGAGACAAGTGGACAGCTGGGCAGAGGGGTCAAGGTAGGTGTGTGTCTGGCCAGGTGAGACGGAAGTCTCCGTTCCCCCAAGGCTGTTTGGTAAAGGCATAACAGGTGGGAGAGAGGGGAAGGTAGAGAGGTAATCAAAGAGGTAAACAGAAAGAGAGAGAGTGAGGGACACAGACTGAGGAAGGAAACATCACATCATGTATCATTAAACTAGGCAAGGTACATATAAGCTATAACAGACTACTGTGGAAACATCACACGTATGATAAGATGGCGGCTGTGTCTAAACCTATCTGACGGTGAGATGAGTTAGCAAACTAAGGCACTCTTGGTCCTTCTCCTCTCACTAGGGCTAACACACTCTCACTAGGGCTAATACACTTTCACACACTCTCACTAGGGCTAACACATTCTCACACACTCTCACTAGGGCTAACACATTCTCACACACTCTCACTAGGGCTAACACATTCTCACACACTCTCACTAGGGCTAATACACTTTCACACACTCTCACTAGGGCTAACACACTCTCACTGGGGCAAACACACTTTTACACACTCTCACTAGGGCTAACACACTCTCACACACTCTCACTAGGGCTAACACACTCTCCCCAGGGCTAACACACTTTCACCAAGGCTAAAACTCTCAAACACTCTCACTAGGGCTAACACACTCTCACCAGGGCTAACACATTCTCACCAGGGCTAACACACTTTCACTACGGCTAAAACTCTCAAACACTCTCACTAGGGCTAACACACTCTCACCAGGGCTAACACATTCTCACCAGGGCTAACACACTTTCACTACGGCTAAAACTCTCACACACTCTCACTAGGGCTAACACACTCTCACTAGGGCTAACATACTCTCACTAGGGCTAACACACTCTCAATAGGGCTAACACCCTCTCACTTTGGCTAACACCCTCTCACTAGGGCTAACACACTCTCACCAGGGCTAACACACTCTCACTAGGTCTAACACACTTTAACACACACTCACTAGGGCTAACATACTCTCACTTTGGCTAACACCCTCTCAATAGGGCTAACACCCCCCTCAATAGGGCTAACACAATCTCACTAGGGCTAACACACTCTCACCAGGGCTAACACACTCTCACTAGGTCTAACACACTTTAACACATACTCACTAGGGCTAACATACTCTCACCAGGGCTAACACCCTCTCAATAGGGCTAACACAATCTCACTAGGGCTAACACCCTCTCAATAGGGCTAACACAATCTCACTAGGGCTAACACCCTCTCAATAGGGCTAACACAATCTCACTAGGGCTAACACACTCTCACCAGGGCTAACACTCTCACCTGGGCTAACACACTCTCACTAGGTCTAACACACTTTAACACACACTCACTAGGCCTAACACACTCTCACTAGGGCTAACACACTCTCCCTAGGGCTAACACACTCTCACCAGGGCTAACACGGGGTGGCAGGGTAGCCTAGTGGTTAGAGCATTGGACTTGTAACCACTAGGTTGCAAGTTCACAGCCCTGAGCTGACAAGGTACAAATCTGTCGTTCTGCCCCTGAACAGGCAGTTAACCCACTGTTCCTAGGCCGTCATTGAAAATAAGAATTTGTTCTTAACTGACTTGCCTAGTAAAATAAAGGATAAATAATATAAAACACCAGGGTTTGTCTGTATGCCTAGAACTGTACATGTTTACACAGGGCACAGCTGTAAAAGAGATCCAGGTCTCAGTCTGTTTTCCCTGTTAAAATAAAGACCAAAAGAAAAAACACACTCTCACTAGGTCTAACACACTCTCACTAGGTCTAACACTGTGGTACTGCCAGAGGTCTGGAAAACAGGCCCTCCGATTTGACAGACTGAACTCTATCTGCGAAGTAGTTGGTGAACCAGGCGAGGCAGTCATTTGAGAAACCAAGGCTATTGAATCTGCCAATAAGAATATGGTGATTGACAGAGTCGAAAGCCTTGGCCAGGTCGATGAAGACGGCTGCACGGTACTGTCTTTTATCGATGGCGGTTATGATATTGTTTAGTACCTTGAGCGTGGCTGAGGTGCACCCGTGACCAGCTCGGAAACCGGATTGCACAGCGGAGAAGGTATGGTGGGATTCAAAATGGTCAATGATCTGTTTTTTAACTTGGCTTTCAAAGACTTTAGAAAGGCATGGCAGGATGGATGTAGGTCTATGACAGTTTGGGTCTAGAGTGTCACCCCCTTTGAAGAGTGGGAGCTTTCCAATCTTTAGGGATCTCGGACGATATGAAAGAGAGGTTGAACAGACTAGTAATAGTGGTTGCAACAATAGCGGCAGGTAATTTCAGAAAGCGAGGGTCCAGATTGTCTAGCCCAGCTGATTTGTACGGGTCCAGGTTTTGCAGCTCTTTCTGAACATCTGCTACCTGGATTTGGGTGAAGGAGAAGCTGGGGAGGCTTGGGCAAGTAGCTGCGGGGGGTGCGGAGGTGTTGGCCGGGGTTGGGGTAGCCAGGAGGAAAGCGCGTGTTTTCGTGTCTGAGGAGAAGTGCTTGCAGGAGCGAGAGAGAACCCTCTTTGGGTCACTGCCCCACCCCAACCCCTACCCCAGCTGAACTGATACAGTAACAAAAGAAGGTAACCCCTCCTAACCAGCAGTGCTGTCCTGTCACGCGGTCTGGCACAAAACAGAAGCCTCCACCTCTCCCACAGGGCTAGTGGATAGGGATATCATAGGTTCTCCCACAGGACTAGTGGATAAGGATATCATAGGTTCTCCCACAGGGCTAGTGGATAGGGATATCATAGATTCTCTGAGTATCATCACCACCAATCTTCTGCCTCCCTGTCCCACAAGACACACAACACAAGAAACTATTTTGTCCTGTACACTCACTGAGAGTGCTGACAGACAAAACAAACACAACCAGATCATCATCCTCTGAAAAGGCTACCAGGTTAGCCTGGTCCCAGATCGCTATGTGAAGATTCTACCAGGTTAGCCTGGTCCCAGATCTCTATGTGAAGATGCTATCATGTTAGCCTGGTCCCAGATCTCTATGTGAAGATGCTATCATGTTAGCCTGGTCCCAGATCTCTATGTGAAGATGCTACCAGGTTAACCTGGTCCCAGATCTCTGTGTGAAGATGCTATCATGTTAGCCTGGTCCCAGATCTCTATGTGAAGATGCTATTAGTTTAGCCTGGTCCCAGATCTCTATGTGAGGACGCTATCAAGTTAACTTGATCCCAGATCTGTATCTGCAGTAGCTAACTCCTCTGATTACTATTGTCATGCTGTAAAGCACAAACTGATCTGGGACTAGGCTAGTTGTGAGGAAAACTCAGTATGCAGTACACCACAACACAACACGGGCCAGATGTCTCAATGTCACAACCACTGTTCATGGTGGGGTGTGTGGTGGCGGCAGGATGAGGGGTCTGGTGTGTCAGTGGGGAGGGTGGCGGAGGGTGTAGATGGAAGGTGTAGACTGAGAGACAGTAGCTGGAATGTTGCTGGGGTCATGGGGAACGCCGTTGCCATGGGAAAAGTTCATCGTTTGACGCTGGTGACTCCACCGGGTAAGTTCGCTCCGCTGAAGGAGTTCACACACACTCAGAGGTGAGAAATGTCCTCTAGCACCCTTAACACTGGAGGGTTAGGGGGTTGGAGTCTACGCTGCCCATTTTCCATAGTTCCCATGGGCATCCTCCTAAACCCCCAACTCAGAGACAAGCTGGAGCGTCCTCCTAACCCCCCAACTCAGAGACAAGCTGGAGCATCCTCCTAAACCCCCAACTCAGAGACAAGCTGGAGCGTCCTCCTAACCCCCCAACTCAGAGACAAGCTGGAGCATCCTCCTAAACCCCAAACTCAGAGACAAGCTGGAGCGTCCTCCTAAGCCCCCCAACTCAGAGACAAGCTGGAGCGTCCTCCTAAACCCCCAACTCAAAGACAAGCTGGAGCATCCTCCTAATCCCCAACTCAGAGACAAGCTGGAGCGTCCTCCTAAACCCCCAACTCAGAGACAAGCTGGAGCGTCCTCCTAAACCCCCAACTCAGAGACAAGCTGGAGCGTCCTCCTAAACCCCCCAACTCAGAGACAAGCTGGAGCGTCCTCCTAAACCCCCCAACTCAGAGACAAGCTGGGCGTCCTCCTAAACCCCCAACTCAGAGACAAGCTGGAGCATCCTCCTAACCCCCAACTCAGAGACAAGCTGGAGCGTCCTCCTAAACCCCCAACTCAGAGACAAGCTGGAGCATCCTCCTAAACCACAAACTCAGAGACAAGCTGGAGCGTCCTCCTAAACTCCCCAACTCAGAGACAAGCTGGAGCATCCTCCTAAACCCCCAACTCAGAGACAAGCTGGAGCATCCTCCTAAACCCCCAACTCAGAGACAAGCTGGAGCATCCTCCTAACCCCCAACTCAGAGACAAGCTGGAGCGTCCTCCTAAACCCCCAACTCAGAGACAAGCTGGAGCGTCCTCCTAAACCCCCAACTCAGAGACAAGCTGGGCGTCCTCCTAAACCCCCAACTCAGAGACAAGCTGGAGCATCCTCCTAACCCCCAACTCAGAGACAAGCTGGAGCGTCCTCCTAAACCCCCCAACTCAGAGACAAGCTGGAGCATCCTCCTAAACCCCCCAACTCAGAGACAAGCTGGAGCATCCTCCTAACCCCCCAACTCAGAGACAAGCTGGAGCATATCTGACACACTTGCTGATGATGCAGATAGATAGATATCACACACAAATACTGGGCCCTCGTCGTTAGTTTGTTATTACATAGATGAATTCTAACTGTAGACACAGACATTATGAGCCCCCCATATTTGCATATATGTAAGCGTTTCATTTGTTCCCCATTATTTTATTTATTTATTTATTTTCTGGTGGTGTTGTGTTTTATTTGTTTTCTGTGGAAGCACACACACACACACACACACACATACACACATATTTATATGTGATATGTATATTGCACACATTTATATAGCTGTCAGGTTTGGGTCCACGAGGGGTGGCGTTGCGGGGGGAAGCATTTCCCTGACGCGCGCTGATAGATGGGCTAGCCGGGCCTGCGCAACGCTTTATTGAGTTTGCTGTGATTATCCCTCTCAGACATCCATATACACACCAGCCTGTCAGAGAGAGAGGGAGAGAGGGAGAGGGAGAGAGGGGGGTTAGGTGATGGAGGGAGGAGGGAGGGAGGGAGGAGGAGGGAGGAGGAGGAGGAGGGAGGGAGGGAGGAGGGAGGGAGGGAGGGAGGGAGGAGGGAGGGAGGGAGGGAGGGAGGGAGGAGGGAGGGGTTTGGTGATGGTAGTGAAGAGACAAAGTTCCAGGGAAAGAGATGGAGGGAGACGATGAGAGAGAGGGAGTGGGTGTAGGAGAAAAGAGAGGCAGGGAGGATGACAAGTGATGGTTGGAAGGGGAAAACAAAGTGATGGGTAGAAAGAGGGAGGGCGCGAGAGAAAGAAGGGCTGTGTGTGTCTAATGAAGAAGACTAGAAGAGAGAGTATCATTACTACACATGATCTAGTGTTGTTGAACACACTATCAGGGTTAATGCTTTGATCCAGTGTTGTTGAACACACTATCAGGGTTAATGCTTTGATCCAGTATTGTTGAACACACTATCAGGGTTAATGCTTTGATCCAGTGTTGTTGAACACACTATCAGGGTTAATGCTTTGATCCAGTGTTGTTGAACAAACTATCAGGGTTAATGCTTTGATCCAGTGTTGTTGAACACACTATCAGGGTTAATGCTTTGATCCAGTGTTGTTGAACACACTATCAGGGTTAATGCTTTGATCCAGTGTTGTTGAACACACTATCAGGGTTAATGCTTTGATCCAGTGTTGTTGAACACACTATCAGGGTTAATGCTTTGATCCAGTGTTGTTGAACAAACTATCAGGGTTAATGCTTTTCATCTAGTGTTGTTGAACAAACTATCAGGGTTAATGCTTTTCATCTAGTGTTGTTGAACACACTATCAGGGTTAATGCTTTTCATCTAGTGTTGTTGAACACACTATCAGGGTTAATGCTTTGATCCAGTGTTGTTGAACAAACTATCAGGGTTAATGCTTTTCATCTAGTGTTGTTGAACACACTATCAGGGTTAATGCTTTAATTTTTAAAGTAGAAACATCATGGATTCTCTCTAATGCAGCAATCTGTTTGATTCTCATAATTCTGCATGAACAGAGAAATATCTCTCTTTCATTACTTTTATTTATTTCTCTCTCCCCTCTCCCTTCCCCCATCTCTCTCTGTCTCTTTCTCTCCCCTCTCTCTCTCTCTCTCTCTGTGTCAGTGTTGGTATCCAGGGAGGATGAATTTAGTAGCAGGCTAAGTAGCAGGGCTGGTTTCCGTGGTTGCACAGCCCTGCGCTACGCAACGGTCGCCAACGACCCACTCGCTGTATGCATGCAGCAGGAGAACGGTGAGTCACGCACATACACACACACATGTACACACACACTGACACGCGCACACACACACACATCCACACACATGCACAGTGTGCATCATGTCCTTGATATGGACATGAAGTGACTGATTGTGTTTCTGTGCTCGCACCTGTCGTTGACTCAGCTCCTCTACCAAACACACACTCCCCCAGGGCAGAACGTCCCTCCCTCCCTCCTACTCTCCCTCTACACACCAGTGGGTCTTAAACAAGTAAGCCCCTCCGCCCTCCAGCCCTAATTGAACTCTGACCCTCCCATAGAGCCTGGCCTGGGGCAACACCACAGGAAAATAGAGAGACTGTGTGTGTGATGTGATTTATATGAGTATTTTATTAGTACTGGGGGGAGGGGTTAAGTATATATATTGAATGTGAAGTCTGGATAAAGATGATGACTAATTTAGAATGAGATTGAACTGAAGAGTGATTGTTTATAAAAAAAAATATCGTTGCCATTTGGTATGAGGAAGTCTCTAAACTGCACTTAATTAATGTAACAAAATAATAACTTCTATGTGTAAAGTTGTTGCAAATCCCAAGAGTGTCCAAAAAAGAAAAAAAGAATCTTAGACCACTGTCTTAAATACTAGGTAAGGTGCGAACGCATGCAGACACACACACAAACACTGTCATGATTGAGTTACAGGAATAATGTTATGTTTATGATGGATTACACATCTCTCTTCATCTTTCTCCCTCTCTTCCTCTAACTGAGTATAGAACTAGACACAGCAAGGGGAGGGGGGAGAATCAGTAATCTAAGTGCTTAAACATATTCTACTCACCTAATGGACTCTGATACATTTTTAAATGTACTAATAGAATGGATACATTTCTCAAAACAAAAAAAAATATTCTTAACCAATCACATTAAAGATGTTGTTACACAGACGGCCTGACCACGCCTGAACGGCACCGCTATCACAGGCAATCAGAATCCATCTTTGACCTCCCTCTCTTTTGATCACACACACACACACACACACACACACACAGAGAGACACACGCACACACACACTCACAGTGACAGGATATGTTGTTTCTTGTCTCTTCTTCCCAAGCTCAGTTTTTGCGATTCCATTCCTATTGGCCCCTCCTCTCCCCCTCCTCTCCTCTCCTCCCCCTCTCCTCCTCTCCTCTACTCTCCTCCCCCTTTCCTCCTCTCCTCCCCCTCTCCTCCTCTCCTCTGCTCTCCTCCTCTCCTCTGCTCTCCTCCCCCTCCTCTCCTCTCCTCTATTCTCCTCCCCTCCTCTCCTCTCCTCCCCCTCTCCTCCTCTCCTCTGCTCTCTTCCCCCTTCTCTCCTCTCCTCTACTCTCCTCCCCCTTTCCTCCTCTCCTCTCCTCTACTCTCCTCCACCTTTCCTCCTCTCCTCTGCTCTCATCCCCCTTTCTCTTTTCCTCCTCTCCTCCCCCTCTCCTCTGCTCTTGTCTCCCTCTCCTCCTCTCCTCCCATCCACCCCCTCTTATAGGAGAGCTGTAATAAAACATACATGATGAATAACAGCTGTCAGTGATGAAAACTTGTGTGTGTGTGTATGCGCCTGCGAATTGGTAGATGTGTGTGTGTGTTTATTTCCCCTGTGTGTGTGATCCTTGTGCGTTGGCTTGCTCTCTTGGCGTCCCTAAGTCTCAGGCCTCCATCCATCACCGTCTGTAGGCCCACCTCAAGCCGGCCCCTGCCCCAGCAGCCTTCAACCTGCCTGGGGAAGCTCTCTACCCAGCCCCCGGGCTTCACACAGGCCCCACAGGCCTGGCAGAGAGTAATGGAGCAGAGCATGGCCCTGACCAGAGGGGTTAGACACTCAGGGGCACACACACACACAGACCAGCAGGGCCCCTGTCCCACCAGCTGCACTGGAAATAGAGAAGGAGAGGAATGGAAGAACAGAGGGAGGGGGTAGGGAGGTAGAGAACTCCTAATAGCCATTACTAATGAAGCAGGACTTAATAAAGGGGGTTTTGTAAGTGAATGTACTACTTTAGTTGTATTGCATCTGTTTCAATATAGTTATTGTTTGTTTGTGTGTGTGAGTCTGTGTGCATATGTAACTCTCTCCCCCTCTCTCTCTCTCTCTCTCTCTCTCTCTCCCATCTCTCGCTCTCTCTCTCTCTCTCTCCCCATCTCTCTCTCTCTCTCTCTCTCTCTCTCTCTCCTCTTCTCTCTCTCTCTCGCTCTCTCTCTCTCGCTCTTTCCCCCCTCTCTCTATCTATCTCTCTCTCTCTTTTTCTCTCTGAGGGTTAGTGGTCGTTAGGGTTGATCCTTGGCCCAGAGGGTTGGGCTGATATTAAAGGCCTAAATGATGCTATTTATTATGTTGGAAACAGAGGGGGGCAGAGTGTGTGAGGTAGGTGAGGGTGTGTGTGTCAGCTGTTATATTGCTTTTCTCCTTTATGTTTGTTATCATTGCGATCGATTGGTTTGAGAGCAGGGCGGCGTTTAGGTTTTATCTATAATCACCATGGCGATTAATCTCGCTGGTCTTCGCTCACACCGACACTACGACCATGTACGGCATCAATTATATACACACACACACACAACAGGTAAACATACACACACACATAACAGGCAAACACACACACAGATAACCACCCTTACTGACAACACAACCAGCATCCCTCACTGCCACACACTCTCACACACGCACACACTCTCTGTCACTGACACACACACTCTCAGTCACTGACACACACACTCTCAGTCACTGACATACACACTCTCAGTCACTGACATACACATACATACTGTAACACGTGCCATCTCTCCTGAGGTTAGCTCAGCCCTTTAGTGTGTGTAATAACGTCCTGCTGTGTGTTCCGGCATGTGTCTCTTTCTCCTTGAAGGGCCGGTTGATCGGTGTGTTGAACTGTGACTGATATACTGTACCCTCCTGCTGCTGGGGCATATGACTCCTCTTTCTCCCCCATGGGGCAGTCCAAATGCTGCAGTCTGACCCTTAACCTTTGACCCCTAACCCTAACCTCTCTCTCTCTGTGCAGGTGCCAACCCCCTGCAGACCAATGCCTTAGGACACACAGCCAGCGCCTACGCCAAGGAGGGAGAGTTACACACACTACTGCTGGAGTGGGAAGCTACAACCAGCCTCCTCGACACGAGTCAGCACTTCCTCCCAGAAAACATCTGCACGCCCCCACTTGGAGACACACACACCACACACCCCACCACACACCACACACATACACACACACACACACACACCACACACATACACACACACACTGCACACATACACACCCCACCACACACATACACACCCCACCACACACCACACACATACACACATACACCACACACATACACCACACACATACACCACACACATACACACATACACACACCACACACCCCACCACACACCACACACCCCACCACACACCACGCACATACACACACACACCACACACATACACACACCACCACACACCACACACATACACACCCCACCACACACCACACACGCACACACACACATACACACACACACACCACACACCACACACCCCACCACACACCACACACCCCACCACACACATTCACACCCCACCAGACATCACACACATACACACATACACACACACACATATACACACCCCACCACACACCACACACATACACACACACATACACACCCCACTGGGAAAAAACACAAGCACACACAGACGTAGACACCCCAGTGGGAAGTGACCGTGGAGTGACCGGGGAGTGACCGGGTCGGGGAGTGACCGGGTCGGGGAGTGACCGGGGAGTGACCGGGTCGGGGAGTGACCGGGGAGTGACCGGGGAGTGAACGGTGCTATTATCTCTGAGGGCTGTAAAGGCTGTTCCAGGCTAGTGGAGGTTAAAAGGGGTTCAGCAGAACTAGTGTGTTTAAGGATGAGGCAATCCCAAATCAAACCCCTTAGTCCCTAGGCACTTCCCCTAGCCCCTAGGCACTTCCCCCTAGCCCCTACTCCCTAGGCACTTCTTATCAATCTCAATATTTTTGATAGATTTATCTCTACGTTGGGGAACTTCCACCTAGCCAAGAAAAGGGCTAGGATAGCAATCACCATATGCAATACTTAAGTTATTACTCTACATCAAGTGCTTAGGGAAGGGGGCTATGGGTCTGTTTCTCACTGAGCCGTAGTGGTATTGTCTTAAAGGGATGAGGTAGTGTCAGTATGTTAAAGGGATTGTCTTTAGTGGTTAAACTGATACCTGGCTCTCCAGCGAGGGCTAAAAGGTTAACCCTTTAGACTCTTGGGAATTGGCCTATATGGATAGGGCTAAATTGAATTGTTTCTTACAGTAGAAATATGAAAAGCATATGCATAACGAGGAAATTGAAAGGGAACAGTTTGGAAATAATGGGAGAATGATTAGACAAAAGGTGAGGACACAACAGTTCACCTGACACAAGACTGATTCCAAACATTACACTGTTGATTTTACATTTACTGGACTATTCGCCGCATTTGTTGAGAACGACATCTGAAAATACTCTGGATACATTCAGTAGCATGATAAGAATATTCTTGTAAAATGTGGGATAGGTGCAACATAAGACAAAAAAATTACAAGAGTTTGTGTGAGAGGACTAACTGGGGTCTCCAAGTGGCCACACACCTCTCCAAAGTGTGCACTGTTCCTAAGTCATTTCAATGCACTTTTACGACTCAAAGGAGAGTCTTCAACTATTTGTTGTAGCTCTCCTAGCTGTACCATTGAGGAACTAGAGCAAGCACACTTGTAGTTGTTTTGTTTGGAACACAACCCTGCATCCCTGCCATCACACAATTACTGTTGTTGTTTACCCAAAACGGTCCATTATAAATCGTTCTGCTTTCATTACACAATTCTGAGAAATGGATGGTAATTTTGGTGCACATAGAAAGGATGCTGAGTGCATTCAGGGGCGTGTTCAATGGCCAATTCTCTTCACAGTAAACAAACAGGCTGATTGTGTTCAGGACAACCCATGGTATGACAGCATGTCATCTTGTAACTGTACATCAAACATAATCATCAAAAATGTTGACACTGTATATGACATGAGTTTTGTGAAGTGCACATTTGGACGGATGTTTGTCTTGCTTGCATGACATCAAAGGGGTATTTATGATAATCCTCAACATCTCATCTTTCAAAATACATAGAGTCCTCTTCATTTATAGCGTTTTCCTCACTCAGACAACAAAACATTTGCAGAAGTTGCCCAATTAGCTGGAGGGATGGGGGCAACTTGTTGTCGAGCGAGGTGCTCCAGTTCAGAACTTTTGTCAGGCAAAACCCATACAGAGTTGTGAAGCACTTAGCCTGAGATCTGAAGGCATCTATAGCATGTTACTGTACAGACACTGATGTTCCAATATAGGCACTTATTAGTGCCCAAATCTGCCATTTCCAACCCTCATACGGGTATGAGTGTAAAGAGCCAGGTGAATATCTTAATCCCCCTATCTGTGTTCTCATCACTGTAACACACACACACACACACACACACACACACACACACACACACACACACACACACACACACACACACACACACACACACACACACACACACACACATGGTTAGGTAGCCAGACAGACAGACAGAGTCAGGTAGCCACACAGACAGACAGTGTCAGGTAGCCACACAGACAAACAGACACAGTCAGGTAGCCACACAGACAGACAGACAGACACAGTCAGGTAGACACACAAACAGACAAACACAGTCAGGTAGCCAGACAGACAGACACAGTCAGGTAGCCAGACAGACAGACAGACAGACACAGTCAGGTAGCGGCACAGACAGACACAGTCAGGTAGCCACACAGACAGACACAGTCAGGTAGCCACAAAGACACAGTCAGGTAGCCAGACAGATAGACTGACGGACAGACAGACACAGTCAGGTAGTCAGGCAGACAGACAGTCAGGTAGCCACACAGACAGACAGACAAAAGCAGGTAGCCACACAGACAGACAGAGTCAGGTAGCCACACAGACAGACACAGTCAGGTAGCCACACAGACACAGTCAGGTAGCCAGACAGACAGACTGACAGACACAGTCAGGTAGCCACACAGACAGACACAGTCAGGTAGCCACACAGACAGTCAGGTAGCCAGACAGGCAGACAGACAGGCACAGTCAGATAGCCACACAGACACAGTCAGGTAGCCAGACAGACCCATCAGGTAGCCACACAGACAGACAGAAAGGAGGGTGTGCTCTCTTGTCCTCCTATAGCATGGGGCGGGGGGGGTTAGGTAGCAAGACAGACAGACAGACACGGCTGCTAATGGTGACTTGAGGGGAACCAGAGAGATGATTTGAGGTTATTTCATCAATTTTTCTACATTTCCCTTCTTCTCTCTCACTTTCCTCACTCTCTCTTTCTCCCTCCTCTTCTCTCCTATCTTTAACCATGTCACAGGGGATGGAGGAGAACAGAAGTGATCACCTCTCTCTCTCTCTCTCTCTCTTTATGTCTCTTTTTCTCTTTCTGTCTCTTTCTGTCGTGGGCTGTTCTGATGATTCACAACATTGAATCCATCTACTGACCTTTTCCTCTCCCCCTCTCCCCCTGCCTCCATGTGTGTGTGTGTGTGTGTGTGTGTGTGTGTGTGTGTGTGTGTGTGTGTGTGTGTGTGTGTGTGTGTGTGTGTGTGTGTGTGTGTGTGTGTGTGTGGGTGTGTGGGTGCGTGCCTGCAGTTCCAGGAAACTGAAGCTAAGAGAGAGGCAGAGGAGAGGAGACGTTTCCCTCTGGAGAAAGGACTGATGGAGCACGTCATCGGCCAGGAGGGGGACATCAACACTGTGGCTTCAGATACACACACACACACAAGGTATACACACACCCCAATCCTTTCTCCTTTAAAGAACATTTGCTTCCCGTACAGGCCACCTCTATTTCTAATCCTCTCTCTTTCCGCTCTCCCCCTCTCCCTCTTTCTGGTGGGGGGGCGGGCTCAGTCATGCAGGCAGAGGCTGTAATTGGTTAATTGTGATGAATGAGCTGTCCATCAGGCAGACACAGGTGGTGTGTGCGTGTGTGCGTGCATGTGTTTGTGTTGAACAGCTGGAGAGGCCAGGCCTCGAGCTGCCATCTAACACGATTACAGAGAGACATACTCCAGACCTCTCTCAGTCTCTCCCTCCCCCCTTCCGTCTCTCCATCTTTCTCTCCATCTCAAATTCCCGCCCTCCTCCTCTCTCTGCCTTTCTGTTCATTTTTTCCTTCCCTCCCTTCTTCTTGACCTCTCCTCCTCCTGTTCTTTCCTGAGTCTATGCCCTCCTGGAGGAAATGAACTATGAAGTGATGCTATCTGGGAAGGTGTCTTTATTCTGTCTGAGAGAGAAAATAAGATGGAGGAGAAATTAAGATGGAGGAGAAATTAAGATGGAGGAGAAATTAAGATGGAGAGAGAGAGAGGAGGAGAGAGAGGAGGAGGAGATATGGAGAGAGAGATAGGAGCAGGAGTGATGGAGAGAGAGAGGAGGAGGAGAGATGGAAAGAGAGAGAGAGAGAGGAGGAGAGATAGAGAGAGATGGGGGAGAGCTGGAGAGAGAGAGGAGGAGGAGAGCTGGAGAGAGAGAGGAGGAGAGGCAGGGAGAGAGAGGAGGAGAGATGAGGAGAAAGGAGGAGGAGAGATGGGAGAGAGGAGGAGGAGAGATGGGGAGAGAGGAGGAGGAGAGAATGATGGAGGGAGAGAGAGAGGAGGGGAGCTGGAGAGTTGGAGACAGAGGAGGAGAGAGAGAGGAGGAGAGATGGAGAGATGGAGAGAGAGGAGGAGAGATGGGAGAGAGGAGGAGGAGGAGGAGGAGGAGGAGGTGGAGAGAGAGGAGGAAAGATGGAGAGTAGGAGAGATGGAGAGAGGAGGAGCGATAGAGAGAGAGGAGGAGGAGAGATGAGAGAGAGAGAGGAGGAGAGAAGGATGGAGGGAGAGAGAGAGGAGGGGAGCTGGAGAGCTGGAGAGAGAGGAGGAGAGAGAGGAGGAGGAGAGATGGAGAGATGGAGAGAGAGGAGGAGAGATGGGGAGAGAAGAGGAGGAGAGATGCGGAGAGAGGAGGAGTAGAGATGGAGGGAGAGAGAGGGGAGGAGAGATGGGGAGAGAGGAGCGATGGGGAGAGAGAGGAGATGGAGAGAGAGGAGGGGGAGGAGGAGAGATGGAGAGATGGAGTGAGAGGGGGAGGAGAGATGAGAGAGAGGAGGAGATATGGAGAGAGAGAGGTGGAGGAGAGAGGAGGAGGAGAGAGAGAGGTGGAGAGAGAGGAGGATGAGATATGGAGGGAGAGGAGGAGAGATGAAGAGATGGAGAGAGAGGAGGAGCGAGGAGGAGAGATGGAGAGAGAGGAGGAGGAGAGTACAACAAGGTAGAGGCCAGTAAATAGCTGATATTAAATTGTGGCTCCATGGAGGCTTTGTATCGATCGCTGGGCCACAGATAGAGATTGTGTTTAGTGAGGCTTCTGTGTCTGCGGTTGCCAGGTACCTTGTACCACTCCAGAGCTGCACAGTAGTTAGCTAATGGCAATAACAACCCTACTGCAACACAACAGTGGAAAGACATGTACATATAGAGCTATGTGGATGTGTTCTGTTTAGAATGTCTGCTGGTGTGGTGGTCCACTATGTGGATGTGTTCTGTTTAGAATGTCTGCTGGTGTGGTGG
>CM059794.1:34173130-34265630 GCA_030435695.1 Brachymystax lenok tsinlingensis | reverse complement strand
ATCTCTCCATCTCTCTACCAACTCTCATTCTCTCATTCTCTCAATCCATCTCTCCATCTCTCTACCAACTCTCATTCTCTCTTTCTGTCTCTTATTTTTCTCAACCCCCATCTCCCCTTCTAACTCAACCTCCTTAATCTCTCCATTCATCTCTCCGTCTCTTCCTCTCTTTCCATCTCTTCATCTATCGTTCAGTCCCTCTATCTCTGTACTAGTGAGAATCATGTCATGTTGCCAGTACTTTGACGGGTGGAGTGTGCTGTTACGACAGGGAGAGATGGATCGATGGGTTTCTCTGTCACAGAGTGGACACACACACACAACTCATTCGGTGGTTGTTGAGAAACTGCAGCATCCTCTGAGATATGAAGACATGTATTGTAATGTCTCGGTGGGTTTCTGGCAGCTGGTACCAGACCCAAGTTCCCTGTCTGTTATTTCTCTTCTCTTTCTCCTCCCTCACTCACTCCTGCCCCCTCCCTCGCCCATCATGCCTCCCTCCTCCCTTCCGCCCAGGGGGTGAGTCGTGTGTGAGTGTGTGTTTGGTTGCTGGGGTAATGGTGGAGTAAGGTAGGCAAGGCTCTCCTCTGTGGGTGAGGTGTGTGTTAGAGAGAGAGAGGCTCAGATCCATGCTAACCTGATTTAACTTTGGCCGCGCCGGGGAGGCTAACATGATTACCTCTGGCTAATGGCCCTACTGACTGAGAGAGGGGGAGGAGAGGGAGTGGGGAGGATAGCCTCCAATAATTATCCCCCTCCCTCCCCAGGCATTGATGGATACAACTTTAGAGGTCTCTGTTCTGCTCTCTCTTTCTCTCAGTCTTTCTCGCTCTCTCTTTTTCTTTCTCTCTTTTTCCACCAAGTGCTCCTGATACTGCTCTCTTCCCTCCCACCACCTCCTTTATCATACTTCCTCTGCAACCCCTCCCTTTGTCCCTCTATTTCTCTCTCTCTAGCCATCTATATCTTCTCTCTCTCTCTCTCTCTCTCTCTCTCTCTCTCTCTCTCTGTCTACAGCGATCAGGACGAAGGAGAAGGCTGGTATGATGAAGAACATCCCCTCAGCATCCTCTTCCTCAGCTCCTCTGGAATCGGTAGCTCCTCTTTTCATCCCTCTCTCTTCATCCCTCGTTCCACTCATTTGTACCACTCAGCTGTGACGTCATGGAGCCTCTCTGTGGCAGTAGCCTGGTTAAAAGACCAGGAGAAGCCACACTCTAGTAGCTCCGATACAATTATTTATTCACCAACGTTTCGACAGCAAAATGTCTTCATCGGGGTCTCCTGTCAAACACTGCAGGTCACCAGTGTATACAGTTGAAGTCTGAAGTTTACATACACCTTAGCCAAATACATTTAAACTCAGTTTTTTACAATTCCTGATATTTAGTCGTAGTAAATATTCCCTGTCTTGGGTCAGTTAGGATCACCACTTAATTTTAAGAATGTGAAATGTCAGAATAATAGTAGAGAGAATTATTTCTTTCAGCTTTTATTTCTTTCATTACATTCCCAGTGGATCAGAAGTTTACATACACTCAATTAGTATTTGGTAACATTGCATTTCAATTGTTTGGGTCAAACGTTTCGGGTAGGCTTCCACAAGCTTCCCACAATAAGTTGGGTGAATTTTGGCCCATTCCTCCTGACAGAGCTGGTGTAACTGAGTCAGGTTTGTAGGCCTCCTTGCTCACACACGCTTTTTCAGTTCTGTCCACAAATTTTCTATAGGGTTGAGGTCAGGGCTTTGTGATGGCCACTCCAATACCTTGACTTTGTTGTCCTTAAGCCATTTTGCCACATCTTTGGAAGTATGCTTGGTGTCATTGTCCATTTGGAAGACCCATTTGCAACCAAGCTTTAACTTCCTGACTGATGTATTGAGATGTTGCTTCAATATATCCACATAATTTTCTTGCCTCACGATGCCATCTATTTTGTGAAGTGCACCAGTTCCTCCTGCAGCAAAGCACCCCCACAACATGATGCTGCCACCCCCGTGCTTCACAGTTGGGATGGTGTTCTTCGGCTTGCAAGCCTCCCCCTTTTTCCTCCAAAAATAACGATGGTCATTATGGCCAAACAGTTCTATTTTGTTTCATCAGAACAGAGGACATTTCGCCAAAAGGTACGATCTTTGTCCCCGTGTGCAGTTGCAAACCATAGTATGGCTTTTTTTATGGCGGTTTTGGAGCAGTGGCTTTTTCCTTACTGAGCGGCCTTTCAGTTTATGTCGATATCGGACTCGTTTTACTGTGACTATACATACTTTTGTACCTGTTTCCTCCAGCATCTTCACAAGGTCCTTTGCTGTTGTTCTGGGATTGATTTGCACTTTCGCACCAAAGTACGTTCATCTCTAGGAGACAGAACGCGTCTCCTTCTTGAACGGTATGACGGCTGCGTGGTCCCATGGTGTTTATACTTGCATACTATTGTTTGTACAGATGAACGTGGTACCTTGAGACGTTTGGATATCATTCCCAAGGATGAACCAGAATTGTGGAGGTCTACAATTTTTTTTCTGAGGTCTTGGCTGATTTCTTTTGATTTTCCCATGATGTCAAGCAAAAAGCACTGAGTTTGAAGGTAGGCCTTGAAATACATCCACAGGTACACCTCCAATTGACTCAAACGATGTCAATTAGCCTATCAGAAGCTTCTAAATCATAATTGTCTGGAATTTTCAAAGCTGTTTAAAGGCACAGTCAACTTAGTGTATGTAAACTTCTGACCCACTGGAATTGTGATACAGTGAATTATAAGTGAAATAGTCTGTCTGTAAACAATTGTTGGAAAAATGACTTGTGTCATCCACAAAGTAGATGTCCTAACCGACTTACCAAAACTATAGAATGTTACAAGACATTTATGGATTGGTTGAAAAACGAGTTTTAATGACTCCAACCTAAGTGTATGTAAACTTCCGACTTCAGCTGTATATACAGGTTTCATCCTGGTTTCATGTCAAACACTGCAAGTCACCAGTATATATATACAGGCTTCTTCAGGGTTTCATGTCAAACACTGCAGGTCATCAGTATATATATACAGGCTTCATCAGGGTTTCATGTCAAACACTGCAGGTCACCAGTATATATACATGCTTCATCAGGGTTTCATGTCAAACACTGCAGGTCACCAGTATATATATACAGGCTTCATCAGGGTTTCATGTCAAACACTGCAGGTCACCAGTATATATATACAGGTTTCATCAGGGTTTCATGTCAAACACTGCAGGTCACCAGTATATATATACAGGCTTCATCAGGGTTTCATGTCAAACACTGCAGGTCACCAGTATATATATACAGGTTTCATCAGGGTTTCATGTCAAACACTGCAGGTCACCAGTATATATATACAGGTTTCATCAGGGTTTCATGTCAAACACTGCAGGTCACCAGTATATTTAAACAGGCTTCATCAGGGTTTCATGTCAAACACTGCAGGTTACCAGTATATATACAGGCTTCATCAGGGTTTTATGTCAAACACTGCAGGTCACCAGTATATATATACAGGCTTCATCAGGGTTTCATGTCAAACACTGCAGGTTACCAGTATATATACAGGCTTCATCAGGGTTTCATGTCAAACACTGCAGGTCACCAGTATATATATACAGGTTTCATCAGGGTTTCATGTCAAACACTGCAGGTCACCAGTATATATATACAGGCTTCATCAGGGTTTCATGTCAAACACTGCAGGTCATCAGTATATATATACAGGCTTCATCATGGTTTCATGTCAAACACTGCAGGTCACCAGTATATATATACAGGTTTCATCAGGGTTTCATGTCAAACACTGCAGGTCACCAGTATATATATACAGGCTTCATCAGGGTTCTATTGGACACACGCAGGTGATTGTAATCATGACCAGCTGTTGCATGATGTCATTGGTTAATTTACAGATATCAACAGTATATAAAAAAGCATGAATGGTTATCAAAGGATCACATGTAGCCTACAATTGCATAATAAGTAGCCTACAAAATGTTAATTACAATATCCTGGTTGCCAAATCTGTTTGTGTTTTAGCCTATTCCTCTGCCGTTGGTTGTCATGCCATGTACAAACAGATCTGGCAACTATGTTATGACTCCACAGCTGACCTCTACTGACCACTCTGACTCAACCACAGCCCTATAGAACTACACTCATTCCAAAACACACACACACACAAACTCACACACACACACACACACACACACACAGAGAGAGTCAGCAACAGTTGTTCTGGGTAAGATATGACAAGGTTGAGGGATAGGTGTGTGTGTGTGTGTGTGTGTGTGTGTGTGTGTGTGTGTGTGTGTGTGTGTGTGTGTGTGTGTGTGTGTGTGTGTGTGTGTGTGTGTGTGTGTGTGTGTGTGTGTGTGTGTGTGTGTGTGTGTGTGTGTGTGTGTGTGTGTGTGTGTGTGTGTGTGTGAGAGAGAGATATGACAGGTCTGGGAGATAGATGGAGGGAGGCAGGGTTCATATTCTCTCTGCCTCCAGCGACAGTGGCCAGGAGACATGAATATTTAACACAGCAAGTCCCCATCTCTCCGTCTAGAGATATTACGCTCACACCATCCATATGAATATAATGCACACACCATCCATATGGAGATGAACATTTATAAGAGGAATATTTTACTGCCAAACATTTTCCCTGACAGACAGAGAAATACAGGGAGAAATGATGAGCGAGAGAGAGAGAGAGAGAGAGAGAGAGAGAGAGAGAGAGAGAGAGAGAGAGAGAGAGAGAGAGAGAGAGAGAGAGAGAGAGAGAGAGAGAGAGAGATGATTGAAGGTTCTGCCAAAACTATAATCAACCAACCCTCCTGTGACTCATCTGTGCCTTCTGATAGAGGAAAATGGTTATTGATCCACCAATCAGATAGCAGGGACAACCCCTCATAGCCTATCAGCAGCTCAGAGATCTACCTGAGATTCCACCCAGATCATAATTACAATGTTCATGTGAAATCATATTTAGCATGTTCAGAGGTTCCATTTAGAATCATGTGAGATCATCTTTAGAATGTTCAGAGGCTTGGTTGAAAGTGGATTTTCGTCAAATAATTGATGTTCCACGCTCTGTCCGTAGTGCACTCTGATTGGTTACTGCTCTCCTCTTCCCACAGGTAAGACTGAGCTGGCCAAACAGGTGGCTCGTTATATGCACAAGGACCTGAAAAAGGTCTGTGTTACAGTCACACACGTTCGCTCGTCAGCACAGCTAAAATCACATGGTATCAGCAATACTTATCATATTATGTGTGTGTTATTACTGCTCAGTAACCACAAGCCTTCTGTTTTCAGGGGTTCATCTGCATGGACATGTCCGAATTCCAGGAGAAGCACCAGGTATGATATCATCAACACCACTTTCCCAAAACCAGGAAGAAACTTCATATTCCCACAACCAGGAAGAGACTTCATGTTCCCACAACCAGGAAGAGACTTCATGTTCCCACAACCAGGAAGAGACTTCATATTCCCACAACCAGGAAGAGACTTCATGTTCCCACAACCAGGAAGAGACTTCATGTTCCCACAACCAGGAAGAGACTTCATGTTCCCACAACCAGGAAGAGACTTCATGTTCCCACAACCAGGAAGAGACTTCATGTTCCCACAACCAGGAAGAGACTTCATGTTCCCACAACCAGGAAGAGACTTCATGTTCCCACAACCAGGAAGAGACTTCATGTTCCCACAACCAGGAAGAGACTTCATGTTCCCACAACCAGGAAGAGGCTTCATATTCCCACAACCAGGAAGAGACTTCATGTTCCCACATCCAGGAAGAGGCTTCATATTCCCACAACCAGGAAGAGACTTCATGTTCCCACAACCAGGAAGAGACTTCATGTTCCCACAACCAGGAAGAGACTTCATGTTCCCACAACCAGGAAGAGACTTCATGTTCCCACAACCAGGAAGAGACTTCATGTTCCCACAACCAGGAAGAGACTTCATGTTCCCACAACCAGGAAGAGGCTTCATATTCCCACAACCAGGAAGGTCAGTGGGCTGGGATACACTACATACTGTAGCTGAGGGCTTGTCTGGATTTTCTACTGTCATCGTTTGGATCAGCTTCCCAGTCGCTGTCATAAACCGTTTAACCCTGTATTGACTGAGCCTACCTCTCATCTCCCACGATTCAATTCAAGGAGATGTGTCCAGGATCTCACAGAAACACAGACACATGCAGCATCTGAAGGAAGAAACCTCTCACTGTTCCCAAAAGGTCAGAGGAAGTAGTTATCTGACATCATCTTCAGTTCAATATGCTCATCTACCTCAGTTGTACCTGTTATAATTCTTTCTCAATCTCTCAATTTTCACCTCTCTCTCTCACTTTCTCTCTCTTTCCATCTCTCTTTCCCCTCTCTCTCTCTCTCTCTCTCTCTCTCTCTCTCTCTCTCTCTCTCTCTCTCTCTCTCTCTCTCTCTCTCTCTCTCTCTCTCTCTCTCTCTCTCTCTCTCTCTCTCTCTCTCTCTCTCGCTCTCTCTCACACACTTTCTCTCTCTCTCTCTCTGACGGGAAGGGGAAGACCATTGAGTGTAAGGATGCCTTCTTCATCATGACCTCGAACGTGGCCAGTGACAACATCGCCCAGCATGCATTGCAGCTCTGCCAGGAGGCCCAAGAGCTCAGCCGCAGGAAACTGGCCGACAACCTGGGTGAGACACACACACACACTATGGACAAACAGTTGTTAACTGCTCCTTTTCTCCAGACGAGGTTCAGAAGATCTCCAGTCAGTTTAAGGGCGCTGTGATTCGCTCCATATTGAAGGTAACTCCTCACCCCAACGTCCTATACCCAATCACAGCATCTCTTCAGTGAGATGGATTGGTTGAGCCGCTGTTCTGAAAAACTCTGATTGGTGAATTCATTGTTTCACTCCCCAGACCCATTTCCTGAGGGACGAGTTTCTGGGGTGGATCAATGAGATTGTCTACTTCCTGCCATTCTGCCCCTCTGAACTGTAGCAGCTTGTCAGCAAAGAGCTCAACTTCTGGGCCAAGAAGGTGACCGGTTGTGTGTGTGGGGGTATGTATGACTGTGTGTGGTTTGTACTCTCCATAGGGGTGTTTTTCATTGGCGTGTGTGTGTTGACTATAGAGACCCACTCAGATCAATAAAAGCTGTTGTCCCTGTCTGCTCTGATCTGATTGTAGTGTTTAACATCACGTATATATTTAAATATCAATATCACTCAGTTTCTGTCAGCCAACTCTGCCTCAGAAAACATAGGCAGCTGACTCATCAGTGTGTGTGTGATGAATGGTGATAATAGCATTTCTTATCAGAGTAACTCCGGAGGGATGTAGCTAGCTACGGCACCCCGGGTAGAAGTTGCCCTTAGGCACAGACCTAGGATCAGCTCAGCCTTCCTAAATCCTAACCTCAACCATCCAGAGAAAAACACCAAGTTGACCTCAGATCCGTGTGGTAACTTCTTTATCCTACTCTGTTGGAGCTAGATGAACCGGATCTGAGGGCCTCCCGAGTGGCGCAATGGTCTATGGCACTCCACTAGAGAGTCTGGGATCTCGACCGGGAGAACCATGGGGAGACGCACAATTGGCGCAGTGTCACCCGGGTTAGGGGAGGGATTGGCCGGCAAGGATGTTCTTGTCCCATCGTGCACTAGTGGTGTTTCTTCCGACACATTGGTGCTGCTGGCTTCCGGGTTAAGCGGGCGTTGTGTCAAGAAGCAGTGCGGCTTGGTTGGGTTGTAATTCGGAGGACGCACGGCTCTCGACCTTCTTCTCTCCCGAGTCCGTACAGGAGTTGCAGCG
The DNA here is from genome assembly GCA_030435695.1 of Brachymystax lenok tsinlingensis. Classification (NCBI taxonomy): domain Eukaryota; kingdom Metazoa; phylum Chordata; class Actinopteri; order Salmoniformes; family Salmonidae; genus Brachymystax; species Brachymystax lenok. The sequence continues at coordinate 34,257,817 of CM059794.1, read as the reverse complement.
ATGGGACTGTAACTACCAATTTGATATCACAAAATTGTGGAGAAAAGGGGTTAAAAATATATATATATAAAAGATCTGGATCTGTGATCAATAGGAGTGATCAGAGATGTTTCATACGGGTTAGGGGAGGCTTGCCGTGTTAAAGGTGCACTATGCAGAAATTACTTCACCATTTCCTGGATGCTAAAATTCGAATAGTTAGACTAATTTCAGTTTATGTGACAAAACAAAACAAGCAAGTAGAGTGCAGAGAATCATTGTACCATCTAAACCGCTATGAAATATGGCCTTCTAGGCAGAGTTCCTCTGTCCAGTATCTGTGTTCTTTTGCCCATCTTAATCTTTTGTTTTCATTGGCCAGTCTGAGATATGGCTTTTCTTTGCAACTCTGCCTAGAAGGCCAGCATCCCGGAGTCACCTCTTCACTGTTGACGTTGAGACTGGTGTTTTGCGGGTACTATTTAATGAAGCTGCCAGTTGAGGACTTGTGAGGTGTCTTTATCTCAAACTAGACACTCTAATGTACTTGTCCTCTTGCTCAGTTGTGCACCGGGGCCTCCCACTCCTCTTTCTATTCTGGTTAGAGCTAGTTTGCGCTGTTCTGTGAAGGGAGTAGTACACAGCATTGTACGAGATCTTCAGTTTCTTGGAAATTTACTGCATGGAATAGCCGTAATTTCTCAGAACAAGACTAGACTGACGACTTTCAGAAGATAGATCTTTGTTTCTGGCCATTTTGAGCCTGTAATTGAACCCACAAATGTTGATGCTCCAGATACTCAACAAGTCTAAAGAAGGCCAGTTTTATTGCCTCTTTAATCAGAATAACAGCTGTGCTAACATAATTGCCAAAGGTTTTTCTAAGGATCAATTAGCCTTTAAAAATTATAAACTTGGATTAGCTAACACAACGTGCCATTGGATCACAGGAGTGATGGTTGGTGATAATGGGCCTCTGTCCGCCTATGTAGATATTCCATAAAAAATCTGCCGTTTCCAGCTACAATAGTAATTTGCAACATTAACCATGTCTACACTGTACTTCTGGTCAATTTTATGTTGTTTTCATGGACCAAAAAATATGCTTTTCTTTCAAAAACATTTCTAAGTGACCCCAAACTCTTGAACGGTCGTGTACACACCTCACCATCACCCGACTTACACGTCTCACCATCCCCCCAACCTACACGTCTCACCATTCCCCCAACCTACACGTCTCACCATCCCCCCAACCTACACGTCTCACCATCCCCCCAACCTACACGTCTCACCATTCTCCGACCTACAGTGGCTATTTTGTTGCCTTACAACCTGGAATTAAAATAGATTTTTGTTTGGTTTGTATCATTTGATTTACACAACATGCCTACCACTTTGAAGATGAAAAATATTAAACAAAATATAAGACAATAAAACTGAAAACTATTCACTATTCAGCCCCCCAAAGTCAATACTTTGTAGAGCCACATTTTGCAGCAATTACAGCTGCAAGTCTCTTGGGGTATGTCTCTATAAGCTTGGCACATCTAGCCACTGGGAATTTTGCCCACTCTTCAAGTCAAAACTGCTCCAGCTCCTTCAAGTTGGATGGGTTCTGCTGGTGTACATCAATTTTTAAGTCATACCACAGATTCTCAATTGGATTGAGGTCTGGGCTTTGACTAGGCCATTCCAAGACATTTAAATGTTTCCCCTTAAACCACTCAAGTGTTGCTTTAGCAGTATGCTTAGGGTCATTGTCCTGCTGGAAGGTGAACCTCCATCCCACTCTCAAATCTCTGGAAGACTGAAACAGGTTTCCATCAAGAATTTCCCTGTATTTCAATTCTGACCAGTTTCCCAGTCCCTGCCGATTTAAAACATCCCCACAGCATGATGCTGCCACCACCATGCTTCACTGTGGGGATGGTGTTCTCGGGGTGATCATGTTCTCGGGGTGATGAGAGGTGTTGTGTTTGCGCCAGACAGAGCATTTTCCTTGATGGCCAAAAAGCTACATTTGAGTCTCATCTGACTGGAGTACCTTCTTCCATATGTTTGGGGAGTCTCCCACCCGACCTATATGTCTCACCATCCCCCGACCTGCACGTCTCACCATCACCCCAACTTACACGTCTCACCATCACCTTAACTTACACGTCTTACCATCACCCTGACTTACACGTCTCACCGTCACCCCAACCTATACGTCTCACCATCACCCCGACCTACACGTCTCACCATCGCCCCAACCTACATGTGTCTCTCCCCTTGTTAGGCGAAGCAGAGGCATAACATCACTCTGCTGTGGGACCACCCCATTCTGGACCTGCTGGCTGGAGGGTACAACCTTCACTATGGAGCCCACTCCTACAAACATGAGGCACACACACACACACTGCGGAGCCCTCTCCATCAAACATGAGGTACACACACACACTGCGGATCCCTCTCCTTCAAACATGTGGTACACACACACTGCAGAGCCCTCTCCATCAAACATGAGGTACACACACACTGCGGAGCCCTCTCCATCAAACATGAGGTACACACACACTGCGGAGCCCTCTCCATCAAACATGAGGTACACACACACTGCGGAGCCCTCTCCTTCAAACATGAGGTACACACACACACACACACACACACACACACACACACACACACTGCGGAGCCCTCTCCATCAAACATGAGGTACACACACATTGCGGATCCCTCTCCATCAAACATGAGGTACACACACACTGCGGAGCCCTCTCCTTCAAACATGAGGTGTACACACACACACACACAGCGGAGCCCTCTCCATCAAACATGAGGTACACACACACACTGCGGATCCCTCTCCATCAAACATGAGGTACACACACACTGCGGAGCCCTCTCCTTCAAACATGAGGTACACACACACACACACACACACACTGCGGAGCCCTCTCCATCAAACATGAGGTACACACACACACTGCGGATCCCTCTCCATCAAACATGAGGTACACACACACTGCGGAGACCTCTCCTTCAAACATGAGGTACACACACACACACACACACACACTGCGGAGCCCTCTCCATCAAACATGAGGTACACACACACTGCGGATCCCTCTCCATCAAACATGAGGTACACACACACTGCGGAGCCCTCTCCATCAAACATGAGGTACACACACTGAATGTATATTTTTCTCTTCAGTCGTTATCAAAGCATACTAGTGTTTATCTACTTCAACTAACAATAAGGGTCCGTGCAGAGCTCTCCCACGTACCTGTCTCCCCCTCTGTTTCATTACTGACTACATAAGGATAGTTAAAGGCCCAGTGCAGTCAGACGTGATTTTTATGTGTTGTGTGTGTATATATATATATATATATATATATCCACTGAGGTTGGAATAATTCTGTGAAATATTGACAACGATAATAATGTCCTTCTAGTGTAAGAGCTGTTTGACAAGACCGCCTGTAATTTCAGCCTGTTTTGGTGGGATGGAGTTTTGCCCTTCCAGGCGATATAAGTTAATAGACCAATAACAAAGAGTTTCAAACCTCTTTGCCAATAACAGCTAGTTTTCAGTTTACATATCCCTCCCACTAGGCTCCTCCAATTAGGCCCCTCACTCAGACCACTCCCAGGCATTTATAGCAAAATTCTTTCAAGAGAAGTTGCTCTTTGTTAACAAGATATTTTAGTTTCTTTTTTACAATTTTAATTGAAAACAATCACAATAAAGTACTTAATTGTTACCCAGAAATTATTTGCTATTGAGATTAAAACAACTGCATTGGACCTTCAACAAATAACAATTAGGGTCCAACTGTCAGAAATACCCAGCTTTTCTGAAGAAATCCTATACTTGTTTTATGAAGGGACTTCTGTATATTATGTAATCTGGTTCATCAGTTGTTTGATCAAACCCAAACACAGGTCACACTGGTGTTGAGTTGAGCCGTGCTGCGTTTTTAGACCTGCCTGGTCTGGTTTGTTGTGTTACCAGGTGGAGTGGAGGGTGGTCAACCAACTGACAGCGGCCTATGAGCAGGAGCTCCTCTCTAAAGACTGCACTCTCCACCTGTCTGTCCACTCAGAGGACAGGGGCAGGGCCGAGAGGCAGGAAGGGAAGGGGCTGGGGTGTAACCAGTCTGCGTCTGGAGGTAGTTGGGAAGGACAGCACAGCACGGACACTGGATATACGCCCTCCTCTCAGCTCCGATCACTAACACACAGCACGGACTCTGGATACGCGCCGTCCTCTCAGCTCCGATCACTAACACACAGCACGGACACTGGATATACGCCCTCCTCTCAGCTCCGATCACTAACACACAGCACGGACTCTGGATATACGCCGTCCTCTCAGCTCCGATCACTAACACACAGCACGGACTCTGGATACGCGCCGTCCTCTCAGCTCCGATCACTAACACACAGCACGGACTCTGGATATACGCCCTCCTCTCAGCTCCGATCACTAACACACAGCACGGACTCTGGATATGCGCCGTCCTCTCAGCTCCGATCACTAACACACAGCACGGACACTGGATATACGCCCTCCTCTCAGCCCCGATCACTAACACACAGCACGGACTCTGGATATGCGCCGTCCTCTCAGGTCCGATCACTAACACACAGCACGGACTCTGGATATACGCCCTCCTCTCAGCTCCGATCACTAACACACAGCACGGACTCTGGATATGCGCCGTCCTCTCAGCTCTGATCACTAACACACAGCACGGACACTGGATATACTCTCTGCAGTCTTCTGCCATCATATCACCTCGTAGTAACGTATCACCTCGTCATAACGTATCACCTCGTAGTGACGTATCACCTCGTCGTAACGTATCACCTCGTCATAACGTATCACCTCGTAGTGACGTATCACCTCGTCGTAACGTATCACCTCGTCGTAACGTATCACCTCGTCGTAACTTATCACCTCGTAGTAACGTATCACCTCGTCGTAACGTATCACCTCATCGTAACGTATCACCTCATCGTAACGTATCACCTCGTCGTAACGTATCACCTCGTCGTAACGTATCACCTCATAGTAACGTATCAACTCATCATAACGTATCACCACGTAGTAACGTATCACCTCGTCGTAACGTATCACCTCCTCGTAACGTATCACCTCATAGCAACGTATCACCTCATAGCCATGAGTTGGTTTTCATGGAGCTAATTAGCATACGTAAGGATAGAGATATTAACCACGTCATTCCACATCATCATTGGAGAGCAGCCATGTTTATAGATGTATATGGATAAACGAGTATATGAAGAGAAATATATAAGTATAGTGTTGTCTTTGCTTGATTAAAGATATTGAAACGTTAAGCCAAAGCTACAGCTTAGTGTTGTCTTTGCTTGTTTACAGACATTGAAACGTTACGCCAAAGCTACAGCTTAGTGTTGTCTTTGCTTGTTTACAGACATTGAAACGTTACACCAAAGCTACAGCTTAGTGTTGTCTTTGCTTGTTTAAAGACATTGAAACATTAAGACAAAGCTACAGCTTAGTGTTGTCTTTGCTTGCTTAAAGACATTGAAATGTTAAGCCAAAGCTACAGCTTAGTGTTGTCTTTGCTTGTTTAAAGACATTGAAACGTTAGGCCAAAGCTACAGCTTAGTGTTGTCTTTGCTTGCTTAAAGACATTGAAATGTTAAGCCAAAGCTACAGCTTAGTGTTGTCTTTGCTTGTTTAAAGACATTGAAACGTTAGGCCAAAGTGTGAAAACATTCCACCAGCAGATATAGTTCGCTATATAGACCAAGTCATCTGAGTCATGTAAAGTGGGATATTAGAAAGAAAGTAACTAAAGTTTATGGATTATAAATGACAGATATCAATAAACTTTGTCACAAAGATGTTTAGTGGTGTTTGGTGGGAATCAATCTGACAATGTAGAGATATAAATATTATTTAGACACTTTAACGTATCCTTCATGTTTACGAGGAGCCAAGCTAAAGAAGTGACACATTTTTCATTCTTGTATATGAACACCCATCATGTTGTAAATAAAGCTGCTGTGATCAATGGAGATTCCTGTCTTTGTCTTGTTGGTGTTCCGCTGTCACTCTAACCTGTCTGTTGTGTCACGGAGTGTGGGTGGGAATTCTACAACAACAACAGTTGTCGTTCTGGTGACAACATGATTGAGGAATTTATTGGGAATGTAGTGTGCGTGCGTGTGCATACTGTGAGAATTGTGTATGTGTGAGAGCAAGAGAGCATTTCGCATTGTGTGTGTGTGTGTGTGTGTGTGTGTGTGTGTGTGTGTGTGTGTGTGTGTGTGTGTGTGTGTGTGTGTGTGTGTGTGTGTGTGTGTGTGTGTGTGTGTGTGTGTGTGTGTGTGTGTGTGTGTGTGTGGTGTTGGGCTGGTGTTGCAGAAGGTGAGGAGGGAATGTGGGAGGGCCATTCCTCTGTGTCCCTCTCTGCCAGGGTTCCATAGAGATGTAGAGCCTCTTCTCCCCTGCAGGGAGGGAATTAGCATGGAGAAAAAGACACATTCGCCCTGATTGGGCCCTTCTGGACCCCCCATACACACACACTCACACACACAGTGCCTTGCTGCCTGCCACTCCCAGATGCACACTGACAATGTGTCGAAAGCGTTCCACAGGGATGCTGGCCCATGTTTACTCCAATTGATTCCCATAGTTGTGTCAAGTTGGCTAGATGTCGTTTGGGTGGTGGACCATTCTTGATACACACAGGAAACTGTTGAGTGTGGAAAACCCAGCAGCGTTGTAGATCTTGACACAAACCGGTGCACCTGGCACCTACTACTACCATACAAAGGCACTCAAAGGCACTTAAATCTTTGGTCTTGCCGATTTACCCTCTGAATGGCACACATACACAATCAATGTTTCAATTGTCTCAAGTCTTAAAGATACTTCCTTAACCTGTCTCCTCTCCTTCATCTACACTGATTGAACAAGTGACATCAAATATCGTAGGCCGTCATTGTAAATAAGAATTTGTTCTTAACTGACTTGCCTTGTTAAATAAAGGTTTACTAAAATGTTTAAAGTATAGCTTTCACCTGGATTCACCTGGTCAGTCTGTCATGGAAAGAGCAGGTGTTCTTAATGTTTTGTACACTCAGTGTATTTACAGTGCCTTCAGAAAGTATTCACACCCCTTGACTTTTTCTACATTTTGTTGTGTTACAGCCTGAATTTAAAATGGATTACATTTGGTTATCCCACCCCGTAATGTCAACGTGGAATAATGTTTTTAGAAATGTTTACAAATTAATACAAAATGAAATGCTGAAATGTCTTGAGTCAATAAGTATTCAACCCTTTTGTTATGGCAAGTCTAAATAAGTTCAGGAGTTTCAACTTGCTAAGTGACTTGTCAGCAGGTGGTTAAGACCTTTGGGCCAGTAACCAAAGGGTTGCTCGTTTGAATCCCAGAGCCGACTAGGTGAAAAAATCTGTCTGTGCCCTTGAGTGCATGGACTCACTCTGTGCAATAATAGTGTTTAACATGATGACTACCTCATCTCTGTACCCCACATACAGTGCCTTGCAAAAGTATTAATTCCCTTGGCATTTTTCCTATTTTGTTGAATTACAACCTGCAATTTAAATGGATTTTTATTTGGATTTCATGTAATGGACATACACAAAATTGGTCAAGTGAAATGAAAAAAAATCACTTGTTTCAAAAAAAATAAAAAAATAAAAAACGAAATACAGTTGAAGTCGTTGAAGTTGGAAGTTTACAAACACCTTAGCCAAATACATTTAAACTCAGTTTTTCACAATTCCTGACATTTAATCCTAAAATCAGCCAATTCACCCCCTTTACATTTTTTCCATTTTGTTGCCTTACAACTTGGAATTAAAATAGATTTTTTGGGGGGGGTTGTATCATTTGATTTACACAACATACCTACCACTTTGAAGATGCAAAATATTTTTTATTGTGAAACAAACAATAAATAAGACAAAAAAAATGTAATCTTGAGCGTGCATAACTATTCACCCCCCCAAAGTCAATACTTTGTAGTGACACCTTTTGCAGCAATTACAGCTGCAAGTCTCTTGGGGTATGTCTCTAAGCTTGGCACATCTAGCCACTGGGATTTTTGCCCATTCTTCAAGGCAAAACTGCTCCAGCGCCTTCAAGTTGGATGTGTTCTGCTGGTGTACAGCAATCTTTAAGTCAAACCACAGATTGTCAATTGGATTGAGGTCTGGGCTTTGACTAGACCATTCCAAGACATTTAAATGTTTCCCCTTAAACCACTCAAGTGTTGCTTTAGCAGTATGCTTAGGGTCATTGTCCTGCTGGAAGGTGAACCTCCGTCCCACTCTCAAATCTCTGGAAGACTGAAACAGGTTTCCCTCAAGAATTTCCCTGTATTTAGCATCATCCATCATTCCTTCATTTCTGACCAGTTTCCCAGTCCCTTCCGATGAAAAACATCCCCACAGCATGATGCTGCCGCCACTATGCAATGGGGATGGTGTTCTCGGGGTGATGAGAGGTGTTGGGTTTGCGCCAGACATAGTGTTTTCCTTGATGTCCAAAAAGCTATATTTTAGTCTCATCTGACCAGAGAACCTTCTTCCATATGTTTGAGGAGTCTCCCACATGCCTTTGGGCGAGCATCAAACGTGTTTGCTTATTTTGTTCTTTAAGCAATGGCTTTTTCCTGGCCACTCTTCCATAAAGCCCAGTTCTGTGGAGTGTACGGCCTGAAGTGGTCCTATGGACAGATACTCCAATCTCCGCTGTGGAGCTTTGCAGCTCCTTCAGGGTTATCTTGGTCTCTTTGCCTCTCTGATTAATGCCCTCCTTGCCTGGTCCGTGGGTTTTGGTGGGCGGCCCTCTCTTGGCAGGTTTGTTGTGGTGCCATATTCTTAAAAAAAAATGTATAATGGATTTAATGGTGCTCCGTGAGATGTTCAAAGTTTCAGATATTTTTTTATAACCCAACCCTAATCTGTACTTCTCCACAACTTTGTCCCTGACCTGTTTGGAGAGCTCCTTGGTCTTCATGGTGCCGCTTGTTTGGTGATTCCCCTTGCTTAGTGGTGTTGCAAGCTCTGGGGCCTTTCAGAACAGGTGTATATATACTGAGATCATGTGACGCTTAGATTGCATAAGCGTCACATGAAGTACAGGTGTACTTTATTTAACTAATTATGTGACTTCTGAAGGTAATTGGATGCACCAGATCTTATTTAGGGACTTCATAGCAAAGGGGGTGAATACATACAGTTGAAGTTGGAAGTTTACATACACTTAGGTTGGAGTCAACCACTCCACAAATTTCTTGTTGACAAACTATAGTTTTGGCAAGTCTGTTAGGACATCTACTTTGTGCATGACACAAGTAATTTTTCAAAAAATTGTTTACAGACAGATTATTTCACTTATAATTCAATACCACAATTCCAGTGGGTCAGAAGTTTACATACAGTAAGTTGACTGTGCCTTTAAACAGCTTTGAAAATTCCAGGAAATTATGTCATGGCTTTAGAAGCTTCTGATAGGCTAATTGACATCATTTAGTCAATTGGAGGTGTACCTGTGGATGTACTTCAAGGCCTACCTTCAAACTCAGTGCCTCTTTGCTTGACATCGTGGGAAAATCAAAAGAAATCAACCAACACCTCAGAAAAACAATGGTAGACCTCCATAAGTCTGGTTCATCCTTGGGAGAAATTTCCAAACGCCTGAGGTACCACGTTCATCTGTACAAACAATAGTATGCAAGTATAAACACCATGGGACCACGCAGTCGTCATACCGCTCAGGAAGGAGACACGTTCTGTCTCCTAGAGATTAACATACTTTGGTGCGAAAAGTGCAAATCAATCCCAGAACAGCAAGAGACCTTGTGAAGATGCTGGAGGAAACAGGTACAAAAGTGGCTATATCCACAGTAAAACGAGTCCTATATTGACATAACCTGAAAGGCCGCTCAGCAAGGAGGAAGCCACTGCTCCAAAACCTCCATAAAAAAAACCAGACTACGGTTTGCAACTGCACATGGGGACAAAGATTGTACTTTTTGGAGAAATGTCCTCTGGTCTGATGAAACAAAATAGAACTGTTTGGCCATAATGACCATCGTTATGTTTGGAAGAAAACGGGGGATGCTTGCAAGCCGAAGAACACCATCCCAACCGTGAAGCACGGGGGTGGCAGCATCATGTTGTGGGGTGCTTTGCTGCAGGAGGGACTGGTGCACTTCACAAAATAGATGGCATCATGAGGAAGGAAAAGTATGTGACTATATTGAAGCAACATCTCAAGACATCAGTCAGGAAGATGAAGCTTTGTCGAAAATGGGTCTGCCAAATGGACAATGACCCCAAGCATACTTCCAAAGTTGTGGCAAAAGGTCTTAAGGACAACAAAGTCAAGGTATTGGAGTGGCCATCACAAAGCCCTGACCTCAATCCTCTATAACATTTGTGGGCAGAACTGAAAAAGTGTGTGCGAGCAAGGAGGCCTACAAACCTTATTCAGTTACACCAGCTCTGTCAGGAGGAATGGGCCAAAATTCACCCAACTTATTGTGGGAAGCTTGTGGAAGGCTACCCGAAACGTTTGACCCAAGTTAAACAATTTAAAGGCAATGCTACCAAATACTAGTTGAATGTATGTAATCTTCTGACCCACTGGGAATGTGATGAAAGAAATAAAGGCTGAAATAAATAATTCTCTCTACTATTATTCTGATATTTCACAGTCTTAAAAATAAAGTGCTGATACTTTTGTCCAGCTAATAGCCTAACCACTGATCAAGCAACATTATGGACTAAATGTTTAAATCCTGTTGCTGCAGGTTTATTTTCCTACGACAATATTGGTCAAATTAAAATCCTACATCTGTAGGTACATACTAGGTACACTCACAAATATGCACACAATCACTTCCAAAGAGTTGTGTGTGTGTGCTTGTGTGCTTCCCTGTCCCGAGGAAGAAGAGGATGATGAAGAAGAGAGTCTCTTAGTCTGTCCATCAGGCTATTTCTGCCTGCTGCCATTTCTCTGATTAGATTATAGGGAAACGGAAACCCAACCTCTCTCTTTCCCTATCTCATTCCCCTCCACCCTCCTCCTACGCCCTGAGAGACAGAGCAGCTACCGGAGAGAGAATTAAAGAGAAGTGGATGTGGAGGACAGGAAGGAGAGAAAGAGGATAAAGATGGAGGGGAACCTATATGAACTTTGGGGAGAAAGTAGAAAATCTGGAGAGTGTGTGAGAGAGAGATGGAGAGGACATCTTATGGGTTGGAGTAGAGTAGACTGAATGTTTAGGCTACTGAGGATTCACCTTCACACTACAACTCTGCATCACAGAAAGTGCCCACACACACACACACGCAGACACACACACACACACACACACGCAGGCACACACACACACACACACACACAGGCACACACACACACACACACACAGGCACACACACACACACACACACGCAGGCACACACACACACACACACACACAGGCACACACACATGCACACACACACACACACGCAGGCACACACACACACACACACGCAGGCACACACACACACACACACGCAGGCACACACACACACGCAGGCACACACACACGCAGGCACACACACACACACACGCAGGCACACACACACACACACTCACACACACACACACACACACACACACACACACACTGCATTCTCCATATATACACATTCCTATTTAATTATACTTTACCATCTCCACTCACACACAAACACACACAAAAACAACCACACACAAACACAAGCACACATAAAAACAACCACACACAAACACAACCACACACAAACACACACAAACACAACCACACACAAACACAACCACACACATGTAGCCTATGTCACCTTTTGCTATCCCCATTATTGCATTATGCAAAGTCTACATTGATGTTTTATCTTTCCATTACACTTCCAAAAAGTTTCTTCAGCTGTTCCCATAGGATAACCCTTTTTGGTTACAGGTAGAAGACGTTTGGGTTCTATGAAGAACCCTCTGTGGAAAGGGGTCTTCATAAAACCAAAAAGTGTACCTGGAACCAAAAAGGTTCTACCTGGAACCAAAAAAATGGTTCTTCAAAGGGTTATCTATGGGGACAGCCGAAGAACCCATGTAGGTTCTAGATAGTACATTTTTTTCTAAATGTATAACTATAATTTATTTTATTTAATATCCATTTTATGCTTCTGTACTTGGGCCTGCCTCGCGTTGCAACAGCACAAGGAGGTGGGTGATGATGACTGTCTCCTGAGCACTCAGCGCGGCCCCCGCGCATCACTCAGAGCTCTGATAGCCTCGCGCACCATTATCATATCTGGCCACGCTCTTAACGGGGCATTTTCGTCCATGTTCTCCTCCCCTGCCCGTCTCCCCCTCTCCTCTCCTCTCATCTCTCTCCTTTCTCTTTTTCTCTCCCCCGAGGTCTCTCAGAAGGCAGGCATGGATCGATCCGCCATTACTCCGTGTTTAGCTCATCCTCATTCCACCCCATGCAGACCGAGGGATAAAGAGGCTCAATTCCATGCGAGACATCGAGATCTGCCTAAATGAATATAACCTCGGGGCATGGAAGTCAACGCAGCAGGTGTGGAAGACGTTCATTTAGGGCAATTACATCACATAGCGAACCTATGGGAGAGAAATGGTTGATATTCTGATACTGACAATAGAGAGGCTCCCCTCTCCTCATCAGGTGTACTTTCGGGGGTACAGTCTTCTTCCTGACTTGGTGACAGTAAGCAGGGCGCGCGGGTGGGCTCGAGACGCGGACCGGAGCATCTCCAGATGCAAGCTGGCAAACCCCATACGGTTAAGCACGTTCTCCCCGGTCCCAATGGGAGAATTATCATAAAAGGGAATAAAATACCCCCAAAACACAACCAGCCTGCCCCCTTCTCCTAAAGAAAGGAACAAATCCATTCTCCCTAATTCGAACCTTGCTCAGGGACAGCTCGCGTGGCAGATTGCAGTCTAATTAGTTTAGAGGGGATTTAATTCAATTAACTTTCCACAGCTCCGCGCGCCCCGCCGCCGGCCTGCTTTCTGAGCGCGGGGCCAGAGCTTGAGATCTAATTAGCGTGTTTTGAGAAGCTCTCCTGCGCGCGGCCATCGCAGCTCCTCCAGCTGTGTGTGTGTGTGAGTGTGTGTATGTGTTTTCTCTAGGGACCGTTGGTCTGGTTTTTATCCTAAAAAGCATTTTTTAACATGGGTCCATTGGGCTAATTTAGTCCATTGCTGTAGTTGGATAGGCTAGACGTGAATAGCATAAATAATAATATGAAAATAATGTAAGTCTGGGCCTTCTTTTTCATGGAGGGCATGCACTGTCCAGTGGTGTGTATTCACGGATGCCAAGGAAAGCCAGGCTTCCCCAAAAAAGTTACAAAAAGGCTGAATGTACTACATCACCAAATGTATGTGGACACACCCTCAAATCAGTAGATTTGGCTATTTCAGCTACACCCGTTGCTGACAGGTGTATAAAATCGAGCACACAGCCATGCAATCTCCATATAGACATTGGCAGTATAATTGCCTTGCTGAGGGGCTCAGTGACTTTCAACATGGCACCTTCATAGGATGCCACATTTCAAACACGTCAGTTCATAAAATGTCTGCCCTGCTAGAGCTGCCCGTCAACTGTAAGTGCTGTTATTGTGAAGGGGAAACGTCTAAGGGCGAAAATGTCTCAGCCTTGAAGTGGTAGGCCCAGAGAATGGGAACGCCGGGTTCCTGAAACACGTAAAATCATCTGTTCTCGGTTGCAACACTCACCGCCTGTTCCTCCTGGAGCTTCATGTTATGGGTTTCCATGGCCGTGCCAACTGCAAAGTTTGGTGGAGGAGGAGTAATGGTCTGGGGCTGTTTTTCATGGTTCGGCCAGGCCCCTTAGTTCCAGTAAAGGGAAATCCTAACGTTGCAGCATACAATGACATTCTAGACGATTCTGTGCTTCCAACTTTGTGGCAACAGTTTGGCAGAGGCCCTTTCCTGTTTCAGCATAACAATGCCGCCATGCAAAAAGCCAGGTCCATACAGAAATGGTTTGTCGAGATCAGTGTGGAAAACTTGACTGGCCTGCACAGAGCCCTGACCTCAACCCTGTCGAACACCTTTGGGACGAATTGTAACCCCGACTGCGAGCCAGGCCTAATCACCCAACATCAGTGACTGACCTTACTAATGCTCTTGTGGCTGAATGGAAGCAAGTCCCCACAGCAATGTTCCAACATCTAGTGGAAAGCCTTCCCAGAAGAGTGGAGGCTGTTATAGCAGCAAAGGGGTGACCAACTCCATATTAATGCCCATGATTTTGGAATGAGATGTTCGACGAGCAGGTGTCCACATACACTACATGACCAAAAGTATCTCACAGGACAAAGCATCCGAGCAAATAAACATTGTTGCCGCCCTTGGCATTGAATGCAAGGGAAGTCAGCGAGCATTTGGCCTCCCTTGATAAAAAAAGTATAGAAAATTTGCCAATCAGCGTTGAGGTAAACTGAGCAAGCTCAACCCAGCTTGGATTATGTCATCACTCCTATCAAATCCCATTGAGAGCATACATCATTGACAGAAATTAGCCATGGATGGAGATAGGAATTTGGACTTGTGGTTTTACTTAATCCTCGTTATTGGCCAGTGATAGTAAGGGTGATTCTACATTGTTGTGCCCCTGGCCTGAGAGGATGTTAGTTCAATATGTAGCTAGATGTAGAAGGATAATGTTAACTAGCTAACGTTGCCCATGAATGGAAGTTAGGCTAGCGAGCATGGATTCTAGCCAGGTAGCCTATAGGACAACAAAAAATTAAAGCATGTTCTCTATGACAGAGTGACCGTTTCGTCAACATTAAAGACAAGATGATGGCAATGGCGTTTCTCTACAAGTAAGGTGAGTCAACATGTTTTTCTACTTGCACGAACGCACACACACACACACAGAAATCAGAAGCATGGACAGCCACATCATATTTAGCTTACGTTGGTTGGACTAAATTGTTTTTGGTATCTTTTAGTTGTCACTGTATTAGACTAAGCAGAGGTGATTTGATGATGTTGAATTGTTGAAGTTGAAATGGTGCTGGAATAGTGGAGGTAGTACCTGTTTTCTTTGAGACTTGCTGTTACTCTCTCTGTGGTTCTAAAGCAATAGTTGTTTAGTGGTCCGAAAATGTCGGGAACATTAACTTGCTTGACCTTGCTGTAGGTCACTAACTGTACATGCAATATGCTTTGGCTTCCCCAGTGATTTTTGCCAATAAGTGTTCTCATCTTATTAAACTCAGGCCTTTAGAATACAATATTAAACATGATAGTCGTTTTTTTCCAGTCAGTTTCCAAACAAGAGAACACCTATATCTCCTAAGTGTTCAGATTTTAAACACTAGTGTTTATTTTCCCATTGTCCTGTTTAGAGTGCATTTAGACATTAGAAATGTGTGACTTTCCATGCCTTTTCTTCTGATCAGTATTAGGAATGTCTGTCCCCTGACCCACATTTCAGCACAACTGAATGTGTTGAGTTCATTTCTGTGGGAGGGGCGTTATTATCATATTTCCCAGCATGCTTTGTTGCAGGTTGATTTTTAGAATAGTTTGTTTTAATATCTATGTTGCCCCATGCACATTGATTGATGAATTGATCGTATACTATACAAAGATAAATAACTTACATTTTTCTAAACTAATCCAATCTGTATGGGTTTGGTCTTATTGCAACTGTTGTTTTTGTTGTTGTTTCTTAAGTCCTTCACCACAGAGTGGTGAGGAAGATGAGGAGCTCAGTGGACCCTTTGTGTCCGGAAGTAATTTCGCCATTCATTGTAGTCATTGGTGCTCTGCAGTTGCTATGTTATCAAGTTTTCTCGTGTCAATTAACTTGTGACATTCCTGGATTACTCATTATACTAATAAAGTCAGATTTAATCAACAAATATTATAGTCAGTTTAAAAAAAGGTTAAGGGTACAAGACTGAGTACATATCTGGCTGTGCTGGCAAAACCACTGCATATCCCATTGAGCCAACGGGGAGAGGCTGCCCGTTATCACAGTTCTAATACCAGTCAGAAACGTCCAGCTAACCCTATGCCAATGACGCCAGTGGATCTCAAAACTGAACTTGGATCCGCAATGACAGATAGCTCAAACCAGTCATGACTATTGAACTAAAAAAAAATTATAATTTTCAAGTTTCTTTCCGGTGAATTTCTTAGTTACATGATTGTATAACTAGCAAAGGAGTTTTCGTCCTCATTGCCAAACTTCATAAATACTGCACCCTCATCTTCAAAACTAGCATAGTTCAGTTAGCCAGCTAGTTCATGGAAAACTGCTTTTTTATGCCCTGATATCAGGAGCTGGCGTCGAAAAGTATGATTAAACAATTAAGAGACTGAAACGAATACATCAGGTGACAAATATTTAAGGAGAGCGAATTGATATCCAATCCCGAAATCAGATGTAACTTTCAATATATATCGAAGAAAGCTTAAAACAATGTTTGAATGAACCCTGAATGCAGAAAATGAATGGTGAAGTCGCTTCCGGACATAGAAGACACCACCTCCTCAACACTCTATAGCAATCATTCTGTGCGGTTGTGGGTGATAAAATATTTAAATTCTTGGATATTATCCCTCTGACTGGATTCCGATGGGAATTACTAATCACTTCACAAACCAGCATATTGTGACTTGCAGGTCTGATGTGGCCCATGAGCCAGGATTTTCAGACCACAATGTTGAGGATAACTAGGCCATAACTAAAGGCCTCATGACATGTCTAACATGTGGTTATAAAGGGTTTACTTTTAATTGAAATACATTGCCTTTAGCAGTTACTTTCAGAAGGCTTCCAGAATATAAATTATTGAATGCAACAAACATGTCTCTAACAAACGGGATGGGTATCTCACTCATTCACTCAAAAGCCATGCTGGGAAATATGGAATATTTTTCAACCTACAGTGTTAAAACAACCCCCCCAGTGTTGTGTTTAAAACCTAAACACCTTGTGCTGAATAAACATGTTCATGTGTTTAAAAAGTGTTACAGTGAATAAACTTGTTCTGTTTTTTACAATCTAAACACTATGACTAGCTTTCAAATTCTATGTGTTCAGATTCTAAACACTTGGTTTTAAAGTGTGACGCATTGCTTTACATTATTTGCCCCTCTGAGTAAAGGCTGTATCACATTCGATTAGGAGACCCATAGGGCAGCGCACAATTGGCCCAGCGTCGTCCGGGTTTGGCCGGGGTAGGCCTTCATTGTAAATAATAATTTGTTCTTAACTGACTTGCCTAGTTAATTAAAGGTTAAATTTAAAAATTCAAAAAATGTAAAGGCATGTTAGCTGCCAAGAGGGTCCGCTCCTGCTTCAACCCTATGTCTAGTGACATTAATGATTATGAGCCTTTAGCCTAAATTTTAAAGACCAAACTTTTCATTGCTGAATTTGAATTAATCGAATCTCCTTACTGTGTATATAGCCTATGAAAGGACATTTATGTCAGTAAATTGATGACTCCAAATTGATGGATGGCAATGGACTTTTTGTTCCATAGGGCCTGCATAGGCTATATAGCCGTTAGGCTATACAGTATATATAGTTCAGGCTACAGCTGAGGTCTGCTTTTAAACTCCCTAAAAAGTTCCATTATTGGTGACATTGCTGAACTGCTCCTCGCAACAGTAGTCAGGGTCCTGTGGGCCGTCTATTGTGAGGCGGTCCAGTCTCTCGGGTTCAAAGGTGAGTTTGCTGTTAAAGTTAAAACTGTTTCCAAGTTAAATGTCCGTCGCTTGTTTTCCATTGCGGCGCAAAAGCACAGCGACCTTCACTCGAGAGTTTAAACGTTAAAACTTAATCCCTTCAAAGCGGCCTTGCGGCGTGTTTGTCTCAGGACCCGTTAATCCGGGCTAATACCCTCGCGCCGGGGGCCTGAGTGGGCACACGAGGTTTAAATTTGGACGATTAAATTCATGGGCGATTTATCGGAAACTGTAACGGTGGCCTTTCGCATTCATGGCGTCTGAGTCTACAGAGGCGGCAACAATAGCCACAAGAGGCTCTTCACGACCCTGGAGTGACAGAGAGAGGGATCAGAGTCGGGGAATATTCTAAATGCTTCCCCAAATTGCCACATTCCTCCTCCCAAATGTGTCTTAACTTCTCATAGGCCTAGATGCCCTGCTGAAGCACATAGGTCTTGTAGGCTAGATAATTCATATTTGGTGGTCCCATGTAGACTAATAAATCTTTTGACTCGCAATCAAACATATCTTATTTTAACGGAAATGGGGCATGTCTCCTACAGGCTAATTTAACTCCCGTTAGTTTTGGGTTCGCTTTCCCCATCCCTCTGACGGTAATCGTTTCCGATGGTCCTCCGATTAGAGCCGGGGTTGTCTCCTGGCCGGTACCGTGGACGGGGCGGTAAGACCGATAGCCGGTGAATGCAGATTGGGCTAATGAAGCGGGTGGGTGAGGGGGTAGAGAGAAGATTGATGAGACTGGGGGATACTGGTGCCGCTGTGATGGATAGATGGAGAGAAGGGAGATGGATGGAGAGATGGAGAGAGGGGAGACTGAGGGGAGAATTAGGGATCAGTAAAGGATGGGATGGATATGTACCGGGTTCAGAGAAAGGCCGTGCGGGGGGCCGAGACGGTATCTGTCCCGGGGCATGCGGTGGTGGTCTGGAACGCGCAGGGGTGTCAATCAAAAGAGAGTCTAACCGATCCATCACAAGAGCAGAATGCTGACCAGTACCAAAGAAGGTGATTAGAACCTCGTGATAAAGCTGTAATGTCTTCTATCCGGTCTATCATGGAGTCATGGTAGCCTAACCAATATGGCTATTTTCAGTTCTGTTGTTGAAGCCATACTTATCACAGGGGACAGGCCCTAATTCATTATTTCGATAGACATTTGATATAGGCCTGGACATTTCCTTTTTTTCATTAATTACCAAGCAAATTAACGGCCAAATAGCCAATTGGTAAATTTGTCATTTAGTGTCATCAACTCACAAATAATAGAATACCTATCTAATATATAATAAATATAATATATTAGAATAGAGTATTGTTCATTGTGTCATTTTTGTACTTATTTTTATTTATTTTTTATTTCACCTTTATTTAACCAGGTAGGCCAGTTGAGAACAAGTTCTCATTTACAACTGCGATTTGTCTTCACTCTTATATCGACACCATTAAAATGATAAATAATGAAGAGCATTTTACTTAAACTGAATATCAGGCTATACATAAAGATCAAGGCTGTTGTCCATGGTATGGTGTTGAAACGCTGAGGCTACCAAACCCATTTTCAACACAATGGAAAAACAGAAGCAGAAGAACTAAGTTTGCTCCAATTAACTAGAAAGTCAATAAAAAAATGTTTTTATTGCAGAGTTGGTATCGAATGTAAGCCATTGTAAGTATTCTAAGTATAACCCACTGATGCATTGCACATGTCCCATATTCCAAAACAATTGTTGAAGGAAAATTCGTTGGCTACTTTTAGTCAGTGCATGTAGCCTAGCCTATACATGCAATTATATATATATTACCTCTGTTTCAATTCAAGTGTATAGGCCTACATCTGTCGGGATACCGTTTGGTGTAGGCTATTTAGAGCTGTCTATAATGGGAATTTCAAATAATTATATGATTGTTGAAGGATAGATCTTTAAGTTATGAAGAATGGGCTGTAAATGAACCTGTAAAATTGTCTATGTTTTATTCTTAGAAAAAAAAGTTATAGATAGAACCAAAAAGATTTCTATGCTTGCTTTATGTATGGCACCCTTAAAGTGTAGGGTTCTTTGATCAGAACCCGGGGGTTCTTCTTCATTGAACTAAAATTGGTTCCATATAGAACCCTTGGCTTTAATATAGGGTTCTATATGGAACCAATTTAGGTTCTATATAGAACCTTTAGGTGTGCCATAGTAGCCGGCAGGGTAGCCTGGTGATTAGAGCGTTGGACTAGTAGCCGAAAGGTTGCAAGTTTAAATCCCCGAGCTGACAAGGTACAAATCTGTCGTTCTGCCCCTGAACAGGCAGTTAACCCACTGTTGGTAGGCCGTCATTGAAAATAAGAATTTGTTCTTAACTGACTTGCCTAGTAAAAAAAAATATATGAAGCGAGTAGAGAACCCATTTTGTCACTATCCAGAACTTTTTTTCTAAGAGTGTGGCCAATAAATGTAAATAAGTTTAAAACCATCGTTTTGATTTCATGGACTGCAATCCTTGCATCCATCGTATGAATTGGAGAGTGGTTATTTCACCAGCCCCATCCCAGTCTAGCGCAATCAGGAGGCCTGGGGGATTCAGTTGAGAACCGAACGGACAGTGGTCTGTCACATTCACCTGCTTCATCCTAACCTTTATTTAGAGCATTTTATTGAGCCAGACATGGTGCTGAAACGGCCGGTAGAAACAGCAGGTAGAACGCTATAGTGTGGACGGGCGGCTGCCATGCACCTGTTGTTGTAAAAACTCAGATGAAAGTGTGTGTCGCTTCAACACGTTTTGTATTTATGTATAGGCCTATTTCCTTTCCTCTGTGAAGGCATTAGGCCTGTAACGTGAGTGCACCGTATACATTTTGGGGATAGAGCTAGTGCGTGCATATGATTTACAAGGTGATGGATGAGGGACGGTGGCGCGATGGGGTACCGTCGGCGCACCAGCCATTCAATCCCGAATTACCTAAATGCACCATGACGCCCCGCTCGAGGCGGCCCGTGTCTAACCGGGTTAGAGTCAGAGCGGGCGACAGTTCTATGACTAGTGGTGCCAGGTCGGTGGTGGAAAAGAGGAGAGAGGGAGGGGGGCAAGTACATGGGCCCCGGTTATGATTCTGGGTCCGGCTCGTGCCGCCCCAAGGAACGCAAAACCCTTTGTTAAGCTCGTGGAATAAGAGAGCAAATCGAATAATTGGAACCTGGGCACCCAGAATACCTGCAAAATGACAGACACACAGAATACAGATCAATCCGAAATTATGCTTCAGAAAATATCACCATCACACACCAGTTAGGCATATGTGGAAATATGTATCGGACATTTTGTTTAGATAATTCGTTTATGTAGTTGATTAACTGGAGTAAACTGATTAAGCTGAAACAGCGCGCGGTGGCATACAGTGTTGAAACAACAACTGTTATATTGCATTGAAGTTGACAATATTTTTTTATGGAAAGTTAGTGGTAGCCTTTAGAGCAGCTTAACGTAACAACACCGGTATTGAGAGGATATTGATATATGTTGAAGGGAAACTGAGTAAGCTATTAGCCTATAGGTATAAAATTCATTGAAATGTAGGTACATTTGTATTTTTTATTCAACCTGCGAGTTATGAGCCCGTAGGTTTACAATAGCCACCGGAGCAAGAAATCAAAACACAGCAACAAAACCAGCCCCATGCACAACACAAACCAAGTCAACGTGTGCCAATAGGTCTTTAGGTCTATCGACATGCATAATATACATATTAATGGAGACAACGGTGAGATGAGACATACAAGAGACTAAACATGAGTTCAAGAGTCCATGAAAATGACCATGATTAAAGGGGTCTGGAAACACTAGGATTTAGAACGCCAGCTAACTGTGACTGTTAATCGCCATATTGTATTTACTTCCTAAAGTGTTTCCATTCCCCTTTAAGCTTTGAAAAGCAGAGACAGAAACGAAAATGAACTGGTGACTATTGTGACTGCATGTTATTATTATAATATAACCAGATATTTATTGTATTGTATATTGTTTTATAGGCCTACAAGATTGCGTTGTTGTTGTTTTATAATTTAGCATTAAGGCCAAAGGGGAGGGGGTATTTGGCCATTATACTACGGCTAAGGGCTGTTCTTATGCAGGACGCAGACACAGCCCTTAGCCGTGGTATATTGACCATATATCAAAAACCCCTGAGGTGCCTTATTGCTATTATAAACTGGTTACCTTGTTGCCAACGTAATTAGAGGAGTAAAAATAAATGTTTTGTCATACCCGTGGTTTACGGTCTGATATACCACGGCTGTTAGCCAATCAGCATTCAAACCACACAGTTTATAATGTATAATTGATATCGTTGATATAAATATATAATTTCTATAAATATGAACGACCGTTCTCTCCCGGTGCTCCCCGTCCTTCTAACGCAAGAATCAACACCCTGCATGGGAACCGTGCTTGACCGCGCGCCCTGGCTGGCTCCACCGTGTGCCATTCGTAGAGACAACATACATTTTATAGAAATGTACCGATGTTATTGATGTTGTTGGAGAATTATTGTGCGCGGAGAAACCCCAGTCCTGACACAACAAGATGCGATTCAATGGGATATAAACATGGCAGGGCGGCGTGTTGTAATGGCATTAGACAGGCCACTGGTCAAGCGGTGATAATACGAGAAGAGCCCTCTGTGGCTATCGAGAGCCGCTCTTTTACATATAAAACCGTGTTATATTATTACACACACGCACAGCGCCAGTGGCCACACACCCATAATCAATTTAGCAACACAAGCTCGAAGGGTTTGGATGATATATATAAGCTATTTTCCTCTTAACGAAAAACCTCTTAATTTCTCAAACTGTTGAATTACAGACCTAAAGATAGCAGAGAGGACAATAGTGCTTATGCATGCATCTGATAATTCATGTATTTAATCAATTTAGTGCTCACTTCCATACGCTTATGGCCCAAGAGGCGCGTGCCAGTGTGTTTCATATCACGTTGGATGCCACTGAACAATAATTTTAAACCAATTTATGGGGAGTCAATGCGTTTATGAAATCTTTCCATGGGATCCACAGATTGAAACGCGTTTAGTTTGGTTCTACAGTCAGACACTCTGAGCTGACACATAAGCCCCGTACATAGGCTATCACTCTTACACTGAGAGAAAGCCGACATCTCGAACAACATCAAATAAAATATTTAATTCTAGAAATCAGAATCATATCAGGAGTTTCTCTTGCATAAAGACGTCTGGCTGAGGGGGTTAACTTCGCGCGCATTAGTAATGCATGAGTAGTGGGAGGGGGCTGGCCGTGCACGATGCCCCCCAATAGACTCTCGAGACATTGTCATGGAAAGAGACCACCGCCTCGCTATTGTCTCGCGGACTGCCAAGTTTATTATAAACACTGCGCGAGCTGGCCGGTGCGCTGTCATACGGAGCGCAAAGCGAGGTGGTCAGGAAGGGAGCGAGAGAGAAGCTGATGTGGATGGAAGAGGAAGCTACTGATACTGAGAGAGAAAAGAAAGAAAGAGATTTCAGGAATATTGCTGTCAAGGAAGAGCGAAACACGTGAATAAATAAATATATAGTCAAAGAACACCCTGCTTTGACTGAAAACAAGAAAACCAAATTGGAGAGAGGGACTGCTAACTCGGTGACCTAAAGCTGGTCCTTGGAGAAATTAGAAAAACTGAACTCATTCTGTGGTGTTTTTCCAGATTCAACGTTTTAATTCTTCTCGAATCCTGAGAAGTACGTTTCATCAAGCGCTCGCCCAGAGTTGTCGTTCTCGCGTCTCCATGTATAAAATGGATTACTCCTACCTGAACTCCTATGACTCGTGCATGGCGGCCATGGAGGCATCGGCCTACGCGGACTTCAGTTCCTGCAGCCAGGCCAGCTCGTTCCAGTACAACCCGATCCGGACCGGGTTCGGTGCCAACCCGGGATGCGCGCCCCTCAGCACTGCGAACTGCACACTGGGGTCCCTGCGCGAGCACCAGCCCACACCCTATTCCACAGGTAAGAGCGCGCAGAGGGCATGGGGAGCGGGTATAGGGGGCATGAGCGGGAAATCAGGCATGCAGGAGTTACTCACTACAGTGTTTCATCTCCAGCTGCAAATGTCTGGGGATGTTGGCTATAGTTAAAGCGTCTGGTTTTTATTTGAAATACGTGCGTAAAATGTCATTTTTTAATTTGATTATGCCAACTAGGCTAATCGAAGAAGGTAAGACATTTGATTTGATTAATGAAAACCCAATCAATCAAAATTATAAATATTCTGTTTCATATTCTCATACCTATTCATTTTGAGGGTTGCTCAAATCTAACCTATTGTTTCATGTTCGTTGGCATGGGGTAATTCAATCAGTGTGAAATTCGTTAGAGGGAAAATATATCTGTATTATCAACTAACAAAATTTGTAATTTGTTTAGTCAATTTAATTTATTTTATCCATAATTTAATTTTTGTATATTTCGTTATGTGGTCAAGATTCGACTGCGCAATTCAAATGTTTGTTTTTGCTACATTGCCATACATTTCCATGTTTATGATTTATGTCATTATGGTTGAACATGCAAATGTATTTATTGATTAAACATTTTGCAAGATGAAATCTCTTGAGATGCACCATCTCGTTTTCAAGTCTCCAAAAAAAAAAAAAAACAACGAAACAAACAATAGCCTACTTACTAACAATAATAATGTCAACTACTGTCTTATAATAATAACAATTAAATACTAATAATAAACCAAAACGTACATTAACAGCATAAAAAAGTTGTTTTACAACTACTAATAGTCCTACAACTAATAATAACGTCATTTTTGTCAACAGATATTCGAAAAGCGTACACCTGCTGCTGCGCCTAAAACGTGATTATTTCACTGCTTATATCCAGATCAAGCGAATTACCACAAACCTTTTGGAAAAACTAATGTTTAAAAAAATAGGCTTTTATTGCAGCTCCAATGAAGGCACACTGACAGAACGTCACGTGCGTTATGCGCTCTCGCTCGCTCTCTCTCTGGGAAAAACCAATGATTTATTCCAGAATATCTGTCTCTAATGATGAGTATCAATTTGAATACTTTAAAAATCAATTTGAATGAAACTGGTAGGTGATTAGTCTATCACAACATTTTATTCAATGCCCTTGTTGATAGCCTACCAAATTATGTTATTCCATGTTTATCTTAGGCAAATTTGATAAAATTACAAATTATTTAGGTTAGTTCATGGTATAATTACAACTATGTAATTGCATAAATATAATCATATATTTTGTACGATTTTGGACTATTTCCCTATCATTGCAAAAGAGAAACATCAATAAAACTATTTCAGAATAATACATTATATCAATATGGGAAGCACGATATTCACCTATCTTACTTGTAGGCTATATACCCTTAGTTGGATTGATCAAGTCCATTAAAAACTTTTATTCTCCAGGAAAAAAAATAGTCAAGCGTCAAGCTATAGCCGATAACCTTCCAGGTCAGACAAAATCAACTCCATAACATAGTCTATCGAAAAACGCCTAAAATAAAACAGAATTTAGGATTTACAACACATCCATTTTGTTCTGATACCATACTTAATTCAAATAATGAATTGGCTTTATTGTGATTGGTTGACTCCGCAGTTCCATATAAGTTCTTTTCGGACCCTTCCGGTTTGAACGAGAAGCGGAAACAGCGGCGCATAAGGACCACCTTCACGAGCTCACAGCTGAAGGAGCTGGAGCGCGTGTTCGCAGAGACCCACTACCCTGACATCTACACGCGCGAGGAGCTTGCACTCAAGATTGACCTTACTGAGGCGCGGGTACAGGTGAGTCCAGTGGTCTGATGAAAAACCTGAATTCACAATATATATTTTTATGAATCATAAATGTATGGGTCTACACCATCATCATGTCTTTTTTTTTTTTTGAAATGCAACCAATTATTGTCAAAATTTTTGCAATCTACCAAATTGTAATCTATAGATCCTTCATGTGAGTTTTATTCTAGAGATAGAAATACATACTATGTGTAGTTCTTTTGTTGACGTCTTCCTCTGGTTGTATGTTTAGACTTTTCAATGAGACTAAACTATATCGTCTGTCTGTGTCAGGTATGGTTCCAGAACCGGCGGGCTAAGTTCCGTAAGGTGGAGCGTGCAGCCAACTCTAAATCTGGTAACGGGACCGGGGGCTCAGGAGGGAACAATGGCTGTACCGGGGGGAAAAAGGGCGAGCCCAGATCTTCCTCGGATGATGATGAATCAAAAGAGTCCACCTGCAGTCCCACCCCTGACAGCACCGCCTCGCTTCCCGGCTCAGCCAATGGGAACATGGGTAGCCCCGCCAGCCTCAGCCCCAGCCCCGCCCCTGCTAACGGTGGCTACGCTAACACCTCCAGCTCCCCCGTTCTGCAGGGGCTCAAACCCCCTGGCTGGCCCAGCCTAGGCCCCACTAACCCAGGAATGGCCCAACCCGCAGCCCATGCTCCAGAGCTGCTGAAGGCGTGGCAGCCGGCAGACAGTATGACAGGGCCTTTCGCTGGCGTGCTCTCCTCCTTCCACCGGAAACCCAATGCTCTCAAGACTAACCTGTACTAGAGACAAGGAGCAGAGATCTCTAGTATAACTACTGTATATCTATATTCTCCTTCCCCCTCTATCTACTGCCCCCCGGAGCGGGACTACCCCCTTTCATTTATTTCCACCCGAACACTCCATGTGGCAGTTGTAGTTTGTGAATGTGTGAGTGTTTGTGTTGAAGTGTGTGTAACATGCATCTCGTACGGGGAGTGTGTGTGTGTGTTTATGTATGTGTGTGTGTGTGTGTGTGTGTGTGTCAGTTGTTCTGTATGTTCTCACTCCAACAAAGCTACACATACCCCCCCCCAACACACACACTATACACAGTACAAAAGGCCTTAGCAGACATTGTGGTGCACTTAGTAACACTAGCTCCTAGCCCCTGTACCCCCTGATTAGTATGTGAACATGGCAGGGTGAAGGTAAACAGTCAGTCTCCCTGGGGAGACTCAGGGGACAAAACCCAAACTGTTACCAGCAAGCACAACTTCCTTTATATCCCTGGCAGAGAGAGGGGACCCCCAAATCCCTCTGTACTGGAGAGAGGACCCCCAAATCCAATTATCCCCCTGAAGGCCAGACCAGACCCCCGCTCACATCCTCACTACAACCCACGCCAGTGTACCCCGACACAACTCCTAGTGTCAGACAACCCCCCCGCCACCCCGATACCCATTTCCCTGGACTACCAGCTCAAACATCTCACGTATACGTATTCCTTTACCCTTCACTTAGCGACGGTCCCTCCCTGACTGGCTGGCTGACGAGCTGACTGACTGGGGGAAGGTGGGGGCAGAGGTTTACCATGTTTTGGGATTCAGGTTAGCATTGTTGTACTTCCTCTGACCTGAGCTTGAACACTAGTGGGCCAGTGGTTGACCGTTATTATTGCATAAAACACGTCACTCTAATGGTCTGTGACACTACTTCCCGTGCCCCTGTCTCCCTCTCTCCCCTATGTTACTATAGAGACGGCACTCAAGACAACTATACTGGAGAACAGTTATTTATTGATGAGAAAATAATGGAATAACAATAAACACGTTTTCGTGACCAAAAGCAGTATGTCCTTTTAAATAGACAGATAGCAAAATGTTGTAATTGAACATGATTTGTAAATAGTAATATAAATATGAGTCCTAGTCTAGAGTGTTTTTCCACATTGCTTTGAGGTGTTGTACATTACAGAGCATGTCTCATCGGCCCATCCTGTCTACATAAGGGCAAAGGGAACTATGTGAAGGGTTATAGAAGTTGTGTGAAGGGTTATAGCACTACTGTAATATTCTGTCAAATAAATCTAAAACCATTGCTCAAACTAACACAATGTGGTTTTGTGTGTGTCCCTGGCTCTGAGCATTGGGGGGATGCTAAGGGATCATATCACTCTTCCCTGCACTCACATTTCATCTTCTTCTTTTTAAATAACCTCTCTCTTGGTCTCACTCTCTCTCACACACAGAAAAGGGAGTCACAGTGCCCAGCTATTCTCAGCACCAATGAGGGAAAGTGTAAAAATATACTGATCCCAGTGTGAAAACTGAAGCTTCAGAAGCCAGTGATGGTGAAATCAGTCCTCATAGTCAGCTGGAGAGACAACAGAACAAGATGTCATCACCGTTGACAAGTCGTTATTCCACCACCTCTGAGAACTTCAGTCAGTTCTTCTGTTTTAATAACGTGCTGTATGATAGTGTATGATGTGTGTTATGGTAAACAATAAAGGCAATTTCTCCTTCATGTCTATTTTAATCATATTGTTCTTCCTTGTCCACTCGTAGGTTTTTCCATCAGAAACACATAAAATCTTCCAATGTAGTCAGTTATACTGCCAAGAGAAAAACAGCGTTGATGGGTTAAATATTAGCTTAACAAGAAATCAATGGTTACACGGTTACATCCAGAAAAAGACTGGAGCTTGAAACACTGACAATCTTTACAGATTGTATAGAGTATAGGAGAAAGCACTGTAGCATAAGACCCTAGGGAATGGGAAGGGGGTATAGGAGAAAGCACTGTAGGATAAGACCCTAGGGAATGGGAAGGGGGTATAGGAGAAAGCACTGTAGGATGAGACCCTAGGGAATGGGAAGGGGGTATAGGAGAAAGCACTGTAGGATAAGACCCTAAGGAATGGGAAGGGGGTATAGGAGAAAGCACTGTAGGATGAGACCCTAGGGAATGGGAAGGGGGTATAGGAGAAAGCACTGTAGGATAAGACCCTAGGGAATGGGAAGGGGGTATAGGAGAAAGCACTGTAGGATAAGGCGCTAGGGGATGGGAAGGGGGTATAGGAGAAAGCACTGTAGGATAAGACGCTAGGGGATGGGAAGGGGGTATAGGAGAAAGCACTGTAGGATAAGACCCTAGGGAATGGGAAGGGGGTATAGGAGAAAGCACTGTAGGATGAGACCCTAGGGAATGGGAAGGGGATATAGGAGAAAGCACTGTAGGATAAGACGCTAGGGGATGGGAAGGGGGTATAGGAGAAAGCACTGTAGGATAAGACCCTAGGGAATGGGAAGGGGTATAGGAGAAAGCACTGTAGGATAAGACCCTAGGGGATGGGAAGGGGATATAGGAGAAAGCACTGTAGGATAAGACCCTAGGGAATGGGAAGGGGGTATAGGAGAAAGCACTGTAGGATAAGGCGCTAGGGATGGGAAGGGGGTATAGGAGAAAGCACTGTAGCATAAGACCCTAGGGGATGGGAAGGGGGTATAGGAGAAAGCACTGTAGGATAAGGCGCTAGGGGATGGGAAGGGGGTATAGGAGAAAGCACTGTAGCATAAGACCCTAGGGGATGGGAAGGGGGTATAGGAGAAAGCACTGTAGGATAAGACCCTAGGGGATGGGAAGGGGATATAGGAGAAAGCACTGTAGGATAAGACCCTAGGGAATGGGAAGGGGGTATAGGAGAAAGCACTGTAGGATAAGGCGCTAGGGGATGGGAAGGGGGTATAGGAGAAAGCACTGTAGCATAAGACCCTAGGGGATGGGAAGGGGTATAGGAGAAAGCACTGTAGGATAAGGCGCTAGGGGATGGGAAGGGGTATAGGAGAAAGCACTGTAGCATAAGACCCTAGGGGATGGGAAGGGGGTATAGGAGAAAGCACTGTAGCATAAGACCCTAGGGGATGGGAAGGGGGTATAGGAGAAAGCACTGTAGCATAAGACCCTAGGGGATGGGAAGGGGGTATAGGAGAAAGCACTGTAGCATAAGACCCTAGGGGATGGGAAGGGGGTATAGGAGAAAGCACTGTAGCATAAGACCCTAGGGGATGGGAAGGGGGTATAGGAGAAAGCACTGTAGCATAAGGCGCTAGGGAATGCCAAGTCACTCACCCAGCCACCATTGCACCTTGTACCAAATGGTGGGTTGGACATCACTTTATATGTGCAGAAAGCTACATTTGTATGTGTTCATCTACAAAGCCCTTTTGGGTAAACTCCCTCTTTACCTCTGTAGTCTGGTCTCTTTCACCACCAGCAGTTACCATACCCGGTCTGCTAGGTGGTTGCTATTTAAAGACCTCAGGACATTTACAGTATTGGGCAAGACTGCCTTCTTGTCTTGTGCACCAGAGGCATGGAATAGCCTACAATCCATGCTTCATCTAGATATGTTAGTCAGTGGTGTAAAGTACTTAAGTAAAAATATTAAGTAATTTCTTGGGGTATCTGTACTTTACCTTACTATTTATATTTATTATTTATTTATTTATATTTTTGAAAACTTTTTACTTCACTACATTCCTAAAGAAAATGTAAATTTTACTCCATATATTTTCACTGACACCCAAAAGTACTAGTTACATTTTGAATGCTGAGCAGGACAGGAAAATTGTCCATTCACACATTTATCAAGAGAACATCCCTGGTCATTCCTACTGTCTCTGATCTAGCGGACTCACTAAACACAAATGCTTAGTTTGCAAATTATGTCTGAGTGTTGGAGTGTGCCCCTGGCTATCCGTAAATTAACAAAAATAATTTATAATTTTACTTTTAAAACTATATTTTTTGCAATTCTATTTACTTTTGATAATTAAGTATATTTAAAAGCAAATACTTTTACTTAAGTAGTATTTTACTGGGTGACTTTCACTCGAGTCATTTTCTTTAACCTTTATTTAACTAGGCAAGTCAGTTAAGAACAAAATCTTATTTTCAATGACAGCCTACCCCGGCCAAACCCTAATCCAGACGACGCTGGGCCAATTGTGCGCCGCCCTATGGGACTCCCAATCACGGCCGGTTGTGATACAACCTGGAATCAAACCAGGGTCTGTAGTGACACCTTTAGCACTGAGATGCAGTACCTTAGACCGCTGCGCCACTAGACTGCTGGAGTCATTTTCTATTAAGGTATCATTACTTTTACTCAAGTATTACAATTGGGTACTTTTTCCACCACTGATGTTAGTGCCACTGAATTAATTTAAAATATTGATGGGAGACTGTTACGGAGGAGTGTAAATGCTTTCTTTAGGCTGGATCATGTTGTTGTATTGTATTGTTGTATGTTTTAATTCTCTAATGTATTGATTGTTGCTGCCTTCTTGGCCAGGTCTCCCTTGAAAAAGAGAGACTGGGTCTCAATTGGCTTTTCCTGGTTAAATAAAAATAGAAATGGGAGGGGGGTATAGGAGAAGGCACTGTAGGACAAGGCCCTAGGAAATGGGAGTGGGGTATAGGAGATGGAATGGGAGAGGGGGGTAGAGGAGAGACAGGAGAAGGCACTGTAGGATAAGGCCCTAGGAAATGGGAGTGGGGTATAGGAGATGGAATGGGAGAGGGGGGTAGAGGAGAGACAGGAGAAGGCACTGTAGGACAAGGCCATAGGAAATGGGAGTGGGGTATAGGAGATGGAATGGGAGAGGGGGGTAGAGGAGAGACAGGAGAAGGCACTGTAGGATAAGGCCCTAGGGAATGGGAGTGGGGTATAGGAGATGGAATGGGAGAGGGGGGTAGAGGAGAGACAGGAGAAGGCACTGTAGGATAAGCAGGGTTGGGTAGGTTACTTTCTAAATGTAATCCATTACAGTTACTAGTTACCTATCCAAAATTGTAATAAGTAACGTACCTTTTGGTTTACCCAAACTCAGTAACATAATCTGATTACATTCAATTACTTTTAGATGACTTTCCCCTTAAGAGGCTTAAGAAGAAGACAAAAATGTACGTTACCAATTGAACGACATCTATTGCAGGATAAACCAATGTTATAGTTTACATAGCTGGCCATATATAGATGTTACATTTTACTTTATGGTTGGTTATGTAGGCTTCTTCTAACCCATCACTTTCTACTACATATAATAATACAATTCAATTATATCTTTACATTAAAAACCAAAGTCTATCAGAATTCCAGTCATTCCAATAAATGTTATACCCCTTGATCTTCAAGAATAGGACTTGGAAATATGGAAGTATAGATCAGCCAAACTGTTTTACCTGAGCATGACCCCAAAACTAAGGACTTATTAGCCAGCCCTACTCTGTTGTTTAGGATTTTGTCATTGAGGACTGATTGGGCTCATTGATTCTAACTGAAAAATAAATGCTGTGCTCATGGAATGGCAGGCTTTGAGCACCACTGAAAGAACTCTTTACATGTAAAAAATGAATGCCATATGCTGCATTTGCTATAGGCCTATTGTTTACCTTTTTGTTGGCGACACTTTGATATCTTGATAATATGCAGCTGTTTAAAGGGCAACTCCACAGATGAAACGATGACAAAATGGGTACCCCAACTCTGTTTTGGTAAAAAACGGAGGGATGGGCCGGAAGAAATGCAACCACTCTCAGATTAATAGACAGAGCTACGGATGTAAGGAAGGACCATCCGTGATATCAAAATTATAGTTTTAACTACTGTATGTTATGAGGCTATACATTGTTGGATTACATTTACAATGTTTACAAACATTGGAGAAAAACAAGCTTCTATTTTGGGTTCTGATGGGGTACGACAGTTGAACTAAGCTTATGAGGCATTTATAAGTTATATTGTTCAAGAATCAATGGATATACAGGTATATATAATTCATAAATCCAAAAATGGATGTACCATCTACAGATTGCCCCTTTAAGTCTATCAAAAGTGAGCGATTTTGAGCATGTGTCCAGTAGGCCTATGGATCTTTTTTTATCTTTTTTTATCAACATTAATTATATTGACTAATAAAAGCACCACTTTTATTCCATAGGCTGGGATCCCCACTATGCAGCTGTTGCAAGAGCGCATTTTTCACTGGCTATCCACTGGTTTAAAAAACAATGATTGATAGGCAGCTTAAACTTCTTGAAATCAACCATTATTGGGTTCAAATACACATTTAGATTAGCTAAAAAAGAGAGCAGCAGTGTGATTCACATCAGTGCTCTATGTAGATATCAATAATAAGTGATATCCGTATCGCCGTAGACTACACCACTGCTGTCATCCTTACCTCCAAGCGTTTATTCAAGTTGGATAATCTTTGGATGCCGACAGCAGTCGCACCATTGGAAGACATAGCTTGGACTGCAGCCTACAAAAGCCCATTCCTGCTTTTTTTCCCGCGATCAATCAAACACATTTGGTGTGTCATCATAGTGGTCTCTGACTTGTGGTCAGACTCACTCAGGTGGAACAAACTTAATACATTTGTGCCTTTTTCAATGCTGATTTGAATGTCATTGAGAAAACAGAGAAGTGTCAACAAAAAAAATTCGCGCAAACATCCTTTCTGAATTTAAAAGTAATCCTCAAAGTAATCTTCTAGTTTTTCCAACGTATCTGTAATCTGATTACAATATTTTAGCTTATAACGGATTACAGTTACCATTACATGTAATCTGTTGCTCCCCAACCCTAAGGATAAGACACTGGAGAATGGGAGAGGGGGTAGAGGAGAGGGAATGGGAGAGAGGGGGTAGAGGAGAAGGAATGGGAGAGGGGGTAGAGGAGAAGGAATGGGAGAGAGGGGGTAGAGGAGAAGGAATGGGAGGGGCTACTTTATGCTAAAGAACTAAACAACTGGTGACATCATCAGATAAACACTAAATTCTATCACATTTCTTCTGTTTCCACTCATTTCAATTTTTTTTTACAACAGTCAAAGAACGTCAACATATACATTTATATAAAACATAAACATGAACATTAAAGTATAATGTTAAAAGCAGTCCTTTATATGACTTGGTGTGTCTTCAGTTTTTATCCTGTGTTCCTACTGAGGTTGCCAGGACAACAGCACCACCATGTGGTGACATGAACAACCAGCAGCCTGTGGTGTCCGCCAGTGTGTCTGGGGACCCACTGTGTGTAGGCTGGACTTCCCTCTAGCTCAGCATCAATAAGGCACTAATTAGTACAACTGCATGATGGGTACAGTAGTTTGTGCTACAGAAGGAAGGGGGCCTTGGACCCCAGCATGGCTCAACAAAACAACAACATAAGGTGTTGAGAAGAGGTTAGGCACACTGATAGAGGAAGGCCTGTGTGGTTCCTGCCCTTCATCTCTGAAACAGAAAACCTGCACACTACACTACATTGATGGAAGCTAAAAACCTTCTGCAAAATTAAAGCTGAAAAAAAGTACTTAAATAAAATAACAAATAACAAATACAAAAAAAAATGTAACATAAAACATGCACACTAAAAACCACTGAACCAATGAGCACATAATCATGCTGATAATCCTATTCATGAGCGGAATAACAACAATAATAAGGTGTTTTCCTGGCTGAGGCTAGTGATGTCACCCTAGAAAAACTCACTCCTCTCAGTCGCAGCCTGATGATGCCACTGAATGTCTACTCCATCCCAGGGGACAAATGGTTTCTGAGGGGGAGGGAAGGGGCGCGGAGTGTTGGGATAGGTTCTGTTAGGGGGGTGGGGGGTTGTTGGACAGGGGTCTGTTAGGGGGTAGCAGGGTAGAGGAGCATGTTGTGATGCTTAACAAAGGACTGAAATGTTTGTACTGTTTAAATAAAGCTGGCTAACACAACAGCCACAGTTATAATAACATAGACACTTACACACAGCACAATACATCAAAATTAAAAAAAGGACGTTTGATAAATCAGTTTGTAAACAAACAGTATAACGGAGGGAGTGCCATTTCTCTCACAAGGCACAGTCTGGCATGGATTAGCACGTCTCAGCTAGGTTCAGCTGGGTTTGGGCCGGCATGGCCCAGTATGGACCGGTTCGGACTGGTTCAGAGCGGTTCAGCTCACTTCTGCTGTCTCAGGCTCTCCAGCAGAATCCTCTTGTGGGCGGGATCTAGAACGCCCGCCTCCTCCAGGTCCTCCTCTGTGATGTCACTGAGAAGGAAGAACATGATTGGATGAGATTCATGAAGTGACATGTTTCATGTTTTATTACGGACATATTATTTGATTGGAAGAGAGAGCGTGTACCTGAGGAACTCCAGGTCGTCCCAGCCGTTGTGTAGCAGCCCCTCCTCATAGCGCTCCAGGCCAAGACTCTGGAGCCACTCTGCCACAGACGACTCCCCCACGGACAGAGACGAGCTACTGCTTCCCCACAGCGCCTACACACACACACACATCAAAATAACAACCTATTCCCAACATGAGAACCTCTCTTTATGTTTTATTCATAGTACACACACCCATACACACACATCCACCCACACACACACACCCATACACACCCATACACACACATCCACCCACACACACACACCCATACACACCCATACACACACATCCACCCACACACACACCCATACACACCATCCACCCACACACACACCCATACACACACATCCACCCACACACACACCCATATACACACATCCACCCACACACACACCCATACACACCCATCCACCCACACACACACCCATACACACACATCCACACACACACATCCACCCACACACACACATACACACACAACCACCCACACACACACCCATACACACACATCCACCCACACACACACCCATACACACCCATCCACCCACACACACACCCATACATCCACCCACACACACACCCATACACACACATCCACCCACACACACACCCATACACACACATCCACCCACCCACACACCCATACACACACACCCAGCCAACCACCCACACACACACCCATAAACACACATCCACCCACACACACACACACACACACACACACACACCCATCCACCCACACACACACCCATACACACCCATCCACCCACACACACACCCATACACACACATCCACCAACACACACACCCATACACACACATCCACACACACCCATACACACACATCCACCCACACACACACATACAAACACACACCTCCTCTGGTAGGTCTTCAGCGATGCTCTCTGTGATGGGGGCTCGGGGAGGGAAGGTGCGACAGGCGTCCCCCAACCCCTGGCCTCTGAGGTGGGGCGGTGCAGAGGGGGCACGGGGAGGAGGGGGGTACTCGCTCTCACTCAGTGTCCTCGCCATCTGCAGAACCGAACACGATTGGTCGTCCAGTCCCCCGGCCGCCCCCGCTCCCCTCCTAAAGCCCTCCCCCAGGACAAAGGCAGGACTGGGATTGGCTGCGGGGATCTTCACCTCGGCCAGGTCGGGGTACAGGGGGCGGGGTTTAGAGAAGGAGGTGTCGGCCATCTCCAGTACTCCTTTAGGGAGGGGGGGAGGGGGGAAGTCAGGAGGAGGACGGTTCAGTGTGCCTCCCACTCCTCCCCCATGGGCTGCCCCTCCCCCTGACCCCCCCACACTCCCATCATCCTCTTGGGACCCCTCCTCACTGATGGGCCGGACAGGGTGCCCAGCCGTGTTGTGCCTGCGGGGTTGGGATGACCCTGAGGGGGGCTTCCCCCTGCCCCCCCCAGACGGGGGTGCCTTACCGGCCGGGGGGGAGCAGGAGGAGGGGAGGAGCTCTGAGGACAGGGAGGCAGCTGATTGGTTAGGAACGCCCTCCAGGATGTAGTAGGCGGGGTTATTGTAGCTGTTGTTCTTACAGGCGGAGGGGTCTCCCTCTGCAGAGTCCTGCTTAGCCCTGGAACACACACAGTATGAGCCTTAGGTGTGTTTGTGAAGAGTGTGTGTGTGTTTGTTTAAATGTGAGTGTGAGAGTGTGTGTGTGTTTGTGTAAATGTGAGTGTGAGAGTGTGTGTGTGTTTGTGCAAATGTGAGTGTGTGTGTGTGAAAATGTGAGTGTGAGAGTGTGTGTTTGTGTAAATGTGAGTGTGAGAGTGTATGTGTGTGTAAATGTGAGTGTGTGTGTGTGTGTAAATTTGAGTGTGTGTGTGTGTGTGTAAATGTGAGTGTGTGTTTGTTTAAATGTGAGTGTGATAGTGTGATAGTGTGTGTGTGTGTAAATGTGAGTGTGTGTGTGTGTGTTTGTGCAAATGTCAGTGTGAGTGTGAGTGTGTGTGTGTGTGAAAATGTGAGTGTGAGAGTGTGTGTTTGTGTAAATGTGAGTGTGAGAGTGTATGTGTGTGTAAATGTGAGTGTGTCTGTGTGTACATTTGAGTGTGTGTGTGTGTGTGTGTAAATGTGAGTGTGTGTTTGTTTAAATGTGAGTGTGATAGTGTGATAGTGTGATAGTGTGTGTGTGTGTGTAAATGTGAGTGTGTGTGTGTTTGTTTAAATGTGAGTGTGAGTGTGTGTGTGTGTGTTTGTTTAAATGTGTGTGTGTGTGTGTGTTTGAATGTGAGTGTGTGTGTGTGAATGTGAGTGTGTGTGTGTGTGTGTGTGAATGTGAGTGTGTTTGAATGTGAGTGTGTTTGTGTGTGCGTTTGTTTAAATGTGATTGTGTGTGTGTTTGAATGTGAGTGTGTGTGTGTGTGTTTGTGTTTGAATGTGAGTGTGTGTGTGTGTATGTGTGTGTGTGTGTGTGTGTGAATGTGTGTGTGTGTGTTTGTTTAAATGTGAGTGTGTGTGTTTGTTTAAATGTGATTGTGTGTGTGTTTGAATGTGAGTGTGTGTGTGTGTGTTTGAATGTGAGTGTGAGTGTGTGTGAGTGTGTGTGTGTGTGTTTGAATGTGAGTGTGTGTGTGTGTGTTTGAATGTGAGTGTGTGTGTGAGTGTGTGTGAGTGTGAGTGTGTGTGTGTGTGTGTTTGAGTGTGTGTGTTTGAGTGTGTGTGTTTCAGTGTGAGTGTGAGTGTGAGAGTGTGTGTGTGTTTGTTTGTGTAAATGTGAGTGTGTGTTTGTGCAAATGTCAGTGTGAGTGTGTGTGTGAAAATGTGAGTGTGTGTGTGTTTGTCTAAATGTGAGTGTGAGTGTGTGTGTGTGTGTTTGTTTAAATGTGTGTGTGTGTGTGTTTGAATGTGAGTGTGTGTGTGTTTGAATGTGAGTGTGTGTGTATGTGTGTGTGTGTGTGTGTGTTTGTTTAAATGTGAGTGTGTGTGTGTTTGTTTAAATGTGATTGTGTGTGTGTTAGAATGTGAGTGTGTGTGTGTGTGTTTGAATGTGAGTGTGAGTGTGTGTGAGTGTGTGTGTGTGTTTGAATGTGAGTGTGTGTGTGTGTGTGTGTGTGTTTGAATGTGAGTGTGAGTGT
Source organism: Brachymystax lenok tsinlingensis (assembly GCA_030435695.1). Taxonomy (NCBI): domain Eukaryota; kingdom Metazoa; phylum Chordata; class Actinopteri; order Salmoniformes; family Salmonidae; genus Brachymystax; species Brachymystax lenok. The sequence continues at coordinate 34,219,904 of CM059794.1, read as the reverse complement.
GTGTGTGAGTGTGTGTGTGAGTGTGTGTGAGTGTGTGTGTGTTTGAGTGTGTGTGTGAGTGTGTGTGTGAGTGTGTGTGTGTTTGAGTGTGTGTTTGAGTGTGTGTGTGAGTGTGTGTTTGAATATGAGTGTGTGTGTGTGTGTGTGTGTGTTACCTGGCTGCTGTCCCCTCCTCCTTTGTGCTCCTCTCCGCTTCCTCGCTCACCTTCCCAAGCTCCGCCCCCACGTCTTTGCGTGTCAAAGACTGCCTGCAAGACACAGAGGAACACACTAAAAACACGCTAAGAACATGCTTTAGAACACACTAAGAACATTTATGGTTTCACTCCACAGTGTGGTTAGGAATGGGAGGAGGGAGTGGGGGGGTACTCACTTGACGTAGTCGTGTCCTGATCGGGGGGGCAGAGTGGATCTGCCTTTGGGTCCTCCCGTCTCATCTTTATCCACACTGATCCACTCTACAGGACACACACCAATCAACCAATCACACAGTGACACACTAAGACACACAGAGACACACAGTGACACAAAGAGACATACAGAGACACACACACACACACACACACACACACACACACACACACACACACACACACACACACACACACACACACACACACAGTGTTACCATAGAGCCTCTCCCTGGTGCCCATCCTCTCTGCTGGAACGCGGACCCTCATAGAGCCTCTGATGTTGCCCGTCTCCTCCCCTCTGTGGGACAGGTAAGTATGGAACTGCTGTGCTGTACTGCCTATCATCGACTTCAGAGCCAACACACACTCTCCTGAGGGGAAGAAACACACACGATTAGTATAACACACCAGTGTTTTGTTAGCCGAAAACAGACAGCTTTTGGCAAAAATAAATGAATGAAAAGCAGATAAATAAAATTGGCCAATTGTCAGGGAAAATAAAAAAATCCCATTGCAAAATATTTTTGGGGGCCAATTCATTGATGAAATAGGGCTCCCGAGTAGAGCACCAGTCTGAGGCACTCCATCTCAGTGCTAGAGGCGTCTCTACAGATCCTGGTTCAATTTCAGGCTGTATCACAACCGACCACGATTGGGAGTCCCATAGGGCGGCGCACAATTGGTCCAGTGTCGTCCGGGTTATGGTTTGGCCAGGACTTTCCTAGTTAAATAAAGTTAAATAAATAATAAATAATACCAGTCAATAGAAAAACATTACCGGTGCTGATTGGTCTACAGGCTAATTTACATAATTTAGTGGAATTAAATTGCACGTGTATTTTCATTAGTTGTTATGATTGTTATTTAAATTACAACCTAAGTAACAGTACTTTTACTTAAAGTGGAACTGAAGGCAATTGAACTACTTTGCAGATATGAAACAAACAAACAAACAAGCATAATCAGTCAAAAATATTTAATTCACAGATTCAACTTCAAAAACAACTTGATATGGTTCTAAAAAGAGGTTCTATTTTACAAAAGATTCCAGTAAGGCATTGTTGTCAGAATAATGATTCATATAATTCACCAATACATGTCTTGGTAGTCCAAAACATATTGCCATCAGGTTGTAAATCACAGCTGGCCTGGTACATAGTTTGCTGCCTCCATTCGGGATGCACTGTTTCAGTTTCAATGACTCAATATTGTGAACAAAAACGGAAGACTGTAACTAAGGTTACAGTAGCCTCGGCTGGATACTCAACTACAATACATTCTGAGCAGTAGCCTCGGCTGGATACTCAACTACAATACATTCTGAGCAGTAGCCTCGGCTGGATACTCAACTACAATACATTCTGAGCAGTAGCCTCGGATGGCTAGTCAACTACAATACATTTTGAGCAGTAGCCTCGGATGGCTAGTCAACTATAATACATTTTGAGCAGTAGCCTCGGCTGGCTAGTCAACTACAATACATTTTGAGCAGTAGCCTCGGCTGGCTAGTCAACTACAATACATTTTGAGCAGTAGCCTCGGCTGGCTAGTCAACTACAATACATTTTGAGAGCACCATACAGCAATGCTGCCTTCAACCACACCGGTGATCCATGCAGTGCAAAAACACGTTTTAAGTATAAATGTTACAACAAACTATATCTACATTCTTGTTATTTGGAGTTATTAAAAATGTTTTGATCGTTGGCTACGGCCAGAGATGCTGCAGGTGGCATTTGATTATCTAGCAAGAAATGTGAATCGCTTTGCTAGCTAGCTAGCTATGCTGAACTTGAACGAGTGTTATCCACAGTTGTAAATCAAATGTATTTGGCATCGATCAAATGGGCAGGGAGGCAAGTTCCCATTCAATTGTCAAAACGTGGGTTGGGACAAGCATGCATTGGCAGGCGAGCTGCAGAAGGATGAGCAGGCTACTATTCCCCATCGTTTATCAGTGCAATTTTGAACAAGTTTGAGAGGGTTTATCTCTCTTTAAGTCTTTAAAGATACAGTGAGGAAAAAAAGTATTTAGTCAGCCACCAATTGTGCAAGTTCTCTCACTTAAAAAGATGAGAGAGGCCTGTAATTTTCATCATAGGTACACTTCAACTATGACAGACAAAATGAGGAAAAAAAATCCAGAAAATCACATTGTAGGATTTATTATGAATTTATTTGCAAATTATGGTGGAAAATAAGTATTTGGTCACATACAAACAAGCAAGATTTCTGGCTCTTACAGACCTGTAACTTCTTCTTTAAGAGGCTCTTCTGTCCTCCACTCATTACCTGTATTAATGGCACCTGTTTGAACTTGTTATCAGTATAAAAGACACCTCAAACAGTCACACTCCAAACTCCACTATGGCCAAGACCAAAGAGCTGTCAAAGGACACCAGAAACAAAATTGTAGACCTGCACCAGGTTGGGAAGACTGAATCTGCAATAGGTAAGCAGCTTGGTTTGAAGAAATCAACTGTGGGAGCAATTATTAGGAAATGGAAGACATACAAGACCACTGATAATCTTCCTCGATCTGGGGCTCCACGCAAAGATCTCACCCGTGGGGTCAAAATGATCACAAGAACGGTGAGCAAAAATCCCAGAACCACACGGGGACCTAGTGAATGACCTGCAGAGAGCTGGGACCAAAGTAACAAAGCCTACCATCAGTAACACACTACGCCGCCAGGGACTCAAATCCTGCAGTGCCAGACGTGTCCCCTGCTTAAGCCAGTACATGTTCAGGCCCGTCTAAAGTTTGCTAGAGAGCATTTGGATGATCCAGATGAGGATTGGGAGAATGTCAGATGAAACCAAAATATAACTTTTTGGTAAAAACTCAACTCGTCGTGTTTGGAGGACAAAGAATGCTGAGTTGCATCCAAAGAACACCATACCTACTGTGAAGCATGGGGGTGGAAACATCATGCTTTGGGGCTGTTTTTCTGCAAAGGGACCAGGACGACTGATCCGTGTAAAGGAAAGAATGAATGGGGCCATGTATCGTGAGATTTTGAGTGAAAACCTCCTTCCATCAGCAAGGGCATTGAAGATGAAACGTGGCTGGGTCTTTCAGCATGACAATGATCCCAAACACACCGCCTCGGCAACGAAGGAGTGGCTTCAGAAGAAGCATTTCAAGGTCCTGGAGTGGCCTAGCCAGTCTCCAGATCTCAACCCCATAGAAAATCTTTGGAGGGAGTTGAAAGTCCGTGTTGCCCAGCGACAGCCCCAAAACATCACTGCTCAAGAGGAGATCTGCATGGAGGAATGGGCCAAAATACCAGCAACAGTGTGTGAAAACCTTGTGAAGACTTACAGAAAACGCGTTTGACCTCTGTCATTGCCAACAAAGGGTATATAACAAAGTATTGAGATAAACTTTGTTATTGACCAAATACTTATTTTCCACCATCATTTGCAAATAAATTCATTAAAAATACTACAATGTGATTTTCTGGATTTTTTTTCCTCATTTTGTCTGTCATAGTTGAAGTGTACCTATGATGAAAATTACAGGCCTCTCTCATCTTTTTAAGTGAGAGAACTTGCACAATTGGTGGCTGACTAAATACTTTTTTTCCCCACTGTATGTTCATCCTCTGGTTGGTATTGTCACGGGAAAAACTTTGTCCTTTTTGAACATTCTATTTGAAACACATTCTGTACAATATAAATCAAGTATTTCCTTGTTTACCACGGCCAATCTACCGTAGAAATGGAAACTAATGTTGCTGTACTTTTTATTCTTGTATTTGTTGACTATTTATGTTATCCCAAAGTCTGGTCATTTCTTATCAAGATCGGTGGTAAAATAACACTGGAGTCTCCATATTTCAAATGTGTAAATAAATCAAGTGATTAGGGAGATTACATTATTACATTATTTGTGACAGAAGGCTTGGGCTGGTAGACTGCATTCTGTACATTTGAATATTGCAGTAATGGGACCTAGGCCTATAGCGTTTGAGCGAGCGAGAGACAACACTATTTTCAAATAGCGAGCCCTGATCCCAATGACTCGACTGCCCCCGCTTGGAGAGAAAGAGAACTGATCATTTTTAGCCAATCACAAGGCTCATTTGAATTTCCTGATACGTCAGGAAAAATGATTTGCAACAAAATAGTGATCAAGGTTAGATCTGACATCCGTAGCCTACTGCCATGTGAGCATTGCTGCTATGATGTCAATCAATCATTTATCAAGCCAAATGTGCTGATCTGTTGCATCAACCTCAATGCTTTAAAAAACCTAAAACCTGATTGTAGCTTAGGTCTACATGTTGTATGAATTTGGGATCTATCGTCCCACAACTGTCCCATAGTGTGTTTGGAAATGGCTATTCCTTTCTTGAACAGAACGGCAAGTTAACAAATAGAATCTGTAAACCTTTATACTAAGGGGGATAGTAGATTGACAGACGCAAGTTTTTTTGCTGTTCGTTACTCATCTTGTTGGACAGTTATTTTAGCATCTTTAAAGTGCGTATCAGAATTTGGTAAGAAGGACGCACGGCGTTGCATCCTCGACTTGCCTGTTCTGTTAATATGAATGACCATCATATGCAGTAAATGTGACTTCTGTCATTCTGAGCCCCGCGAGTGGACGCCCTAATCAGGTTACACACCCAATGCATACGAGTCCTGTAAATTAAAATGCTGCAGGTCAAATGTACGGCACCACATTTCCTAATCGAAAACCCTGTAAGTCTCACACACACACTTAGAGACAGAACACACACAAACACCATAGTACCATAGGACTCGTATCCATCCAGTGATTTGACGGTGAGCAGCAGGTGTTGGTCCTGGAGATATTCTATCTCAGAGAGGAGGGGCTTCAGTGTGGTCAGCTGCTTATTGGTCCAGCCCACACGCAGGAAGTTGACATTGTCACTGCTCTGACTGTCATTCTCATAACTCTTCTTAAACTCTACGGAGAGAGGGAGAGGAACAGAGCAAGAGAGAGAGGGAGAGAGAGAGAGAAACAGAGCGAGAGAGAGAGAGGAGAGAGAGAGAGAGAGAGAGAGAGAGAGAGAGAGAGAGAGAGAGAGAGAGAGAGAGAGAGGAACAGAGCGAGAGAGAGAGAGAGAGGAACAGAGCGAGAGAGAGAAAAAGAGGGGAACAGAGCGAGAGGAACAGAGCGAGAGAGAGGCACAGAGCGAGAGGAACAGAGCGAGAGAGAGGCACAGAGCGAGAGGAACAGAGCGAGAGAGAGAGAGAGGGAGAGGAACAGAGCGAGAGAGAGAGAGAGAGAGAGAGGAGAGGAACAGAGCGAGAGGAACAGAGCAAGAGAGAGAGAGAGAGAGGGAGAGGAACAGAGGGAGAGGAACAGAGGGAGAGAGAGAGAGAGAGAGAGAGAGAGAGAGAGAGAGAGAGAGAGAGAGAGAGAGAGAGAGAGAGAGAGAGAGAGAGAGAGAAACAGAGGGAGAGGAACAGAGGGAGAGGAACAGAGTGAGAGAGAGAGAGAGAGAGAGGGAGAGGAACAGAGAGAGAGCGAGAGAGAGAGAGAGAGAGAGAGAGAGAGAGAGAGAGAGAGAGAGAGAGAGAGAGAGAGAGAGAGAGGAACAGAGCGAGAGAGAGAGAGAGAGGAACAGAGCGAGAGAGAGAGAGAGAGAGGGAGAGGAACAGAGGGAGAGGAACAGAGCGAGAGAGAGAGAGAGGGAGAGGAACAGAGTGAGAGAAAAATCGAGAGAGAGAGGAACAGAGCAGGAGAGAGTGGAAATAAACATGTAATTAAGTCTCTAGAGTAGAACTTTGTGTGTGTAGGTGTAGGTGTGTGTATGTATGTGCGTGTAGGTGTGTGTGTGTGTATGTGTATGTGTGTGTGTGTATGTGTATGTGTGTAGGTGTGTGCGTGTGTGTGTAGGTGTGTGCGTGTAGGTGTGTGTGTGTAGGTGTGTGTGTGTGTCTCTCACCCTCCAGGCAGGTAGAGTAGAACTCAATGAAGAACTTGGTTCTGCTGGCCGTCTTCACAATGGCCTCAATATTCTCAAACTCTATATAGGCCTGTTCAGAGGACTTGGGCAGACCTGGAGAGAGAGGCAGGGAGAGAAACAGTTAAAACCTCTTGGGTTATGGTGAGCTGATGAAAAAATAACTCATGTGGTTGTCATAGCGAGTGGCCGCACCTTTCTTGGAGACAAACTGCGAGGTGACCCCCACCTCAAACGTACCAAACACTGGGGAGTGGTCACTGGTCACCATGTCATCTGTACAGCCTGAGAGGGAAACATGATTTCATCACATGATGTGCTAAACACCAGCACTAGGAGTATAAGGCAACTGAAACAGAACGTCAGGAGTTCAATATTGTAGCTCAGGGTTTCCCAAACTCAGTCCTGGGGACCCCAAGGGGTACACGTTTTATTTTTAACCCTAACACTACACAGCTGTTTCAAATGATCAAAGCCTGATGATTCGTTGATTATTTGAATCAGCTGTGTAGTGCTATGGAAAAAAATAAAACATGTACCCCTTGGGGTCCCCAGGACTGAGTTTGGGAAACCCTGTCTATACAGTAAATAGATGTACAGAGTTGTTGAAGATGCAGGGTCTCACCATAGGAGTTACAGACAATATGAGTCTCAGGGTAAGACTTCCATAGGATCCTGTCACACCAAGACGGGACGTTAGTCCTCATCTGAGAGGGAGGGAGAGAGAGGGAGGGAGAGGGAGAGCGAGAGACAGAGAGGGAGTTGGAGAGAGAGAAAGAGTGGGAGGGAGGAAGAGAGAGACAGGGAGGGAGAGAGAGAGACAGAGAGAGAGAGAGAGAAGAGAGAGAGAGAGGGAGGGAGGGGCGAGAGAGAGGGAAGGGTGAGAGAGTGAGAGGGAGAGGGAGAGCGAGAGAAAGACAGAGAGGGAGTAGGAGGGAGAGTGGGAGGGAGAGAGAGAGAGAGAGAGAGAGAGAGAGAGAGAGAGAGAGAGAGAGAGAGACAGACAGACAGACAGACAGAGAGAGAGAGAGAGAGTGGGAAGGATAAATAGAGAGACAGGGAGGGAGAGAGAGACAGAGAGAGAGGGAGGGAGAAGGAGGAAGAATAGAAGGGGATATGTGAGTGAGCGGAGATCTCTCCATCTGAGCCGGAATGTATTTGTGTGTGTTTTCCTACCTTATCAGGACCACAATGTCCTGATAAGTCCCCACAATGTCCTGATAAGTCCCCACAATGTCCTCATAAGTCCCCACAATGTCCTGACAAGGTAGGAAAACAAGACAATTTTGGAAAAGTCAGGACTTTTTTATGTCCTGAATTTGTTAAAAAGCTATTTTAGGCTTAAAGGGGCAATCAGCAGTTGCTACATCCATTTTTGTACTTTTTGTTATATGTACCCATTGACTTGTGAAGCATATAACTTATAAATGAGCTTATTTCAACTGTCGTACCCCATCAGAAGCCAAAATAGAACCTTGTTTTACTCCAACAATGTAAATGTAAACCAACACTGTATAGCCTCATTACACGGTTACAACTGTAATGTTCATATCATGGATGGTCAGTCCTTGCATCCATAGCTTTGTCTATGAATTTGAGAGTGGTTACATTTCTCCAGCCCCAATCCCTCAGCCTTTTACCAAAACAGGGGAGTACTGCTGACTGCCACTTCAAGGAGTTAGGATTAGGTTTAGGGATAGGGAAAATACGATTTTGGATGGGAATAAATGTTTACTCCTTAAAAAGGGAGTACATGTGTACATACCCCTGTGGCCTTCTGTTTCTGCCACACGTATGTGTCCCTAGACCCGCGTTCATAACGGTAGGTGGGTGGGTAGGATATCTCCTCCTCCGCTGTACCAGAGTGTCCACAAACACACAAAACAACAAAGTCTTTCACAGAATACAGCAGAGCGCATAGCGAATGAGGGGAAGGAGTGTGTGTGTGTGTGTGTGTGTGACTGACCGAAGCGCAGGAACACCTTGTTCTTCTCTCTCTCCAGGTTGAGCTGGTCCACCTTCAGCAGAGGATCAAACTCTTTCCTGTTGATGTAGTTCAGGATCTCCTGAGAGAGAGAGAGAGAGAGAGAGAGAGAGAGAGAGAGAGAGAGAGAGAGAGAGAGAGAGAGAGAGAGAGGGGGGGAGAGAGAGAGGGAGAGAGAGAGGAGAGAGAGAGAGAGGGTGTGTTTGCATCCATGCGTGTGTGTTTGTGTGTTATTTATTTTAATTTCACCTTTATGTGTGTGTGTGCATGTGTGTCAGGGTACCTGTATGTCCATGTCCAGCCTGTAGTTGAGGTCTCCCAGCCAGAAGAGGTGTGTGAAGCGTAGAGAGATGTCAAAGGAGCTCAGCTGTTTATCTCCTAGAGAGAGCAGCCGCAGGATATCCAGGTAGTTCTGGTTCCTCCTGCAGGGGTCAGGGTCAAGGGTCAGGGAAGGGTTGAAGGGGAAGAGTGGTAAGCAGTTTAAGACCATAGGGGCAATTTTGTGCAAATATGGAGTCCTGACAAACTTCACATAATGATACATTACCCAATGATATCATTGTGTGTGTGCGTACCTGCCGATTTTTTCGTTGCCTGATGTGAGGTGACAGTTCACAAAGCCGAAGGAAGTTCCATTAAACATGAAAGACACACCCACTGCCCCTTTGTTACCTAGCAACAAGAAAGGACAAACATACAGCATGAATATAGTGAATTGTTTGTAACTGTGTGTGTGTGTGTGTGTGTGTGTGTGTGTGTGTGTGTGTGTGTGTGTGTGTGTGTGTGTGTGTGTGTGTGTGTGTGTGTGTGTGTGTGTGTGTGTGTGTGTGTGTGTGTGTGTGTGAGAGAGAGAGAGTGGTCTTACCCAGCGTATTAGCAATGCCCGTTTTAACACTGGACACTCCCACATGACTGATGCGGTTTTCATGTTCTGGTTTCACCAGTACCGCTATCTTAATGTTCCACAGAGTCTGGACCGCGATCTAGAACCCAGGAGATCAGAACAGAGTAACATGGAAGTTAACCTCAGGAGTACCGCTATCTTAATGTTCCACAGAGTCTGGACCGCGATCTAGAACCCAGGAGATCAGAACAGAGTAACATGGAAGTTAACCTCAGGAGTAAGCCCAACCATTCTGCCTTGCTGCTTCTCAGATCAGGCTAATTTAGACTGATCTGACATTCCCTAACAACACCTTATTCCCCAATGGAACAATCCCTAACAACACCTTATTCCCCAATGGAACAATCCCTAACAACACCTTATTCCCCAATGGAACAATCCCTAACAACACCTTATTCCCCAATGGAACAATCCCTAACAACACCTTATTCCCCAATGGAACAATCCCTAACAACACCTTATTCCCCAATGGAACAATCCCTAACAACACCTTATTCCCCAATGGGACATTCCCTAACAACACCTTATTCCCCAATGGGACATTCCCTAACAACACCTTATTCCCCAATGGAACAATCCCTAACAACACCTTATTCCCCAATGGGACATTCCCTAACAACACCTTATTCCCCAATGGGACATTCCCTAACAACACCTTATTCCCCATGTAGTGGACTACCATTGACCAGAGCTCCATTCCGCCTCCGTCTCCCTCTCACCGGTTTGTAATCCAGCTCTGTGTGTTCTTTGAGTGCGCTGCGGAGTGAGTCGACCCACTCACGGTCACACACAGAGTTCTCCTGCGTTCCGAACACGTAGAGGTCATGAGGAATGGTTACGGTCATCTCATCCAGCGTCTTCCCCAGCCCACGACACAACAGCCAGGAACCCACCGCCTTGGGGGAGGGCACAGAACCTACACACACACACACACACATTTGACGGTTATATGTTGTGTGTGTGTGTGTGTGTGTGTGTGTGTGTGTGTGTGTGTGTGTGTGAGCTCACCCATGTTCCAGGTCCCTATGTAGATGGAGATCATGTCTGGCTCGTCCTGGTTGGAATGTTTGTTCTTCATCAGCTGCAGCAGCTGACAAAAGGCCTCCCGCTTCTGACAACACGCACAGCGTACAGTTAGTGTGAGTGTGTAATGGAGGACTTGGTAGACTGTATATTCTTAGGTTTGGTATAGGGCAATTCCACGGTAACAGAGTGATGCTGAAAACACATTTACTTGAAAAACAGTGCAGATGAAAAGTATGACGGCACCAACAGCACAAACCGTCCTTCTGTTACCAAACGTAGCGTCTGCACCATTCTTCAAGTAAATGTGTTTTTGTTTTTCAATGGAAATTGTTAAACGTAGTCCTTGTGCACAGAGTTGTTTGCTTCGTTTAACTATTACTGATTGTGTTTGCTCCCAGGTGCTGATCAAGGCACAGATGACAGACAGGTTGACTACAGTTGAGTTTGGGTTTGAAGGGTTAATGATATTTATCCATTGTTTCTTGAAGAATATAACTTCCCTCAGCAGCTTAGTTCAACTGTCGTATGCCACCAGAACCCCAAATAGAAGCTTGTTTAACTCCAATGTTTGTAAACAAAGTACATTTAAACAAATACTGTACAGTCTCAAAACATGTTTAGAACTGTAACTTTGGGCCTCCCGAGTGGCGCAGCAGTCTAAGGCACTGCATCGCAGTGTTACGGCGTCACTACAGCCTGAGGTTCGATCCCAGGCTGTGTCACAACCGGCCGTGACCGGGAGTCCCATATGGCGGCGCACAATTGGCCCAGCGTCGTCCGGGTTAGGGGAGGTTTTGGCCAGAGTTTTGGCCGGAGAGGCTTTACTTGGCTCATCACGCTCCAGTGACTCCTTTTGGCGGGCCAGCCGCCTGCAGGCAGACCTCAGTCATCAGTTGAACGGTGTTTCCTTCGACACATTGGTGCAGCTGGCTTCCGAGTTAAGTGAGCAGGTGTTAAGAAGCGCGGCTTCTTTCACCTCTCCATAGCCTGTTGGGGAGTTGCAGCGATGAGACAAGATCGTAATCACGAAATTAGGAAGAAAAAGGGGGTAAACTGTAATTATACAAAAAATATATAAAAATGTACTGTTATCATGGATAGTCAGTCCTTGCATCCACATCAATTGTAGAGTGGTCATATTTCTCCATGCCTCAGCTTTTTAGCAAAACAGTGACGGGTACGAGTGGAGCAGCAGTCTAAGGCACAGCATCTCAGTGCTAGAGATGTCACTACAGACCCTGGTTCAGCAGTCTAAGGCACAGCATCTCAGTGCTAGAGATGTCACTACAGACCCTGGTTCAGCAGTCTAAGGCACAGCATCTCAGTGCTAGAGATGTCACTACAGACCCTGGTTCAGCAGTCTAAGGCACAGCATCTCAGTGCTAGAGATGTCACTACAGACCCTGGTTCAGCAGTCTAAGGCACAGCATCTCAGTGCTAGAGGCGTCACTACAGACCCTGGTTCAGCAGTCTAAGGCACAGCATCTCAGTGCTAGAGATGTCACTACAGACCCTGGTTCAGCAGTCTAAGGCACAGCATCTCAGTGCTAGAGATGTCACTACAGACCCTGGTTCAGCAGTCTAAGGCACAGCATCTCAGTGCTAGAGATGTCACTACAGACCCTGGTTCAGCAGTCTAAGGCACAGCATCTCAGTGCTAGAGATGTCACTACAGACCCTGGTTCAGCAGTCTAAGGCACAGCATCTCAGTGCTAGAGATGTCACTACAGACCCTGGTTCAGCAGTCTAAGGCACAGCATCTCAGTGCTAGAGATGTCACTACAGACCCTGGTTCAGCAGTCTAAGGCACAGCATCTCAGTGCTAGAGATGTCACTACAGACCCTGGTTCAGCAGTCTAAGGCACAGCATCTCAGTGCTAGAGGCGTCACTACAGACCCTGGTTCAGCAGTCTAAGGCACAGCATCTCAGTGCTAGAGGCGTCACTACAGACCCTGGTTCAGCAGTCTAAGGCACAGCATCTCAGTGCTAGAGATGTCACTACAGACCCTGGTTCAGCAGTCTAAGGCACAGCATCTCAGTGCTAGAGGCGTCACTACAGACCCTGGTTCAGCAGTCTAAGGCACAGCATCTCAGTGCTAGAGATGTCACTACAGACCCTGGTTCAGCAGTCTAAGGCACAGCATCTCAGTGCTAGAGGCGTCACTACAGACCCTGGTTCAGCAGTCTAAGGCACAGCATCTCAGTGCTAGAGGTGTCACTACAGACCCTGGTTCAGCAGTCTAAGGCACAGCATCTCAGTGCTAGAGATGTCACTACAGACCCTGGTTCAGCGGTCTAAGGCACAGCATCTCAGTACTAGAGACGTCACTACAGGCCCTGGTTCGATTCCAGGCTGTATCACAATCGGCCGTGATTGGGAGACCCATAGGGTGGCACACAATTGGCCCAGAGTTAGGGTTTGGCCGGGGAAAGCAGTCATTGTAAATAATAATTTGTTCTTAACTGACTTTACTAGTTAAATAAAGGTTAATTTAAAAAACAAAAAATAGGACACTTTGTTATTGTTTCAACTAATGATTGGTGGTTTAATGAAGATGAGGATTCACACAGTACAAGGCACTGCACAGCTCTGTGTAGGATGCACCATGGGGCTAGTCAGCACTTGATTGACAGCTTTGAGTGTTAACCAAAGTGTTCGTTTATTCACAGCCTTTCGTACAATGTGTGTATGTGTGTGTGAGAGAAAGATAAACATAGTGTGAATCTGCAAACAAACATTTACTAGAATATACAGTAGATATGCATGCCCCAAGATGCTTCCTTGTGTGTGTGTGTGTGTGTGTGTGTGTGTACCTTAGCGCTGGCGAAGATGAAGTCTTTCCTCTGGCTCTTCTCCTTGTCCTTCTCAAACATGATTCCTAGCTTGTTCTGAACCCGCTGAGACTTTATCAGCTGACGGACTGAGGGAGAGAAACACGGAGAGAACGAACGAGTGTGAGTGTCTTCTCACTTTCAACGTGTGTGTGTGTGTGTGTCCTCACTCTTGTGGTGTGTGAAGGTGTTCCAGTCCTCCTGGTTGTCCTTCATCTTCTTCATCACCACTAGCTTCCCTCCCTCCACGTCCACAGACAGACTGTGCTTCTGACTCTTCCCGATCTTAGTCAGGTCTGCCAGGTACACATCCAACTTCACCTGGAGGGACAGACGGGTTACACAGACAGACAGATGGACGGACAGACACAGCCACAGACTGGACAGAACCAGAATTCTTTATTCACATAATAAACTACAGCTTCTTTAGTGTGAAATACCAGCTGTAACACTACCGGTGTCACCACCGGGGGGAGTCAGTGGGTCGATGCACAGTCGGTTCAGTAAACTGTCCTCCATGTTGGCACCAAGCATTGTATGAAAACAGTATCATCTGGGTTCTCAGTGGAATGTATCCTAGATCTTTTAGCATCAATAAAACAATAAATATAACAATAAAATACATCAACGTCACAGAGCTCAGTACAGTTACAGTATAGCTCTGTCTGGACGGAAGTTTTGACACCGACATTGCTCTGTCTGGGGTGAATCTGACGTGGTGGTTTTATGAGGAACCCCCCCATCAGCACAACACACTTCTTCCCCTGCAAACAGGAAGTGGCTAGAAAGGAGGTCATCAAACACACACACAAGTCTTCAGTGGATGTGAAACCATCTGACGTAGTCCCTGAACCGCTGTATAAACCACACAGGGGAGTGGAGGTGACTGACTGTTAATCCATGTCTGCTGACTCCCCAGTCTAGTGTAGTCAGAAAGACATACATCTACACCTGCATTGCTTGCTGTTTGGGGTTTTAGGCTGGGTTTCTGTACAGCACTCTGTGACATCAGCTGATGTAAGAAGGGCTTTATAAATACATTTAATAAATATTGGGCTTGTTCAACAACAGACAGTGCAGGCGACTGACGACTGACTGATCTACAAATGACCTTTTATCATAAAATAACTACTCATTATCGTTTATAGATCAGTCAGTAAATCACAATTTACCCATAATGCATCTTGGATTTGATGCTCTCGAGCACGGCCACTGTCTCTTAGAGTGGATTTCATGGCTGGGAGTGGAAAACCAACCAATGAGTCAATCAATGTTCAGCTCCATATGAGCTATGACCAATGGACGTTCAGCTTCTCAAATCTAGCGGTTTCTAACTTCATAAACACGTAACAGATCCAGTGATGTTAATCTGGGTGTAGAGTGATTAGACATGGGAACCTATTGAATTTGGATCACGTTCAGCAAGCTCATTACTCAACTCAGCTGGAGTGCGTGTTTACATAGAGTTAAAGTAGTTCCATTTAAATTCAGTTAATTACGGAAGGTTTCCATTTTAAATTCATGAAATAGAATTCAAATGCCTTTGTCCTGAACATGGTGAATTGAAATGGACCATGACCCCAGGCAGCAGTGGTGTTTACATCTCTAGAGCGATAGCTAGCTGAGGCATCCACTTCCTGGTTACTGATAGTGATTATCCTTCCATCACACCCACTCTGTAGCTATCAGCACAGCGTTGAGGACTCTAGTCTCTACACTCTGGTCACATCAGTCATTTAACTATCATGATGTCACAGAATAGACAAAACTGTTCAAAACTGTTCCTTTATCTGACTGGCTCACAGAATCTAGGAATTCTGAGCCACACCCACTGATTGGTCAGCCTGTGGACCAATGGGACAGGGGAGAGGGTAGGGTATATCTCAAAGTTTGTGTGTGCATGTACCTCAAAGGCCTGTACAGGGATGGTTTTGCTGTGGCGTGTGAGAGGAGGTGAGGAAAGAGTGGACAAACTCATATCTTGCACAGCCTTAAGAGCCTAAAAAGGGAAAAGGACAGAGAGGGAGAGCGAGAGGAAGGGGGGGAATTACATTAGGTACAGGGTTAAGAAACATGAACAACCAGTGTAAGGTATGTAATTAGAAACCTGAACAACCAGTGTAAGGTATATAATTAGAAACCTGAACAACCGGTGTAAGGTATATAATTAGAAACCTGAACAACCAGTGTAAGGTATATAATTAGAAACCTGAACAACCAGTGTAAGGTATGTAAATTAGAAACCTGAACAACCAGTGTAAGGTATGTAATTAGAAACCTGAACAACCAGTGTAAGGTATGTAATTAGAAACCTGAACAACCAGTGTAAGGTATATAATTAGAAACCTGAACAACCAGTGTAAGGTATGTAATTAGAAACCTGAACAACCAGTGTAAGGTATGTAATTAGAAACCTGAACAACCAGTGTAAGGTATGTAATTAGAAACCTGAACAACCAGTGTAAGGTATGTAATTAGAAACCTGAACAACCAGTGTAAGGTATGTAATTAGAAACCTGAACAACCAGTGTAAGGTATGTAATTAGAAACCTGAACAACCAGTGTAAGGTATGTAATTAGAAACCTGAACAACCAGTGTAAGGTATGTAATTAGAAACCTGAACAACCAGTGTAAGGTATGTAATTAGAAACCTGAACAACCAGTGTAAGGTATGTAATTAGAAACCTGAACAACCGGTGTAAGGTATGTAATTAGAAACCTGAACAACCAGTGTAAGGTATGTAATTAGAAACCTGAACAACCAGTGTAAGGTATGTAATTAGAAACCTGAACAACCAGTGTAAGGTATGTAATTAGAAACCTGAACAACCAGTGTAAGGTATATAATTAGAAACCTGAACAACCAGTGTAAGGTATGTAATTAGAAACCTGAACAACCAGTGTAAGGTATGTAATTAGAAACCTGAACAACCAGTGTAAGGTATGTAATTAGAAACCTGAACAACCAGTGTAAGGTATGTAATTAGAAACCTGAACAACCAGTGTAAGGTATGTAATTAGAAACCTGAACAACCAGTGTAAGGTATGTAATTAGAAACCTGAACAACCAGTGTAAGGTATATAATTAGAAACCTGAACAACCAGTGTAAGGTATGTAATTAGAAACCTGAACAACCAGTGTAAGGTATATAATTAGAAACCTGAACAACCAGTGTAAGGTATGTAATTAGAAACCTGAACAACCAGTGTAAGGTATGTAATTAGAAACCTGAACAACCAGTGTAAGGTATGTAATTAGAAACCTGAACAACCAGTGTAAGGTATGTAATTAGAAACCTGAACAAGTGTAAGGTATGTAATTAGAAACCTGAACAACCGGTGTAAGGTATGTAATTAGAAACCTGAACAACCAGTGTAAGGTATGTAATTAGAAACCTGAACAACCGGTGTAAGGTACGTAATTTAAACAAACTTCCTGGTTGTGATGTCACTGATACTTCTCTCCTCCCTCTCCCTCCCTCTCCCTTCCCCATTTTCTCCCTCCTCTCCCATCTTCTCCCTCCCCCTTCCATCTTGTCCCTCCCCCTCCCATCTTCTCCCCCCTCCTCTCCCCTCTCTCATCTTCTCCCTCCTCCTCCCTCTCCCATCTTCCCCCTACCATCCCTCTCCCATCTTCTCCCTCCTCCTCCCTCTCCCATCTTCCCCCTACCATCCCTCTCCCATCTTCTCCCTCCCCTCCCTCTTTCATCTTCTCCCTCCCCTCACGCTCCCATCTTCCCCCTCCTCTCTCATCTTCTCCCTCCCACTCCCATCTTCTCCCTCCCCTCCCTCCCTCTCTCATCTTCTCCCTCCCCCTCTCTCATCTTCTCCCTCCCCTCCCTCTCTCATCTTCTCCCTTCTCTCTCATCTTCTCCCTCCCTCTCCCATCTTCTCCCTCCCTCCCTCTCTCATCTTCTCCCTCCCCTCCCGCTCCCATCTTCTCCCTCCCCCTCCCTCACATCTTCTCCCTCCCACCTCCCTCTCTCATCTTCTCCCTCCCCCTCCCTCTCTCATCTTCTCCCTCCCCTCCCTCTCCCATCTTCTCCCTCCCCCTCCCCTCCCGCTCCCATCTTCTCCCTCTCCCATCTTCTCCCTCCTCTCCCATCTTCTCCCTCCCCTTCCCCCTCCCATCTTCTCCCTTTCCCATATTCTCCCTCCCCCTCCCGCTCCCATCTTCTCCCTCTCCCATCTTCTCCCTCCTCTCCCATCTTCTCCCTCTCTCATCTTCTCCCTCCCCCTCCCATCTTCTCCCTCTCCCATCTTCTCCCTCCTCTCTCATCTTCTCCCTCCCCCTCCCGCTTCAATCTTCTCCCTCCATGTGTAGCCTGAGCTCTGGGGCCCAGACAGAGGGGAGGGGGGACATAGAAACAGAATGACTATTAGATCATATTTCTATGGAGGGTGGGGGGTCCTCTCTCTCTTTACCCCAGCTCAGAGCACACCCGCTGGGCTACAGCCGCCACCCGCCACCCGTCATGGCAGACTATCCATCAGAGGGAGGAGGTTAACTAAACACACTCACTTACAGCTGCGTGTGTGTGAGTGTGTATGTTTGTGTGCTTGTGCTTGTGTGCGTGCAGGCTTACCTTCTTCTCTATAGAAGACAGTAAGTCTTTGAGAATAGCCAGTTTAGTAACCAGATTCTCTAACTCCTGATCTCCACCCTGATTCACCGACTACAGAGGAAAACAGACAGTTACAACAGACAGACAGTTACGACAGACAGTTTCGACAGACAGACAGACACGACAGACAGACAGTTATGACAGAAAGACAGACACAGACACACACACTAGATGCTATGCAGACATGAGCCCATTGTGTGTTGTTACATCACATTAGGAACGTTTGAGAAAGGAGGCCTGGCCCTTTAAGACTACGTGTGTGTGTGTGTGTGTATGATTACAGCGTGACTTTCTCAAGCACAGCTGTCTCCAGGAACTCTAGTTGTTTCTCTCTGGGAGACAAATATCTCTTTCCTCATGACCCCTAGTGCACTCAGGAGCATTGTGTGTGTGTGTTCAGGAGGAAACCAAGGTGTGGCATGTCTAAGCTTCCTGTGCTTTCCAGAGTCATACATTTTACCCCACCACACACACATGAAAAAAATGAGATAGAAAATGTAGAGTACCTGCTGTATCATCTTGGACACCATGAAGGCACTCTGTTGGTCAAACACCTTGGACAGGATCTCCAGCCCAGACAGAACCTTATCCACCTCCCTACACACACACACACACACACACACACACACACACACACACACACACACACACACACACACACACACACACAGGTTTTTGAGTGTGTGTGCATGCGTGCATGTGTCACCAAGAGAAAGAGAGAGAGTTGTGTGTGTGTGTGTGTGTGTGTCTCACCCGTTGAGGCGTTTGCAGGAGGACACCAGTGTCTTGTTGAGGTGGGGCAGAGAGCTGGCTCCCTGTTTGACAGCCTCCAGGTCCAGAGCGTAGCTTCCCTTCAAGTACTCATGGGAAATGGTGCTCAGGCCGTTAGCAGCAGGGGCGCTAATGTAGGACGGAAGAACATCCAATCCGTGTCAATGGAACAGACAGGGGTCTTACATCCCCTTGATTTGCCACAGAGACCATGGGGGGGGACATGACAGAAGACATGACAACAACAACTTTCCAATGTCACAGACTTCCTCAGGATCAGACTGCTGCTGACTCACTGTCTAAGCGAGACAAACTACACATACTGTTCCTGTGGAGTGTGGGTATGTGTCACGGTCCACTAGATCAAGGTTTTTCAATGGAGCACACATACTAGCCCCCCCCCCCACATGTGTGTATGTGCGTGTGTGTGTATGTGTGTGAGTGTGTGTGTGTGTGTGTGTGTGTGTGTGTGTGTATGTGTGTGTGCTGTACCTGTCGGTGGGTGTCTCTGGGGAGGAGCCTGTAGGTGGTGTGGAGGCGGAACGAGGAGGAAGGGGTGGCTTCTCATCTTCCCCATCTGACCAATCAGAGAGACAGAAAGACAAATAAAGAGAGAGATGGAGCGAGAAAGACAGAGACAGACAGACGGAGAGAGATGGAGCAAGAAAGACCGAGACAGACAGACGGAGAGAGATGGAGAGAGTATACCTGAGTAGTCCCTGTCCTCTGGGATGCTCTCCTCTCTGTCTACGGGGTACAGTAGAGTGCTGACCAGTCCCTGGCTGGGCTGGAGGTACAACAGAACAAGCTCTGGGAGGGTCTTAAAACGCTTAGGCTGCACCCCCTGAGAAGTCTGGGAGAGGGGTAGAGGAATGAGAGAGAGAGTGGGTACTTCAAAGAAATACACTCGTGCAGCACGTTCAGAATAAAGCTGGGTAGGTAGGTAGTTAGTAGATTCAAATCAAATTTGATTGGTCACATACACATGGTTAGCAGATGTTATTGCAAGTGTAGCGAAATGCTTATGCTTCTAGTTCCGACAGTTCAGCAATATCTAACAAGTAATATCTAACAATTCCACAACAACTACCTAACACACAAATCTAAGTAAAAGGAATGGAAGAATATATAAATATAAATATATGGATAAGCAATGTCAGAGCGGCATAGGCTAAGATGCAATAGATAGCATAGAATACAGTATCTACATATAAGATGAATAATGCAAGATATGTAAACATTATTAAAGTGGCATTATTAAAGTGACTAGTGTTCCATTTATTAAACTGGCCGATGATTTCAATTCTGTATGTAGGCAGCAGCCTCTCTGTGCTAGTGATGGCTGTTTAACAGTCTGATGGCCTTGAGATAAAGGCTGTTTTTCAGTCTCTCTGTCCCAGATTTGATGCACCGGTACTGACCTCGCCTTCTGGATGGTAGCGGGGTAAACAGGCAGTGGCTCAGGTGGTTGTTGTCCTTGATGATCTTTTTGACCTTCCTGTGACATCGGGTGCTGTAGGTGTCCTGGAATTGTCCCCGGTGATGCGTTGTGCAGACCGCACCACCCTCTGGAGAGCCCTGTGGTTGTGGGCGGTGCAGTTGCCGTACCAGGCGGTGATACAGCCTGACAGGATGCTCTCAATTGTGCATTTGTAAAGTTTGTGAGAGTTTTAGGTGACAAGACAAATTTCTTCAGCCTCCTGAGGTTGAAGAGGCGCTGTTGCGCCTTCTTCCCCACAATGCCTGTGTGGGTGATCCATTTAAATTTTTCAGTAATATGTACGCTGAGGAACTTAAAACTTTCCACCTTCTCCACTGCAGTCCCATCGATGTGGATAGGGGGGTGCTCCCTGTGCTGTTTCCTGGACTCCGCGATCATCTCCTTTGTTTTGTTGACATTGAGTGAGAGGTTATTTTTCTGACACCACACTCCAAGGGCCCTCACCTCCTCCCTGTAGTCTCGTCGTTGTTGGTAATCAAGCCACTACTGTGTTGTCTACAAATGTGATTATTGAGTTGGAGGCGTGCATGGCCACGCAGTCATTGGTGAACAGGGAGTACAGGAGGGGGCTGAGCACGCACCCTTGTGGGACCTCAGTGTTGAGGATCAGCGAAGTGGAGATGTTGTTTCCTCCCTTCACCACCTGGAGGGGGCCCGTCAGGAAGTCCAGGACCCAATTGCACAGGGCAGGGTTGAGACCCAGGGCCTCAAGCTTAATGATGAGCATGGAGGGCACTATGGTGTTGAATGCTGAGCTATAGTCAATGAACAGCATTCTTACATAGGTATTTCTCTTGTCCAGATGGGACAGGGCAGTATGCAGTGTGATGGCGATTGCATTGTCTTTGGACATATTGGGGCGGTAAGCAGATTGAAGTGGGTCTTGGGTGACAGGTAACGTGGAGGTGATATGATCCTTGACTAGGCTCTCAAAGCACTTCATAACAACATAAGTGAGTGCTATGGGGCGATAGTCATTTAGTTCAGTTACCTTTGCATTCTTGGGTACAGGAACAATGGGACTGGGATAGGGAGAGATTGAATATGTCCGTAAACACACCAGCCAGCTGGTCTGCGCATGCTCTGAGGACGCGCGGCTAGGGATGCCGTCTGGCAGCCTTGCGAGGGTTAACATGTTTAAATGTCTTACTCACATCGGCCACTGAGAAGGAGAGGCCACAGTCCATGGTAGCGGGCCGCGTCGGTGACACTGTATTATCCTCAAAGCGGGCAAAGAAGGTGTTTAGTTTGTCTGGAAGCAAGACGTCGGTGTACGCGACGTGGCTGGTTTTTATTTTGTATTCCGTGATTGTCTGTAGACACATACGTCTCGGGTCTGAGCCGTTGAATTGTGACACCACTTTGTCTCTTTACTGACATTTTGCCTGTTTGATTGCCTTGCGGAGGGAATGACTACTCTGTTTGCATTCTGACAAGTCGCTTTGCCATGGTTAAATGCGGTGGTACGCGCTTTCAGTTTTGCGCGAATGCTGCCATCTATTCACGTTTTCTGGTTAGAGTAGGTGTTAATAGTCACAGTGGTTACAACATCTCCTATTCACTTCCTTATAAACTCACTCACCGAATCAGCATATACGTCGATATTATTCTCTGAGGCTACCCGGAACATATCCCAGTCCGCGTGATCAAAACAATCTTTAAGTATGGAATCCGATTGGTCAGACCAGCGTTGAAAAATCCTTAGCACAGGTACTTCCTGTTTGAGTTTCTGCTTTTAGGAATGAAGGAGCAAAATGCAGTCGTGGTCAGATTTGTCGAAAGGAGGGCGGGGGAGGGCCATGTATGCATTGCGGAAGTTAGAGTAACAATGGTCCAGTGTTTTTCCAGCGCCAGTGCTACAGTCGATACTCCTCAAATTTGCTTTGTTAAAATCCCCAGCTACAATAAACGCAGCCTCAGGATATACAGTTGAAGACGGAAGTTTATATACACCTTAGCCAAATACATTTAAACTTTGTTTTTCACAATTCCTGACATTTAATCCCTGTAAAAATTCCCTGTCTTAGGTCAGTTAGGATAACCACTTCATTTTAAGAATGTGAAATGTCAGAATAATAGTATAGAGAATTATTAATTTCAGCTTTTATTTTTTTAATCACATTCCCAGTGGGTCAGAAGTTTACATATACTCAATTAGTATTTGGTAGCATTGCCTTTAAATTGTTTAACTTGGGTCAAACGTTTCGGGTAGCCTTCCACAAGCTTCCCTCAATAAATTGGGTGAATTTTGGCCCATTCCTCCTGACAGAGCTGGTGTAACTGAGTCAGGTTTGTAGGCCTCCTAGCTCGCACACGCTTTTTCAGTTCTGCCCTCAAATCTTCGATGGGATTGAGGTCAGGGCTTTGTGATGGCCACTCCAATACCTTGACTTTGTTGTCCTTAAGCCATTTTGCCACAACTTTGGAAGTATGCTTCGCGGGTCATTGTCCATTTGGAAGACCCATTTGCGACCAAGCTTTAACTTCCTGACTGATGTCTTGAGATGTTGCTTCAATATATCCACATAATATTCCTTCCTCATGATGCCATCTATTTTGTGAAGTGCACCAGTCCCTCCTGCAGCAAAGCACCCCCACAACATGATGCTGCCACCCCCGTGCTTCACGGTTGGGATGGTGTTCTTCGGCTTGCAAGCCTCCCCCTTTTTCCTCCAAACATAACGATGGTCATTATGGCCAAACAGCTCTATGTTTGTTTCATCAGACCAGAGGACATTTCTTCAAAAAGTACGATGTTTGTCCCCATGTGCAGTTGCAAACCGTAGTCTGGCTTTTTTTATGGCGGTTTTGGAGCAGCGGCTTCTTCCTTGTTGAGTGCCCGTTCAGGTTATGTTGATATAGGACTCGTTTTACTGTAGATATAGATACTTTTGTACCTGTTTCCTCCAGCATCTTCACAAGGTCCTTTGCTGTTTTCTGGGATTGATTTGCACTTTCGCACCAAAGTATGTTCATCTCTAGGAGACAGAACACATCTCCTTCCTGAGCGGTATGACAGCTGCGTGGTCCCATGGTGTTTATACTTGCGTACTATTGTTGTACAGATGAACGTGGTACCTTCAGGCGTTTGGAAATTGATCCCAAGGATGAACCAGACTTGTGGAGGTCTACAATTTTTTGAGGTCTTGTCAAGCAAAGAGGCACTGAGTTTGAAGGTAGGCCTTGAAATACATCCACAGGTACTCCTCCAATTGACTCAAATTATGTCAATTAGCCTATCAGAAGCTTCTAAAGCCATGACATCATTTTCTGGAATTTTCCAAGCTGTTTAAAGGCACAGTCAACTTAGTGTATGTAAACTTCTGACCTACTGGAATTGTGATACAGTGAATTATAAGTGAAATAATCTGTCTGTAAACCAATTGTTGGACAAATGACTTGTGTCATGCACAAAGTAGATGTCCTAACCGACTTGCCAAAACTATAGTTTGTTAACAAGAAATTTGTGGAGTGGTTGAAAAACAAGTTTCTTTGTCTTGATCACGTTGAGGGAGAGGTTGTTGTCATGGCACTACACGGCCAGGTCTCTGACCTCCACCCTATAGGCTGTCTCATCGATGTCGGTGATCAGGCCTACCAAACTTAATGATGGTGTTGGAGTTGTGCCTGGCCATGCAGTCATGAGTGAACAGGGAGTACAGGAGGGGAATGAGCATGCACCCTTGAGGGGCCCCCATGTTGAGGATCAGCGTGGCGGATGTGTTGTTACCTACCCTTACCAGTGTCCCAGGGTCCTTAGCTTACTGATGAGCTTTGAGGGCACTATGGTGTTGAACGCTGAGCTGTAGTCAATGAATAGAATTCTCACATAGGTGTTATTTTTGTCCAGGTGGGAAAGGGCAGTGTGGAGTGCAATAGAGATTGCATCATCTGTGGATCTGTTGAGCTGGTATGCAAATTGGAGTGGGTCTAGGGTTTCTGGGATAATGGTGTTGATGTGAGCCATGACCATCCTTTCAAAGCACTTCATGGCTACAGACGTGAGCACTATGTGTCGGTTGTCATTTAGGAAGGTTACCTTTGTGTTCTTGGGAATAGGGACTATCTATGGTGGTCTGCTTAAAACATGTTGGTATTACAGACTCGGACAGGGAGAGGTTGAAAATGTCAGTGAAGACACTTGCCAGTTGGTCAGCGCATGTACACGTCCTGGTAATCCGTCTGGCCCTGCGGCCTTGTGAATGTTGACCTGTTTAACCTGTTTGAGCTAGGGGGCAGTATTTTGAAGTTCGGATGAAAAACGTGCCCAAAGTAAACTGCCTGTTACTCAGGCCCAGAAGCTAGGATATGCATATAATTAGTAGCTTTGGATAGAAAACACTCGGAAGTTTCTAAAACTATTAAAACAATGTCTGTGAGTATAACAGAACTGATATGGCATGCGAAAACCCGAGCAAAAGGTGACCAGTTTTCAGTTGAAGGCCTATTGGTTATATAGGGGAATAGCTCCCAGATTTCCTATGGCTTCCACTAGATGTCAACAGTCTTTAGAAAAAGGTTTCAAGCTTTTATCTTGAAAAACCAAGGAATTAGAGAAGTTCTTCCTGAGGTCACGTCAAGTGTCCTATTATGGATTTAGCACGTAACAGTCAGCGCGCTCTCAGCTCTTTTTCTCTTCTATTCATCAGGCTATATTCCATCTGAAATATTATCATTTATATTCAGTTTAGGGTATCTGATTATTGATTAGAAATGCTGTTTGACTTGTTTCGACGAACCGGTACTTTTGGGATATTGTTTGTCTGCATGGATGAACGCCTTTGGGCAGGTGGATTATTGAACAAACCGGGACACTTGGGTATGCCATCAGATGAAGATCTTCAAAAGGTAAGAGATTTATGTTATGCTATTTTTGAGTTTTGTGACACCTCTGCTGGTTATGTTATTATGCTAATTGAATACGTGTGTGGGGCGCTGTCCTCAGACAATCAAATGTTCTGCTTTCGCCGTAAAGCCTTTTTGAAATCTGACAACGCTGTTAGATTAACAAGATTCTAAGTTTTTGAATGGTGTGCAACACTTGTATTTTCATGAATGTGTAAAATTAGTATTTCTGTAATTTGAATTTGGCGCTCTGCAATTTCACCAGATGTTGTAGATCGCAGAGAGGTTAAAGGTCTTACTCTCATCAGCTGCGGACAGCGTGATCACACAGTCTTCCGGAACAGCTGGTGCTCTCATGCATGTTTCAGTGTTATTGCCTCAAAGCGAGCATAGAAGTAGTTTAGCTCGTCTAGTAAGCTTGTGTCACTGGGCAGCTCTCGTCTGTGCTTCCCTTTGTAGTCTGTAATGGTTTGCAAGCCCTGCCACATCCGACAAGTGTCAGAGCCGATGTAGTACGATCCGATCTTAGTCCTGTATTGAGGCTTTGCCTGTTTGATGGTTCGTCGGATTTCTTATAAGCTTCCGGGTTAAGTCCTGCTCCTTGAAAGCGGCAACTCTAGCCATTAGCTCAGTGCGGATGTTGCCTGTAATCCATGGCTTCTGGTTGGGGTATGTACGTACTGTCACTGTGGGGACGACGTCATCGATGCACTTATTAATGAAGCCAATGACTGACGTGGTGTACTCCTCAATGCCATCGGAGGAATCCCGGAACATATTCCAGTCTGTGCTAGCAAAACAGTCCTGTAGCTTAGCATCTGCTTCATCTGACCACTTTTTTTATTGATCGAGTCACTGGTGCTTCTTGCTTGAATTTTTGCTTGTAAGAAGGAGGATAGAATTATGGTCAGATTTGCCAAATGGAAGGCG
Organism: Brachymystax lenok tsinlingensis; assembly: GCA_030435695.1. Lineage (NCBI taxonomy): Eukaryota > Metazoa > Chordata > Actinopteri > Salmoniformes > Salmonidae > Brachymystax > Brachymystax lenok. The sequence continues at coordinate 34,194,129 of CM059794.1, read as the reverse complement.
AGGGAAAGCTTTGTATGCGTCTCTGTGTGTGGAGTAAAGGTGGTCCTGAGTTTTTTTTCCCTCTGGTTGCACATTTAACATGCTGATAGAAATTTGGTAAAACTGATTTAAGTTTCCCTGCATTAAAATCCCCGGCTACTAGGAGCGTCGCCTCTGGGTGAGCGTTTTCTTCTTTGCTGAAAGCGGAATACAGCTCATTCAACTTGTGCCAGCCTCAGTCTGTGGTGGTATGTAGACAGCTACGAAAAATACAGATGAAAACTCTCTAAGTAGATAGTGTTCTACAGCTTATCATGAGATACTCTACCTCAGGCGAGCAATAGCTTGAGACTTCCTTAGATATCATGCACCAGCTGTTATTTACAAAAATGCATAGTCCGCCGCCCCTTGTCTTACCAGACGCCGCTGTTCTATCCTGCCGGTACAGCGTATAACCAGCCAGCTGTATGTTGATAATGTCGTCGTTCAGCCACAACTCCGTGAAGCATAAGATATTACAGTTTTGAATGTCCCGTTGATAGTTTAATCTTCTGCGTAGGTCATCTATTTTATTCTCCAAAGATTGCACGTTTGCTAGCAGAATGGAAGGAAGCCTTCTCTTCACGCAAATCACTGGGATTTGGGCCTGTTCCCGGGAGAGCAGAATATCGTTCACGTCGGGCTCTTCGGACTCGTTAAAGGAAAAAAAAGGATTCTGCCAGTCCGTGGTGAGTAATCACAGTCCTGATGTCCAGAAGTTATTTTCGGTCATAAAAGAGACGGTAGCGGCAACATTATGTACAAAACAAGTTACAAACAACACAAAGAAACGAAAGAAAACCACAATTGGTTGGGGACACGTAAAGGTTGGTAGATAGGTAGGTATTTTATAGATAGGTAGGTAGTATATAGATAGGTAGGTAGTTTATAGATAGGTAGGTAGTATATAGATAGGTAGGTAGTATATTGGTCTTGGTGGGATAGCTCAGTGTCTGAGAGTGGGCACAATCACTTTCTGTTCATTGATATTTGTGGGTGAAGTTTTTTTAAATTACATTTTACCCTTATTTTACCAGGTAAGTTGACAGAACACATTCTCATTTACAGCAACAACCTGGGGAATAGTTACAGGGGAGAGGAGATGAATGAGCCAATTGTAAGCTGGGGATGATTAGGTGGCCATGATGGTATGAAGGCCAGATTGGGAATTTAGCCAGGACACCGGGGTTAACACCCCTACTCTAAAGACAACACCTACACAGGGCAATGTCCCCAATCACTGCCCTGGGGCATTGGGATATTTTTATTTTAGACCAGAGGAAAGGGTGCCTCCTACGGACCCTCCAACACCACTTCCAGCAGTATCTGGTCTCCCGTCCAGGGACTGACCAGGACCAACCCTGCTTAGCTTCAGAAGCAAGCCAGCAGTGGGATGCAGGGTGGTATGCTGCTGGTTTACAGTGGCGTAAGGGAAGCTATAATACCAAGTGGCCCTCAGCTGTGAACGGGTGGGGAACCTGGCAGCCACATTCACTCTGTTTGAGTGACGTTTAATTTCACTGAAGCACTGGGTAAATCAAATGATTTGTGAAAGCTATCAGTTTGGATTCCAGGCATAGGACCAGGAGAGGAGGGGTAGAGGAAGGGGGATTAGGTGGGTGTATTTAGGGTTAGGTATTACAGTATTTGAGTGTGTGTGTGTGTGTTGCAACGGGGGGGGGATTGGTGACTCCCCCAGCTGCTGGACACAGAGCACAAAGAGACCACTATGTGTGTGTGTATGTGTGTGTGTGTGAGCACAGAGCCAACACAAGCACCAAAGCCTGCCAGTTGCTACTGACCCAGACACACATACAAGTACCATACACACACACTAGTAAAAATACATGTGAGCTTACAAAACACACACACACATACAGTGCCTGCCTTCCACAGACATACTAACAGTTACATCCATAGTGCTAGGTATGCATAGAAAAAGACCCACCCACACCAAACAGTTACATCCATAGTGCTAGGTATGCATAGAAAAATACCCAGGAACACCCACTGGTGTGTGCGTGTGTGTATGGAGGGCGGTGTATAGTGGTACCTGGACTGCCAAGAATCCCTCTTCATCTGGTAGGACCCTATAGGTGTGGACATGCTTCTGGAAACTAGAGAGAGAAGAGAGGGAGGGAGAGGGGGAGAGAGAGAGGGAAGTATTGAGGGAGGGAGAGAAGAGAGAGAGAGGAGTTAGAGGGAAGGGGAGAGAAGGAGGGAAGATGGAGGGGGGAGAAAATGACATTAGTACTTTCATGGATACCATAGGAATTACATATTCCCTGCAAAATGTGTGTGTGTGTGACGGGAGATTTGGAGGGAGTTTCAACCTGTTGCTGTCTGTCAAACACAGTGAACATGGCATTGGTGCTGCTAGAACTCACTCACCTCTCTCTCACCCCTACACAACGGCAAGGAAATGTAGAAAACATACAGTTCCAAGTCGGAAGTTTACATACATTTAGGTTGCAGTCATTAAAACTCGTTTTTCAACCACTCCACAAATTTCTTGTTAAAAAACTATAGTTTTGGAAAGTAGGTTAGGACATCTACTTTGTGCATGACACAAGTCATTTGTCCAACAATTGTTTACAGACAGATTATTTCACTTATAATTTACTGTATCACAATTCCAGTGGGTCAGAAGTTTACATACACTAAGTTGACTGGGCCATTAAACAGCTTGGAAAATTCCAGAAAATTATGTCCTGGCTTTAGAAGCTTCTGGTGGGCTAATTGACATCATTTGAGTCAATTGGAGGTGTACCTGTGGATGTACTTCAAGGCCTACCTTCAAACTCAGTGCCTCTTTGCTTGACATCATGGGAAAATCAAAAGAAATCAGCCAACACCTCAGAAAAAAATTGTAGACCTCCACAAGTCTGGTTCATCCTTGGGAGCAATTTCCAAACGCCTGAAGGTAACACGTTCATCTGTACAAACAATAGTACGCAGAAATCAGCCAACACCTCAGAAAAAAAATTGTAGACCTCCACAAGTCTGGTTCATCCTTGGGAGCAATTTCCAAACGCCTGAAGGTAACACGTTCATCTGTACAAACAATAGTACGCAGGTATAAACACCATGGGACCACTCTGCTGCCATTCCTGCTCAGGAAGGAGACACGTTCTGTCTCCTAGAGTTTTTGGTGCGAAAAGTGCAAATCAATCCCAGAACAACAGCAAAGGACCTTGTGAAGATGCTGGAGGAAACAGGTACAAAAGTATCTATATCCACCGTCAAACGAATCCTATATCGGCATAACCCGAAAGGCCGCTCAGCAAGGAAGAAGCCACTGCTCCAAAACCGACATAAAAAAGCCAGACTATGATTTGCAACTGCACATGGGGACAAATATCGTACTTTTTGAAGAAATGTCCTCTGGTCTGATGAAACAGAAGTAGAACTGTTTGGCCATAATGACCATCGTTATGTTTGTAGGAAAAAGAGGGCGGCTTGCAAGCCGAAGAACACCATCCCAACCGTGAAGCACGGGGGTGGCAGCATCATGTTGTGGGGGTGCTTTGCTGCAGGAGGGACTGGTGCACTTCACAAAATAGATGGCATCATGAGGAAAGAAAAGTGTGTGGATATATTGAAGCATCTCAAGACATCAGTCAGGAAGTTAAAGCTTGTTCGCAAATGGGTCTTCCAAATGGACAATGACCCGAAGCATACTTCCAAAGTTGTGACTCAGTTACGCCAGCTTTGTCAGAAGGAATGGGCCAAAATTCACCCAACTTATTGAGGGAAGCTTGTGGAACGCTACCCGAAACATTTGACCCAAGTTAAACAATTTAAAGGCAATGCTACCAAATACTAATTGAGTGTATGTAAACTTCTGACCCACTGGGAGTGATGAAATAAATAAAAGCTGAAATAAATAATTCTCTATACTATTATTCTGACATTTCACATTCTTAAAATAAAGTGGTAATCCTAACTGACCTAAAACAGGGAATTTTTACTGGGATTAAATGTCAGGAATTGTGAAAAACTGAGTTTAAATGTATTTGGCTAAGGTGTATCTAAACTTCCGACTTCAACTGTATGTCAGTCAAAGTTTGCTGTAGTGTAGGTGTGTGTGAGTGTCTCTGTGCTGCAGTGCTGTCTATGCAAAACATCTGAGTTTGCCACTCATTTTGCATACGGTGTGTGTGTGTGCTGTGTCCCATCCGTCTCCTGACACACACAGTTTCATGCTGAGATCTGGGCCAGGGGTTTCTCTCTCTGTCTCTCTCTCTCTGCTTATTTGTCACATGCTTCGTAAACAACAGGTGTAGACTAACCGTGAAATGCTTCCGTACGGGCTTCAACTGTATATTCTTAATCCATTCCTTACTTAGATTTATGTGTATTTTGGGTATTAGTTGTGAAACTGTGAGATATTACTTGTTAGATATTACTGCACTGGCGGAGCTAGAAGCACAAGCATTTCGCTACACCCGCAATAACATCTGCTAAACACGTGTATGTGACCATAGAATTGTATTTTATTTGATTTCATGCAGGCTTAAACACTGCACTCAGGGTTGGATTAAGTCAAGCCCTCGATGAAAAGAGAAATATTGAGGAAAGAAAATACAAATACATTTTACAGTGCAATCTTTAGTACCTTCATGGGCTCCCCAAAGCCTCATCTTGAACATATACCATATGCAATTTCCAACAATGCAGAGAGAAAAATAAGAGAAATAATAAAAACATAATAACACAAGGAATAAATACAATAACTTGGCTATATTCACAGGGTACCAATGCCGATACGATGTGCAGGGGTGCCAGGTAATTGAGGTAGATATGTAGATAAAGGTAGGGATAAAGTGACTAGGCAAAAGGATAAATAATAAACAGTAGCAGCAGAGTATGTGATAAGTCAAAAGAGGGCCAATGCAGATAGTTAAATAGTTAACCTCTTAGGGATAAACGGCGCGCTAGCGGGCCGCTCCCAACACTACCCGGTGAAATGTAAGGCGCCAAATTCAAAATCCATCAAAAGCTCTGATTCTTGGCAATATCACAGCGTTTCAAAAAGGCTTTACGGCAAAAGCACAACATTTCATTGTTTGAGGATAGCACCTCTAATATTTATGCATTAGCATAAATTCATATCCAGCGCGGGTCACACAAAACCCATATAAGAGCTAAAATAAATCACTTACCTTTCAAAGAACTTCTGCTGAGGACATCCCAAGTGTCCAACGAAGACATCCAATGGTCCTTTTGTTAGAAAAAGTCATTTATTATATCCATAAATCTCTGTTTGGTTGGCGCGTTATGTTCAGAAAATCCATCGTCGAGTCACCCGTTGTACAGTGAAGAGAAAGCGTTCAAATATACCTATTGACATTTGTGGTCCCTTGACTATTTCCTCTTCCTTTCAGTTCTGCTCAGTGCTAAAGCCTCCAAACACTGTATAAAGACTGTTGACATCTAGTGGAAGCCATAGGTACTGAAACCTAGGAGCTATTATACATGGATTTCAATAGCAAGTCTATGGAAAAGAGGAAATGTCAACAAACAAAAAACATTCTGGACAGAAATTCCTCGGGTTTTCGCCTGCTATATCAGTTCTGTTATACTCACAGACATTATTTTAACGGTTTTAGAAACTTCAGAGTGTTTCCTATAGTACTAATTATGTGCATATCCTAGTTTCTGGGCCTGAGAGGCAGGTATTTTACTTTGGGCACACCAGACTCTCCAAAACCGACACCTCGGCTGCCGCTCCCTAAATAGTTAACTGGACGAACTATTTAGTACTCAGTGTTCAGAGTCCTGTTGGTTCCAGACTTGGTGCATTGGTCAAAATGACGAGATCTACCACTCAGATAAAAAAAAAAAAAAAACATGACTTAAAAAACCCTACGCCTTTCCAACATTAACAAATAAAAACCGTAATGTAGCAATGACATTTGTGCAGTAGGCTATAGGCCCAAAACTGTTGTTCTGCCCCTGAGCAAGGCAGTAAACCCACTGTTCCCCGGGCCCCGAAGACGTGGATGTCAATTATGGCAGCCCCCCGCACCTCTCTGATTCAGAGGGGTTGGGTTAAATGCGGAAGACACATTTTCAGTTGAATGCATTCAGTTATACAACTGACTAGGTATCCCCCTTTCCTTTCACATCATCACTGCATATTGTCTGTGCTTGAATTGCTCTGCCAATGTTATTCTTCTCAGACCATTTTGAAATTCTAATAAAAAAATGTAGGTATATGAACACACAGGTACTATATAATTTCTTGTATTACTTGTGAGGCACAGCTAAGTGAGCATTACATATATATATATATTTTTTAAATGGCTGGACTGATGGCATGCATCTGATGGTCAGCCAGAGAGAAGGGATGGAGCAGCAGTGAGGCTGCCACTAGGGCTGACCCCAATTAGTCGACTGGTCGATTGTTTGGTCATTAGGTTGTTTTAGTCGAGCAGCAACAAATATATACAGTACCAGTCAAAAGTTTGGACACACCTACTCATTCAAGGGTTTTTCTTTATTTTTACTATTTTCTACATTGTAGAATAATAGTGGAGACATCAAAACTATGAAATAAAAAATAAAAGAGTTAAAACAAATCAAAATATATTTTAGATTTTAGATTATTTTAAGTAGCCACCCGTTGCCTTGATGACAGCTTTGCACACTCTTGGCATTCTCTCAACCAGCTTCACCTGGAATGCTTTTCCAACAGTCTTGAAGGAGTTTCCACATATGTACGCTGAGCACTTGTTGGCTGCTTTTTCCTTCACTCAGTCCAACTTATCCCAAACCCTCTCAATTGGGTTGAGGTCGGGTGATTGTGGCCAGGTCATCTGATGCAGCACTCCATCACTCTCCTTCTTGGTCAAATAGCCCGTATACAGCCTGGAGGTGTGTTGGGTCATTGTCCTGTTGAAAAACAAATGATAGTCCCACTAAGCGCAAACCAGATGGGATGGCGTATCGCTGCAGAATGCTGTGGTAGCCATGCAGGTTAAGTGTGCCTTGAATTATAAATAAATCACAGACAGTATCACCAGCAAAGCACCTCCACACCATCACACCTCCTCCTCCATGCTTCATGGTGGGAACCACACACGCAGAGATCATCCGTTCACCAACTCTGCGTCTCACAGAGACACAGCAGTTGGAACCAAAAATCTATATTTTGGACTCATCAGACCAAAGGACAGATTTCACTGGTCTAATGTCCATTGCTGATGTTTCTTGGCCCAAGCAAGTCTCTTCTTATTATTGGTGTCCTTTAGTAGTGGTTTCTTTGCAGCAATTCAACCATGAAGGCCTGATTCATGCAGTCTCCTCTGAACAGTTGATGTTGAGATGTGTCTGTTACTTGAACTCTCTGAAGCATTTATTTGGTCTGCAATTTCTGAGGCTGGTAACTCTAATGAACTTATCCTCTGCAGCAGAGGTAACTCTGGGTCTTCCATCCCTGAGGCGGTCCACATGAGAGCCAGTTTCATCATAGCGCTGATAGTTTTTGCAACTATACTTGAAGAACCTTTTAAAATTCTTGAAATTTTCCGGATTGACTGACATTCATGTCTTAAAGTAATGATGGACTGTCGTTTCTCTTTACTTATTTGAGCTGTTCTTGCCATAATATCGACTTGGTCTTTTACCAAATAGGGTTATCTTCTGTATACCACCCCTACCTTGTCACAACACAACTGATTGGTTAAAATGTATTAAGGAGGAAAGAAATTCCACAAATTAACTTTTAACAAGGCACACCAGTTAATTGAAATGCATTCCAGGTGACTACCTCATGAAGCTGATTGAGAGAATGCCAAGAGTTTGCAAAGCTGTCATCAACGGTGGCTACTTTGAAAAATCTAAAAAATAAAATATATTTTGATTTGTTTAAAACTTTTTTGGTTACTACATGATTCCATATGTGTTATTTCATAGTTTTGACGTCATCACTATTATTCTACAATGTAGAAGATAGTTCAAATAAAGAAAAAAAATGTAATGAGTAGGTGTGTCCAACCTCTTGACTGGTACTGTATATATTTATTTTCATTAGTATTATATCTACTATTCTTACTATAGTAACTGTTTTATGTGTATCATATCACGTTGCTTTGGCAACACTGACCTTGTCCTTCATTCCAATAAAGCATATTGAAGAGAGAACTTTTCTGCAAAAAGATAGATTTAGATCAAAACTCCAAAACTACAACCTGGATCTTTTCACAAGGACCTATGAAGGATACTTCCCTCTACAATAATACCTTCACTTTAAATCGAAACTCCAAAACTACAACCAGGATATTTTCACAAGAACCTATGAAGGATACTTCCCTCTACAATAATACCTTCACTTTAAATCAAAACTCCAAAACTACAACCAGGATATTTTCACAAGAACCTATGAAGGACACTTCCCTCTACAATAATACCTTCACTTTAAATCAAAACTCCAAAACTACAACCTGGATTTTGTACCTGAAAGGAATCCTCCCACCAAGGACTATCCAGCAAACTTTATAGCAAACCAATAACCAGCTGTACATGCACAGCTCACGAAACCTGAAAATACCATCCAACCTATTGGCGGAGGGTGGAAAACCAGAATACTGTAAAACAAGGACCCTGAGACTGAGACAGCCTCTGTCAATTTGTACAAGGTTGGAACAGTGATGGTGCTCGGAAACTTCAAAAACTTCCAAAAGGACTTTTACAGAATTAGAGAGATAGCACAGCAGGAGAAGCTCTCTCTCCGTGAGGACTCCGACACCCCAAGTGAGTCAGTCCACACTCCCACAGACAAGCAACCCCAAGAGGAGAGTCACCGCCCCCCAGACACACAGTGGCTAAACTCTATCTGAGGATAAACTATGTTCACCAGCCACATAATAATACACACAGGCATAAACGACCTGAGAACACAACAGGAAAAGGTGGCCACAGCACTCAAGGGAGTGATAGAAAAAGCTTCTACCACTTTCCTCAACGCATGAGTGGTTATCTCCACCCTGCTACCATGAAAAGACGTTCACCCTGCTACTATACAGCAGGTAAACGCCAGCATTTCCCGTGACTGTGCCTCAAAGCCAAATGTTTACCTGGCTGACCACTCAATCCTGGACTTGAACAGCCATTATGACATGGTCCACCACTACAAAGCAGCAGTCCCTACTTTTGCAAGGGCCCAGAAAGACCTTGCCCTCAACCGCAGACCCAGCACCTCATTTACCTATCAGATGCTCTGCATGCTCTACTCAGAACTATACACCCCTTTCCAGTACACGACCTACTGACGTCATGCACAGATGCGCACAACTCTTGACGGCAGTAAGAAAGCCATTCAACATAGCCTAGATTTATGTTTTTATTACTTCTAAACAAAATAACCTTTTGGAGTTCTCATACGCTTACAATGATGTTTTGATTCTTGCTTGAACAGTTGCTAAGATTATATTTTGTTGTGATCTTTGCAAAATAACTATTTTGGATGCAGCGGTTGTTATCTAGAATGCTAACGCTCATTGATATAGGCTGTAACAAAAGCTGGCCAAAGATCCATTTTACTGGTTGAAGTAAAAGTATAATGCAGTTGATTTGCGATGATGACACAAACATTATATTAAGCAGGACATTCATACGAGCCTTAAAATCCAATTATAATCCAAAAGTTGTGAGAAATGCACTAAAAAGCAACATGTAAATAGAGGCTTTTGTTGCTGCCGTTCTATAAGAACCCCCTCTTGTTCTGCCACCAACGTGCACCTTCCCATTTATACCAAGGATCTGTTATAATGACGAGATGCTCATGTCTCCGCCCTAACAATGAGAGTTGTTGTCCCAAAGGCGGGAAGGCAGGCGACAAGCTTAGGTCCAAAATAAGCCCATAGAAATGCATTGGGCTTATTTTGGACAGATTGTAGCAAGAGTGAAACCTCTCGCTTCGCCTCTTACTCAATTGCAGTGGTCACCAACTTTTTTTGATTAGGGATCACTTTGATTCAAAATGCAAGCCGAGATCTAAGGTAAAACTATTGTTTGACATTACTTAAAAAACTTAAGCCTATGAACATTAACCTATTAGAAACAATACTGTAGTAATGAGGTTTGTGCAGTAGGCTATAGGGCCAAAACATTATCACCGCATATTGTATTTGTTGAGTTGCCCTGCAATACATTGTTGTTCTTCTCAGATATTTGAGGTAGGCTATAGGGGCCTGCATCTGATTGTCAGTTTCAGTGGAGGGAAAGAACAGCAGACTGAGGGTCCACCATCCTGTTGTGTCGTTGACTATCATTAAATGTGAAGACTGTATCTTATCAAATATCTATGTGTAATTTAATGACGCGATTAAACTAATCATGTAACTTTAATAAACTAGGAAGTCGGGGCACCACGGGAATATGTTGTTTATAGAGTTTAAATTCCTGAATATAACTCTTCAGATATTTTCATATCTTATCGAGTACAGTCTTGTATTAATGTATCATTATTACCTCATCAGTCTCATTACTGAACGTCGCAAACCCTTGGATATCTGCACTAACCCTAGCCTAAATCATGAATCAGCGATATACAAATTGGTTCAATTATTTATTTACTAACTAACTTAATCAATCACAAAATTGCATAAACACACACACACAATTAGTTACTACATGATACAAAGGAAAAGTCCGATATGATGGCTTGGTAGACAAAGGAAAGGGGGTGGGGACCGCTCAAGAGTGGGAAACTCATAGCGGACAACTACACTCATAGAAATTGCTAATACTTTGAATATGTACAACCGCTCATTCGAAATTAAATTGCAATTTACATATTTATGAGCGTATGTCTTGTTGTCTCTCTCTGTGGTCGCTGGTCCATCTGCTGGAGAGAGTCGACAGAAAAGTCTCTGGTTGCATTGCCCAGAAGTCACAATCTGTCGTAATTATGATAATGGATACTTCAGAGTACCATTCGGGAATGTTCCTAGATCGGGTGCGTTTACCAGACTAAAGTATTTAAACAGCTGCAGTCTGCATAATTGTTCTTCAGTTTGTAGATTTCTTAGCCATTTCAACATGGGGACCCTGTCCCGGCATTATCTTGACTCTTGTAGAGTTGCCAACCATTTCAACATGTAGCTACCACTTCATGTTTTCTGATCTTCTTAACCATTCGAGACATCTGGATTACCGTGGGTCTCTTTGGCACGAAATGTACATTTCGTCACAGGTGATTTTATACTCTGGAGTAGAAAAGGGCGGTTACATAATGCCTGATGTAATGTCTGGCTCACGGGGGTGTGGCCACTGACTAGTTAAACTTCATATTGAAATCCATAATTTCATTTAGAAGTATAACATCACATTTAATCTTTTCACAAATAGTTTCATATGTACTCATATACGTTTCAAAACATTTAGATGTAAACCACATAATGGAAAAGTGGACACAACCAAAGACACAGTAATGTGTGTTTCCTGTCCTTCATTAAATCACCAAATGAAACAAACTCGACATGACTGTCCCTTAAGTGTCCACGGACCATTCCCACATTCTCATAAATATAAATATTGTTTAATTCTCCAATTTTGGGGATTAGGAGTTTTGGGAAGAAGAATATCTTTGTTCTCCATAGGCTCTCTCCCTCCATACTCCATGGCAGTGAAGAGAGAGAGTTTCTAGCAGGAATTCATGTTGTTACTCCTACGACCAGAGAACGTGAAATATTCTTCAATATTAAAAAAAGACCCAAGCCACCAATAATAACAACGCAAGCCTATCAATACACTTTCCTACTCATTCATTGCGGTTGCAGAGCTGGTTGTGGCACGAGTGGAAGTAGGGAGAATGTGGATTTTATGGCTTATAAAAGTGTTGAATAGAAAGTGTTGACAGTGTTGAGTATAAACTTAAACATGAACACACTCATAAAAACAGCAGCTCTTTGCTGTTTTCATTGACAGTCTCTCTCTAGTCATGGTTTTAAAAGTTTAGGGGGGCAATGCAAATAGACTGTCTAGCCATTTGATTAGCTTTTCAGGAGTCTTATGGCTCGGGGGTAGAAGCTGTTAAGAAGTCTTTCGGACCTAGACTTGGCACTCCGGTACCGCTTGCCTTGCGGTAGCAGAGAGAACAGTCTATGACTAGGGTGGCTAGAGTCTGACAAATTTTAGGGCCTTCCTCTGACACCGCCTGGTATAGTCTTGGATGGCAGGAAACTTGGCCCCAGTGATGTACTAGGCCGTACGCACTACCCTCTATAGCGCCTTACGGTCAGATGCCGAGCAGTTGCCATACCAGGCGGTGATGCAACCGGTCAGGATGCTCTCGATGGTGCAGCTGTATAACTTTTTGAGGATCTGGGGACTCCTGAAGGGGAAAAGGTGTTGTACCCTCTTCACGACTGTTTTGGTGTGTTTGGACCATGATAGTTCATTGGTGATGTGGACACCAAGGAACTTGAAAATAAACTGTGTGTACAACTCAAAACTCAAACAATGCATGCAGAGTCCAATTAGGACTATACTGTTAATGTCTGATTGTTGTTGTCTTGGTTGTTTAATTTTCTTTGTTGATTTGGCGTTGTTGTTTTGTTTATTTCACTTGCTTTGTAAACATGTTCCCCATGCCAATAAAGGCCCTTTGAATTGCAGGTGAGAAGTGAGAGGTGAGAGAAGAGAAAAGGGCAACCAGTGGAGCACATACACCATTGTGTTTCATACTTCAACTACTTGCACATTGTTAAAACACTCTACATAGCCAATGATATAACAGACAAAACTTGTGAGTGTAATGTTCACTGTTAATTTCTGATTGTTCATTTCCCTTTTGTTTACTGTCTATTCCACTTGCTTTGGCAATGTAATCACACGTTCCCCATGCCATAAAGCTTTAAATTGAATTGAGAGAGAGAGAGAGAGAGAGAGAGAGAGAGAGAGAGAGAGAGAGAGAGAGAGAGAGAGAGAGAGAGATATATATGGTGGGAGTTAGGGGTCTGAGAGCTTAGAGGTACAGTAGAATTCACCCCTGTGTGTTTAAGGTAAACACAGTGCACCATTTCCCTCCAGCCCTCTCTCCGCTTCCCTCCAGCCCTCTCTCCGCTTCCCTCCAGCCCTCTCTCCGCTTCCCTCCAGCCCTCTCTCCGTTTCCCTCCAGCCCTCTCTCCGCTTCCCTCCAGCCCTCTCTCCGTTTCCCTCCAGCCCTCTCTCCGCTTCCCTCCAGCCCTCTCTAGCACCAACACCAACAAATGATGGCAAAATACCCACCTCTCCCTCATGCTTGTACCCTTTATTTATCTTCAAAGTAGCCCCCCCCACACTCACTCACACACACACACACACACACTAGGTGTTTTAAGTGAGGAATGTTTGCTAGTAAACCCTAGCTCCACACACACAAACAGTGCTGCTACTCTGTTTATTATCTATCCTGATTGCCTAGTCAATTTAACCCCTACCTGCATGTACATACAGTATTAGCTCAATTACCTCAACTACCAGGTACCCCTGCACATTGACTCAGTACTGGTACTTCCTGCATATAGTCTAGTTATTACCTCAACTACCAGGTACCCCTGCACATTGACTCAGTACTGGTACTTCCTGTATATAGTCTAGTTATTACCTCAACTACCCGGTACCCCTGCACATTGACTCAGTACTGGTACTTCCTGTATATAGTCTAGTTATTACCTCAACTACCCGGTACCCCTGCACATTGACTCAGTACTGGTACTTCCTGTATATAGTCTAGTTATTACCTCAACTACCCGGTACCCCTGCACATTGACTCAGTACTGGTACTTCCTATATGTAGCCTCATTATTGTTTTTATTGTGTTACTATTTCCTTTTTATTCAGTAAATATTTTTCAAACTTGTTTAACTCTGCATTGTTGGGAATGGGCTCATAAATAAGCCTTTCACTGTAAAGTCTACAACTATTGTAGTCGGCGCATGTGACCAATACCATCTTATTTGATCTAACATAGGCCAGAACAAGACACACACAGCAGTAAGGTGGAGCTACAGCACTGGGCCTGCTGTTCTGTTTTTAGTGGTTTTATTTAGATTCATTTCAAGGCTGCGTCTGGCAGTCACACGGGTATGAGGGGGAGAGGAACTCACACTCCAAAACAATCCTCCATGGTGTGTGTGTGCGTGTGTGTTGTGTGTTGTGTGTGTGGGGGGAGAGGAGTTCATTAGAGATCTCTTCCTGCTCTGATCCCAGAAGGTAGTTGGCTGCTGTAGAACCCTGCTGTGGGTTAAATACCATTGTTACTGTAGGAACACTCAACTATACCAGGAATTTAAAGATAGAGAGAGACAGAGAGAGATGTTTACTATTTATTTCCCTTTTGTTTATTGTCTACTTCACCTGCTTTGGCAATATAAACATATGTTTCCCATGCCAATAAAGCCCTTTGAATTGAATTGAGAGAGAGATATGGAGAGAGAGATATGGATAGAGAGATATGGAGAGAGAGCAAGAGAGAGATATGGCAGAAGAGTGGGAAACAGTAGGCTTCACCCCCTAGGTGTATTTACTGCACTATGCCTCCAGCCCCCTCTCTGTTTTTTTCCTCCAGCCCCCTCTCTGTTTTTTTCCTCCAGCCCCCTCTCTGTTTCCCTCCAGCCCCCTCTCTGTTTCCCTCCAGCCCCCTCTCTGTTTTTTTTTTTCCTCCAGCCCCTCTCTGTTTTTTTCCTCCAGCCCCTCTCTGTTTTTTTTTCCTCCAGCCCCCTCTCTGTTTCCTCCAGCCCCTCTCTGTTTCCCTCCAGCCCCCTCTCTGTTTCCCTCCAGCCCCCTCTCTGTTTCCCTCCAGCCCCCTCTCTGTTTTCCTCCAGCCCCTTTCTGTTTCCCTCCAGCCCCCTCTCTGTTTTCCCTCCAGCCCCCTCTCTGTTTTCCTCCAGCCCCCTCTCTGTTTCCCTCCAGCCCCCTCTCTGTTTTCCTCCAGCCCCCTCTCTGTTTTCCTCCAGCCCCCTCTCTGTTTCCCTCCAGCCCCCTCTCTGTTTCCTCCAGCCCCCTCTCTGTTTCCCTCCAGCCCCCTCTCTGTTTCCCTCCAGCCCCCTCTCTGTTTCCCTCCAGCCCCCTCTCTGTTTCCTCCAGCCCCCTCTCTGTTTCCCTCCAGCCCCCTCTCTGTTTCCCTCCAGCCCCCTCTCTGTTTCCCTCCAGCCCCCTCTATGTTTTCCTCCAGCCCCCTCTCTGTTTCCCTCCAGCCCCCTCTCTGTTTTCCTCCATCCCTCTCTTGCACCAACACCAACAGATGATGGTAAAATACCCACCTCTCCCTCTCTCTCATGCTTGTACCCATTATTTCTCTCCAAAGTAGCCCACACACAAACACACACATACACACACACTAGGTGTTTTTAGTGAGGAATGTTTGTATCTTAAACCCTAGCTCCACACACACACAAACAGTGCGTAACACTCTGAATCCTTGTGGGTCTCCGTGTTTAAACGTGCTAAGTAGGCCTAGTGCTCTGAGGAATATCTCCCCCATCTCTCTCTAACACACACATGGCCGGGAGGAGAGAGGAAAACACCCAAATTCCCTCACAAACACAGACTGAAATGTGTAATCTGGAGTGGGCAGAGGTTGAGGTCAGACCGTCAGAAGAAGTAGAAACTCCATAGGCTCCAGACAACATCCAGACAACTTTTAAACAACCTTAAGAGCGCCACCTCAGTTTCTCCTCTTGTAGCTCTGTAAACCCCCACTCTGTTTCTGATCTCATCCCTTTACTCCAGCCACTTATACTTCAACAACACAGTTCCTCATCTCTCATCTGTGGCAATAGGTTGCACAGACAGATGACACAGCTGTTCCTCTCTCTCCCTCTCTCTCTCTCTCTCTGTGATTTCTGTTAACCAGCAACAACCACTGTTTACCAGTGCTCTGAATATCAGCTAGCACGATTTTCAGAAAATGCTCCTGAAACATTTGATGTTTCATCTGTCTGTCTGATAGAAAAGGAAAGTGTGTGCGTGTGTGTCACACGAGCGAGAGGCATGGGAGAGCTGTAAATGTGTGTGAGGTGATGACATGATGGCCACCAGTGTGTGTGAGGAAAGCCTGTAGTGTCTGGAACAGCAGAAGTGTGTTTGTATGTGTGATCTGACAATAAGCCTATGTGATGTCTGTGTTGTTTTACTTGACCATGTGACCTGACCAGGTAGACCATGATGTACCATGGAGTGGATTGGTGATGCTCATGTTATTACACAGAAGTAGCAACAATGGCTGCCCATCCAACCCACTCTCAGAGCAGACACGACACAGGCCCTCGTTCAATACAACCCTTTTCCTCCCTTCTCTGAGCAGTTTCCACCCTTTTACGTCCACCCTAACCATCAGCAGAGAAATAGAGTGACTGTATTGATGGCTAGATGCTGGGATGACAACACTAGCTGATAGAGAATTTTAAGCAGCCAACACAACAAGTGTGTCACACTGACAGTGTGTGTGTGTGTGTGGGGGGGGGTGTAAGACCCCTCTGGTTCGGCGGGGTACAGTTACAGTCTAAATACCTACGTGCAAACTGACAGACATGGACTGCATATGATTGGATGTAGGCTACATAGAAAGGGTTAAAATAGGCCTGCAGTTGGCTGTAGAAAACGTAAACTGAGTTGTTGTGATGATGAGTTGAAAGGCGAAGTTAAGAAACTAACCTTTCCTGATAGTCCTAGCTAGTTAAATAACTAGTTAGCAAGTTACAATGTAATAGCATGTTTTAAGAACACAATGTATTGACATAGGCTGTTGCACTGTAGCCACAGACGGATGGACTCTTAGCTGTACCCTATTGACTGGCTACTAGATATTTGATTAGTTGCCACGATGTGTCCCATCCAACCATGGGACAAATGAAAGCCAGACAGCTCGGAGGTTTAGAAACCATCTAGCCAGTATATCCTGAAAAAAAAGCCACACGTTTACTAGAGAACAGCAACTCTGGCAACTTACAGCACACACAAGGCGTAAGCCCCGTTAACACTTTCGCTGTCCCGAACCAGGAAACTCCCGTCGCGTCCCGCGCGGGCCAGCAGCTCCTCGGCAGCAGCGCGACTCAGGTCCCGGTGATACCACAACGGAGGTGCTAGCCCCAGCGGAGACACCCCGCCGCCACCGGCCATCGCCCTACAAAACGGCTTCCTGAGTTAAAAAATCTCAACGAGGCGATAAATCCGACAGTTACAGTACAAGTAGTCTGAGTCCGAGTTGGAAAACGCGAGAAAACTGTGACGTTAATACTTTTCGATGGGTCGTTTCTGTCGTTTCCTCCGTTCCTGAAAGTCTGCCATGGAGGCTCCGCTGCTGTCGCGCTTCCCACGGAAATCAGCCTATGTAAATCCTGGAGATGGAGCGAGCTGGAGAGGAAGAGGCATCGCACTAACAGCGAGCTCGCTGTATTTCAGCCAAGACCAGGCCTCACAACAACAAAAACATCCTGTTTTGCGGTTAGCGTGTTTATGGCAGCTCTGTTTATTAACATAGTAATATTTAATACTGGTTCACTTCATGTTTTTACAGTGTTGCATTTTCTATGCGAGGTGTGAGTCCACCTAGTGGTCATAACTCAGAAGTGCTCTCACAGGACCGTGACTTCACACTTTTGTTTTGAAGTTGCAATTTATTTTGTAAACCAAGCCTGATCCTTCAACCTATTCATAAAGCTTAATCCCAGCCCAATATATGTTTAAAATAAGTGCTTTGTCTGCATCAACACATACACACGTACACACAAAGACGACATCGCCTTGCCACGTTCTCAGAGCATGCGCAGACCAGCTGGCTGGTGTGTTTCCCGGCATATTCAATCGCTGTTTACGGGCACATTTTCCAGTCTGCTGTCCCCACATGCTTCAAGGTGGCCACCATTGTTCCTGTACCCAAGAAGGCAAAGATAACTGAACTAAATGACTACAGCCCTGTAGCACTCACTTCTGTCATCATGAAGTGCTTTGAGAGACTAGTCAAGGATCATATCACCTCCACCTTATCTGTCACCCTAGACCCACTTCAGTTTGCATACCGCCCCAACAGGTCCACAGACGATGCAATCGCCACCACACTGCACAAGAGGAATACATATGTAAGAATGCTGTTCATTGACTACAGCTCAGCCTTCAACACCATAGTAGCCTCCAAGCTCATCATCAAGCTGGAGGCCCTGGGTCTCAACCCCGCCCTGTGCAATTGGGTCATGGACTTTCTGACGGGCCGCCCTCAGGTGGTGAAGGTAGGAAACAACATCTCCACTTCACTGACCCTCAAACACTGGGGCCCCACAAGGGTGGGTGCTCAGCCCCCTCCTGTACTCCCTGTTCACCAATGACTGCGTGGCCATGCACGCCTCCAACGCAATAATCGTAACATCGCCTCTTCAACCTCAGGAGGCTGAAGAAATGTGGCTTGACACCTAAAACCCTGACAAACTTTTACAAATGCACAATCGAGAGCATTCTGTCGGGCTGTATCACCGCCTCGTACGGCAACTGCACCGCCCCCAACCGTAAGGCTCTCCAGAGGGTAGTGAGGACTGCACAACGCATCACCGGGGGCAAACTACCTGCCCTTCAAGACACCAACAGCACCCGATGTCACAGGAAGGCCAAAAAGATCATCAAGGACAACAACCACCACTGCCTGTTCACCCCGCTACCATCCAGCAGGCGAGGTCAGTACAGGTGCATCAAAGCTGGGACCGAGAGACTGAAAAACAGCTTGTATCTCAAGGCCATCAGACTGCTAAACAGCAATCACTAACTCAGAGAGGCTGCTGCCTATGTAACAGTATATCTTCCTTCCCTCTCCTCGCCCCTGCCTGGGCTCGAACCAGACAACACACATAGACAACAGCCACCCTCGAAGCATCGTTACCCATCACGCCACAAAAGCCACGGCCCTTGCAGAGCAAGGGAAACAACTACTTCAAGGTCTCAGAGCGAGTGACGTCACCGATTGAAATGCTGTTAGCGCGCACCCCGCTAACTAACTAGCCATTTCAAGCCGGTTACACCTACATAGAGACTCATATCACTGGCCACTTTAATAAATGGATCACTAGTCACTTTAAACAATGCCCCTTTAATAATGTTAACATATCTTACATTACTCATCTCATATGAATATACCGTACCTTATACCATCTATTGCACCATGCTTATGCCGCTCATCCATATATTTATATGTACATATTCTTATTCCATCCCTTTAGATTCGTGTGTATTAGGTAGTTGTCGGGGAATTGTTAGATTACTTGTTAGATATTACTGCATTGTCGGAACTAGAAGCACAAACATTTCGCTACACTGGCATTAACATCTGCTAACCATGTCTAAGTGACCAACACAATTTGATTTGATTTGTAGAGCGTGAGGTGAGTGTGACCTGGAGAGAGGCTGGGTATTAATAGCCTCATGGACCTCGTCCATCTTTCTGCTATTCCTGGCTATGTCATCACACAGAGCATGGTGTGTGTAAGTGTGTGTGGAGGCTACATGAATGTGAGTCTCTGTACATGTGTGTGTATGTGCTTATGTGAGAGAGTATGTGCTGTAACCACAGGTACCAGGAGGCTAGCCATGCCCATAATACACTCTGTGACAAATGAAAACATAAAAGACTAGAACAGACTGTACACACACACACACACACACACACACAGGGGAATGAAACACCCCATAATTACTGAGAACTGAAGCAGATTGGCCTCCCACTCAGACTGGTCATGTGTTTTTGGTTCCCTGAAATATCCTAACGTCCTAGACAGAGAGTAAGGTTCTGTTGGCAGCCTCAGTGCCAAGGCGGGCTGAGTGCCAAACACTAAACACTGAACCCTTCTACGGGAGATGAGAGAGAGGAGGGAAGGGAGAAGAGGACAGCATGAAGAGGGAGTAAGGGTAAGGACTGAGGAAAGAGGTAATTATTTTCCTGTGGCCCTGGTCAAAAGTAGTGCATATTTTTAATTTTTTATTTTACCTTTATTTAACTGTGTGGAATAGGATGTAATTTGATTTGAGACATATAGCCACCGAAAGACAGTTACAGTGTGTAGAAATACAAGGACACATAAAGCCATCTATGACATAAGCATCTGTGGTTTTATTCAAAACAGGACAATGCTTAATTACATTGTTGCCAAGAGGAATAGTGTTGCGGGGGCAGCACATTGCCAGGGGGCGTGGTTTAAGTAGCATTCTGCCACCTTCTTGTTGGGGTTCTTTCCAGTGAACCACAGCTGCATGCAGCAGCTAGAAGACTTGGAGAGGGTGGTGTACAGTAGCTGTAGGAGCCAGAGCAAATCTTCTCACACATAAGCTGGGCATCTGTCCACTTACATCACTTAGCCTCAGCAGGACAACGGTTACGGCCTGAGAGAGAGGGAGGAGAGGATAAAAGAGGGATAGAGGGGAGAGAAAAGAGGAGAAAGGGAGGAGAGGGGTGGAGAGGACAGGATAAAGAAACAATGTTTCATCACAATGTTTTATTTTGCATTTAAATGTTTGTGTGTGTCTGTGTGAGAGTGTATACCTGTGTGTGTGCGTGTATGTGTGTGTCAAATTTGTACTATTTTCTACATTGTTGAATAATAGTGAAGACATCAAAACTATGAAATAACATATATGGAATCATGTAGTTATGAAAAAGTATTAAACAAATCAAAATGTATTTGATATTTGAGATTCTTCAAAGTAGCCACCCTTTGCCTTGATGACAGCTTTGCACACTATCGGCATTCTCTCAAACAGCTTCACCTGGAATGCTTTTCCAACAGTCTTGAAGGAGTTCCCACATATGCTGAGTACTTGTTGGCTGCTTTTCCTTCACTCTGCGGTCCAACTCATCCCAAACCATCTCAATTGGGTTGAAGTCCCTGGTATAGAAGCGTTGATGCAGTCAGTCAGCACTCAATGGTGCAGCTGTAGAACCTTTTGAGGATCTGAGGGCCCATGCCAAATCTTTTCAGCCTCCTGAGGGGGAAGAAGCATTGCCGTGCCCTCTT
>CM059794.1:34115630-34168130 GCA_030435695.1 Brachymystax lenok tsinlingensis | reverse complement strand
TAGAGGCGTCACTACAGACCCTGGTTCGATTCCAGGCTGTATCACAACAGGCCGTGATTGGGAGTCCCATAGGGTGGCACACAATTGGCCCAGCGTCGTTAGGGTTTGGTCGGGGTAGGCCGTCATTGTAAATAAGAATTTGTTCTTAACTGACTTGCCTAGTTAAATCAAATAAAAATGCTTGACTATGAAAAAACAACTGACATTTATCATGAGGTACTGACCTGTTGCACCCTCTACAACCACTGTGATTATTATTTGACCCTGCTGGTCATCTATGAAAATTTTTACATTTTGAAGAATGATCTGGCCTTAATGGCCTTGTACTCTTGTAATTTCCAACCGGCACAGCCAGAAGAGAACAGAAGAGAACTTCCTAGGTTCCTGGGTTTATCCTAGCCACAATGCTTCTGCATTGCTTGTTGTTTGGGGTTTTATCCTGGGTTTCTGTACAGCACTTTGTGACATCGGCTGATGTAAAAAGGGCTTTATAAATACATTTGATTTGATCATTTACCATTTTGCGTCAACGTTTGGATGAAAATAAGACAGTGGTCCTTTCATTTATAGTGGCAGTTAAGGATGTTTTCTGTCATTTTTCAATGCTCACTCTGGTGTGTGTTTGTTCTCTGTGGGTGTGTAGCAGACATTTGACGAGGAGGAAGAGGAGGAGGATGAGGATGAAGAAGATAGTGAGGAAGACTCTGAGGATGAAGAGGACATGCAGGACATAGATGAGATGAACGACTACAACGAGTCACCGGATGACGGAGAGGTCAACGAGGTCAATGCGCACACACACAATCAGGGGTTAGGGGTCATGTCTATGGAGAACTATATAAGGGAAATACTAGGCCTTCTGATTCTTAATGTCACTCATCCTTATCTCAGGTGGATATGGAGGGAGCAGACCAAGACCAGGACCAGTGGATGATCTAGACCAGAGTAATTCTCGCTACTCTCTGATGCCCCCTTGGTAGCGCTCCAGCTGGATAGCTGCTCATCTACTCTGCCGGACAGTGGCTTTTGGCTGGCGGACTTTCCCTGCTGTTCACACCCACCCTATGAAACTAAAGGGGGAGGTGTGAGCTGCGTGGGGTTTGACTGCATGAAGAAAGTGCTGTGTGCGTGTTCTCTCATTCAGTGTTCTACAGTTCCAATGTGTGAAGACTGTAAACTGTAAAACATTTTTCTCTTGAAATAAGTGTTTTTGCAACATTAGGAGAAAGAACTCCTGCTCCACCTCAGCCTCCCCTCTGCTAGTTCTGTCGTCCCCCACAGATCATGAGACACTCAGACCTTTTGTTAAGACTACGCACACATCAAACTTAAGGACATCAGAGTGCACTCACTCCCCGCTTTGGTACTTGTTGTTCTGTGTGAGTGTGTACTTTGACTCCCCCGTCCGTCCGTTGCCAGTCGTGTCACATCTGAATGGGCATAAACTATAGCCTGTACACTGCACTTGAGTTGTGTGTGTGTGTGTGTGTGTGTGTGTGTGTGTGTGTGTGTGGCCAACAAAAACCTTGATAGTAAAAAAAAAACATGCTTTAGAATGTGAGTATTAAACAAAACTGATTGAGTTTTAAAAAGGAACTTCACAGGTGCTCGTATGTATGTAAAGTAAATACCTTGGTCCAGTGTCTTATGTAAATAAAAACATTGTGTACAGATAATGTATGTAATGGATTTATTGATGCCATACAGACTTGTAAAACACATGTAAGATGCTGTCTGAGAGCGATATTCAATCAGCAGCGGGCACTAAGCAGAAGGCAGCAGGAGACTAGGAGGGTCAAGGCAGCAGGAGGCTCAGACAACAAAACCAGAAGTAAGTTGCCCCCAACCTTGTATGTCTTAGTAATAGATATGTCTGTCTCTCACTGTGTCATCGTCGAAGCCTTGTATGACCTTCTCTGCTATGGCAGCGATTCTTGCATCCATTTCCACACTATAGAGCCTGGCGCCCAGGGGCAGTGCATACTCACTGTGCTGTATCCACAGTGGGAACCCAGCTCTAGCACTGTCAGAGGGCAGTGCTAGGAAAAGAATCCGGTCCATTATCTTACCTGCACACAGACACAGGTGTGGTCAGACAGGCAAATGTCGATGGAGAAGAGAGGGAGAGGAATTTCAGTCAGGTGGGGTCACCTTTCTTGGGGCCGATGTTGCTGCTGAACTCCACCTTTCTGCACCAGAGGTCAAAGGTTTCCAGGATGCTTTCTGGGTTGCCGGGGGTGGCGTGGGTCAGAACATAGTGGAAGGCCCTCTCCTCCTGGCTCAGCCTAGTAATACAGTCATATCACATCCTCACCAGCACCACCCCAGTAGAACAATAGTACTGCTCCAAGGGAAAACACACATACAGTAGGTACACACTAATACACATATCTAAACACTAGGAGAAGGGAGACTACCAGCGCACATACTATTAATTAACAATAATAAAATAAACTCTTCCTCAATTACACAAACACCCATTACAGTCCATTATGTACTTATAGACCAGCAAGCTAACCCACATACACAGCTGCTCCTCCGACCAACTCCGTACTGCAGTTACTAGAGATTTACACTGAGCAACAGGAGATTCCCTCACCTCACTGACAAACAACGCTACATTGAACTACTACAACTCAACCTACCATAACACAAACCTCTTGTAAAAAGAATATTCTCTCCCACATAACTGCCGTACAGCAAAAACAAGACTCATCTACCAAGATATACGTTTGTCAAATAGGAGAAATGCAGAAAGGTTATTGTGTGTGTCTGTAGTCAGAGCTCCACAGGTGAGGGCAGAGTGGGTAGTGAGAAAGCTGGGCATCTGAATTATTCATTGATAACCTGGGGCATGTTTGTTTTATTCACACAAAACAGGTGTGGCCATAGTACCCCTCCCCAGCCCCGCTCCATTGTTTCTCACAATTACGTTATTATTAACTAATTATTATGTCATAATAAACATACAGTAATACATCACTTGTAGGCTACAGGAAAAGTTCTTCATATGTTGAATCTACTGACTCAAGATGTATGGGGGCAGAGAGAAAGGGGGGTGGAGAAAGGGAGGGAGAGTAAGAGACAGACAGACATGGGTGGATCAGGTGTACAGTCACAGGTGTGGTGTGAGTCTAGTCAGTTTTCTCTCTTCCTACAAACAGAAGGATCCAGAAAACACACATGCACAGAAAATAATAGTGACAGCAGTATTTACAGCTCAAATAATGTTCATTAGACACTGTTACACAGCAGTCTCTGATGTTACTATCAGACAATAATACTCTGCTTTGAATGGAACTAATGCTGCTCTGTGCCTCACTGGTAACTGTGTCCTCACTCGGCTCACACAAATCATAATCATGTCCTCACATTTGATTTAAAAAAAAATATATATATATATTTTTATATTCAGAACTTAATAATTAATATGCGACAGGTGCCCAGAACATGCAGGTCTTCATAGTTCTGAACAGATTGGATAGATACTTAATTATTATTATATATTTTTTTATTTAACCTTTATTTACTTAGGCAAGTCAGTTAAGAACAAGGCAAGTCAGTTAAGAACAAATTCTTATTTACAATGACGGCCAAACCCGGACGATGCTGGGCCAATTGTGTGCCGCCCTATGGGAATCCCAATCACGGCCGACTGTAGTGACGCCTCTTGCACTGAGATGCAGTGCCTTAAACCGCTGCGCCACTCTGGAGCCCTATGATGAAGGCACCACTTCTCCAGAGCTAGATTATATGAATATGGAAGGGATAGGGTCTAGGCCTAGAGGCTGAAATGTAACAGGGCTGTGGTGTCCTCTCATCACGCATCCAATAGGCCAAATTGGAAAGTCTCTCTATGCTTGTTGGATGACATCATCAGCAGGCTTGTTTGAGCAGTCTCCTGATGAACTTCTTGAGTTCTTTGTCCCCCCTCCTCCATCTCACCAGCTTAGAGAGGACCAGCCTGCCCTCCTGTGTGTCAGCAAGGCCCAGGTACCACACCCCTGCCACAGACCCCTTCCCCTCTCCCCCATTTGCCTCCTCCAGGGCAGGACAGGTGCAGGTACCCCCTTCCTGCAGCCAAAGGGCACTGTAGGCCATTGCCCCCCCGACGCCCTCAGCCCTCTCCGTGCCTCCACCCTCCCACCTCAGGATGTGACTCCGGCCCAGAGGGACTAACCTGCAGTCACCCCCCTCCACAGTCACACTCCCAATACGCAGTTTAAAGGCTGAGAGAAAAAAAACACAGAAATGCATGTCTGTAAACACATGTAAACACGTTACAGCCTTTGAGTAAAGTGTAACCAATGCCATACACATATCACTCACCATATGGACTTTTGCAGAAGTTGTTCTGGATGTCTGTCTCCCCCTCAGCAGCCAGACTGCATGAGTCACAGATCACGGTTCCTGAAGACACCAAGAGACATGCCACGGAGAACAGGGTTAGTTTGGATATGTGTGTGTGTGTGTGAAAGAGTACGGAACATGTTTGCAGAGCAGTGGAGGTTCTAGACCCTTTCAACTGGGGGGGCCAAGCTGGGGCCAGTTGTACTGTTAGAGGGGCCAGTTACATTAGACGTTATTTTTGTCATATCGTTTTCTTCACTGCATTGCAGGCATTAGTAGGCAAAAGACCATGTCCCTCTAGTAAATGTGTGGGTTTAATTAGTGTTCCACGTTGCCACTGTCTAATAACAGATGTAAAAAAAGAACAATAACAAAAATTTGTTGTCACAGGGGCACTGCCCCCCCCAGAACCGCCAGTGTTGCAGAGGATCAGCTTTCTATGATGATGATGATAATGATAGGCACAAACCCTCTGATGCCTCCTCGTGACCCTCTTCCTCTCCCTTCCGCGCACGCTGTGTGTCTTGGGTCGTGGTGGGAATACAGAGATGGATCCCGCGCGGGAACTGTGTGCAGTTGAACATGTCGGGCCACGGGAACCCGAACGCGCTCATCACAGGGAGACAACCGTCCCTCACAGCCTCGCACAGGCCACGGCAGGGGCGCACGGGCCCCTCCGGTAGGCACACCGGGGCGAAGAGCGAGCACAAGAACTTCTTGGTATCCCGGTGGCAGAGTTTGGAGACCAACGGCAGCCAGGCGGCAGACTGTTGCTGGGCTTCCTTCAATGAGTCGTGCCCCAGCAGGTTGGGCAGCCGCATATCCCCGTAACCGACACCGAAACACAGAGAAAGTGTGCTGGGGATGGGCTTACACACCGAGCGAAACGATGAGGAACTGAGACTTTCGGACGCAAACTGAATGGAGCTGTCTGTGGTCAAAACCGAGGCGAAAGAAATAGACACCAACACGCAAAGTGATAACTTCAGCTGGGCCATACTGACAACACGTGCAGAATAAAAAACAAAACAGCGCGGTGGTTGTTCAGCAGTCCTGGAGGAGATGTGCGGAGACGGTTGCAACCAACCTAGTAGTAGCCTGGTGTGTAATGAGAGAGCGCCTGGCGTCGCCCAGTCATGCAGAACAAACTGGTTCTTACATCAAACGCAATGGTGTGACTCCCGGTTATTGAGGGCTGTAAAGTGGCTCTGTTATTAGAGGGGGGGGGGCGTCTGAAATACTTTTTATTTATTTTATTTCACCTTTATTTAACCAGGTAGGCAAGTTGAGAACAAGTTCTCATTTACAACTGCGACCTGGCCAAGATAAATCAAAGCAGTTCAACACATACAACAACACAGAGTTACACATAGAGTAAAACAAACATACAGTCAATAATACAGTAGAAAAAAAAAATCTATATACAAAGAGTGCAACTGTTTGTTGTTTTATCTTCCCATAGCAACCTGCCCCCAACGAGTCTGTACTAGCAAAGTAGTTTTGCTATCTCCTCGTTATGCATTTCCTAACGTCGCGGTCTGTTTTCTGCAGGTTTTATTCAAGTCTTTAAACAAATAAAATACCCCTGTCACGTGATCAGGGTCTCTGTCCCCGTGGCAGCTTCACATTGGCCGGATGTCAAATGTTTGTTGCTGAGCCCTGGCTGCGCAAAAACTGCTGTCATGTGATTGGCTTCGTTTGTAGTAGAAGCTGACAGAAGCGGTCAGCGACCAAGAGAAACAAAGAAATAAGTTGAATTCCTTTCCCGTGGACTCAGACAGGGTCTGTTTGTCTTATTATAGCAATAGTTTCCCGGGTGGAGTAGTTGGAGATTGGGTTCGCGTACCTGGCAGACCGCCGAACGCCCAGCGGACGCCATGGGTTGTTGTTACAGTAGCGAGAACGAGACCACGGAGCAGGTAGCTAATGCTAGGCTAGTTGGTTATCTAGGGTGTCAAATATTATTTAACAAAAAGGATTTTCTTTCTTTGGGGTCAGCAGGCCATTGCAAGACTGTTTTTTTGTATCGAATTCCACGACTCAAAAGTGACAAGATGGTGCTTCTTTGCGCGTTAAATTGAAACTATTTTTAAGTTAGCCAACTACGACCCAGCAGATAGCTAGCCAGACCTTTCAAATCAAATTGTATTGTACACATTTAGCAGATGTTATTGCGGGTGTAGCGAAATGCTTGTGTTCCTAGCGTCAACAGTGCAGTAATATCTAACAATTCACAACAACGCACACACATTTAAACGTATAAGAATGGAATTAAGAAATATTTCAGAGACCACTGCTAGCTGTGCTAGAAATATTAGGCCTAGGGGGTTTAGCTAACGTTAGTTCCCTAATTGACCAACACACCTCACATTAGCTAGTTAAGAGACGTTTCAGAATAGTGACAACCTTTGTTGACAATTACAAACATTATCTAGCTGACTAGTTAGTTAACTTAATCAGTTGATATGTGTACGTCAGTAGCTACCTACTTACACAGCAGGGCAGACAATAGCTTAGTTTCAATTCTCAACTGTCATGATGATCAATCAGGGCCGGTAAAACGTGACCACTTATGTAAATTGGGCCTCAAAGGTTCACATTCGGTCAAGCCGTTGGAACGTGTTGAACTTGCCAGCCAATCAAATTCTCCCAGATGTATGTCATATGATCTCAGATTTCCCATCCAGTTGTGGTGACATAGGCCAAAATGGAATTTGGTGAAGGGAAGTTTTATTTTTCCTTTGGAAAAATGTGAGGCAGGGGTTGTATCTTATTATTACTGTTTTTCAGATGACTGTTGTACACACATAGCCTGCCACTGCTTAGCTAACCTTGTTATAATCCTGTTGAAATATACACACCAGTATCATTATATCAGGGTTACATAACTTTTGTTTGGGTTCATTCTTTTTTTCCTGTCAAAGCAACAAATCAGATAATTAGTATTCTAGCGGTTGTAGGGCACCCTTTGTTTTAGACTTCAGTTCAGATGTTGTATCATCATTTTAGCAATAAGCAAGGTTAGAATCTGGTTACCCGAACAGCCTGTGATAGTGAAAGAGGATGTTGTGATAGTTTGTGATCGCGATGCGTATGTTGTGCCTCAGGACCCTGACGAGCGTAAGCCGCTGATCCCCCACCCGAACCCTGACAGCAAGCCCATCAACGGCACAGAATGGAACTCCGCCAGTGTACCCTCAGCCCGCACAGACGAACAGGCCTTACTCACATCCATCCTTACCAAGACAGCCCTGTAAGACACAAACACACAAACATTATCTTTCTCCATCATCATGGGGTTTATGCATTTGTGATTGAATTCTGCTGACTACCTGCCGTCTTTCCATTTCTTAGGAACATCATCGATGTCTCGGCTGCAGACTCTCAAGGCATGGAGCAGCATGAGTACATGGACAAAGCTCGGCAATACAGGTGGGTGTGTGGAGGTAGTTGCTTAATGTGTATGTGGGTTTTGGAGTGGGGTTTGACTGGCCTTGTTGATGTGTTTCAGTACTAACCTGTCTTTTATTGTGTGTTTTCAGTACAAAACTGGCCTTGTTGAGTAACAGTCTGTCTCAGAAGAAGCCCCTCGCTCTCCCTTCCCTCACCAGCCAGCCGCACCAAGTGCTCGCTAGTGATCTGGTGCCATACTCAGATGTACAGCAGGTGCACGCTCGCACACACACACTAGGGGTGTAACGTTTCACGGTTTGGTACATGGAAACCATGCATTTTATACAATTCAATTTATTCTACTCCAGTCATTACCACGAGCCCATCCTCCCCAATTAAGAGGCCACCAACCTCATGTGTTGCCTGGTCACTTTTACCCCTACCTGTACATATTACTCCAACTACCTCGTACCCCTGCACATTGACTCGGTACCGGTTCTCCTTGTATATAGTCTCATTACTACCTCGTACCCCTTCACATTGACTCGGTACCGGTTCTCCTTGTTATTGTTATTTATTTTGTTACTATTTTCTATTTTTATTTGCACATTTTCCGACATTTTAACTCTGCGTTGTTGGTTAGGGGCTCGTAAGTAAGCATTTCACAGTGAAGTCTACACCTGTTGTATTCGGCGCATGTGACAGATACAATTTTATTGGCTTTACACTTTCACAAGCTGCTGAAACAACCTATTCTTCTCAACCACCGATAATGGGTGCATATCTGCGGCGATAAACATACCTATCACTCTTGCAATATCTTTGGCCTGCTCAGAATCAGCTGCAAAGGGCTGCTTGAATGCAGAGGGGAGACAAAGTCTCCGTCTTGGTCAGGTGGTAGGAATACTGCGGTGATGTCAGTGTAAATGTGTCAACATGTTTGAGGGAACATACTCCCTCTGTCCATCGCCGTTGTAAGCTACTGGGAAACCAAGATGTTCCCAAACTGAGGATTTTAAATGATTATGGAGAATCCTCCTGGTTTATCCACCCGACCACTCGCCATCGTACACAACTAGTTCCTGGCTCCGCCTCACAAAATGTCCCAATTAAGAAGAGAATTTCCATTACAACGTGCGCATAGGCTCTAGTTGTCTTAATTGAATAGCCTGAAATGTTACATTTTATCCAGCTCAGATTTACTCAAGCAATACAACTGTGTAGGCATAGCCTATAGGCCTAGTGTTTTTTAATGTTTATGTATTCACAATGCGAAACCGAGGTCCCCGTACCGAACGTTTCGATACGAATACGTGTATCGTTACACCCCTAATACAGACACACACATACACACACAGTGCCATTCTCAGATGTTCATCAGGTCATCTTTCTATTACAGTCATGTGCTTTCCCTATCCATAAACCTGTTTGTGTATGGCAGCTCTGGAGCAACAACAACAAACACATTATGTAGCTGATTGATGCATGTTAACCTCATTTGTTCTAATTGTTTGACAGGTGTCCAAGATAGCTGCCTATGCTTACAGTGCAATCTCTCAGATCAAGGTGGACGCTAAAGAAGAGCTAGTGGTTCAATTTGCCATCCCCTGATCTGCCCTCTACCCTCTGGCCTCCATAATACTCCTCCCGTCCTGTCCCCAATGCCCACACTGTATCTCTGTGTCCCAGTCCCTGTGCTATCCAGCTATGCCACCAGGAACCTGCTGAGGATATGACAACCAGGCCTCCCCTGCTGAAAGGGTTAACCAACCTTGCCCTGCACCCCTCAGAACCACCTTTCAAAGCCACCATTCATCCTTCTTTCACTAGCCGTCAAGAAATGTTATGACAGTATAATGGTGTTAGGGCAGTCTTTGTTTTTGTTATTTTAAAGTTTCTTGTTTGAAGAGTGACTGAGTCTGATTGAATGAATAAACGGTTAGCTAGCTGCGTGGCATGGCTAGGCTGCTGGTGGCGTTAGCCCTGGCTGTGAGTTTTTCAGGAGTAGCTAACCTCGACTGATATGCAGCTCCGGTAATGTACTAACTAACTAACCACAGCTAGGAGAGGAGGGTGATTATGCATGTCCAAATGTAGCACAGGAACAGGGCAAAAAAATGTGCTTTTCTGACACTGTGGACCTGTCACCCAGAACACACATCCCACCCCTCATGTTATCAATATGAATTTCTAGAAAGAGCCCTCACTATAGTTTTCCTTATCTTTGTTAAAATCCTTAGATTGACCTAATGTAAGACAACTGGGTTGGGTAGGTTTAAAAGCAGACCCATATGAGTCTTCTCTTGAGTTCAGCTCATGTTGGCAGAGTGCAGGGGTGAATGGGGGGTGGGGACAGAGGTGGGGATCCACATGGGTTTCTGATCTCTGGGGGAAACAATACAGCTGGGGGTGGGCACTGGGTGGAACCGTGGCCAGGGCTTAGAGTGATGGGGAGGGTCTAGGTGGGGGGGTGGGGGGCTTGTAATGTAAATGAATCAGTGAAGTGTTGATGCCTTCTATGTACAGATTTATGTGATTCCGTCAGAAGCAAGAAATGGATTGTATGCACCTCCCCATTGTAGAGTCTGTTGGTCAGGATTGGCTAAAACTTCAATGAGGTTGTTTTAGGAGCCAATCAAAACTAAGGATACAGCAGCCCAGTTTTTATGACACAAAAAAAATAAAAATTTAACACCCAAGTTTGTTTGAATTTTTAAACAAAACAGATTGTGACGAGTTACTCACAATAACCAGAAACTAAAAGCTGTCATGGCAGTTTGAGATAAACAACCGTAACTTGCGAGTATCCCCTAAATTAAAACGATCAGAGGCGTTGTGATTATTTATTTATGTTTTAAGTGTATTTATGCTCCGGGGTGAGTGTGTGTGTGTGTGTGTGTGTGTTGGTGGGTGCCTCTCTGGGGTCTTTAAAGGGATGATCTGCAAGGCTGTGTTTATTTTCCAATTTTTGCAGTGTGCTTGTTTTGTTTGTTTTGTTACTTCAGTGTGCAATAGTACCTGGATAACATTGTTCATTTCTTAGGCTAGTACCAAAAGGTTTATTTAGATATACTGTTAATACATTTCCCCAATTAATGAATTCATTAAAGACTTTAAACAATAAGACTTGTGTTCTGTAGGACTGTATAGAGAGAATTGTGTGGGGTATCAATACAACAAACCCAATGAACACTGTATCACATCTTATGTAAGCAATGGATATATATTTTTTTAACTTTCTATGAAGACTTTGTTTACCATGATAGGGATTATCCAGCTCACTGATCCACCAGTGGTAAAGGGTCTATTCTCAGATCCATTTTTAAACACAAAGTAATACCTACAAAAGTGTGCATTGGGGAGAGTGAGAGAGAGGGCTCTATTCCTGGTTGGGCCTGGCTGGTCAATGGTCCAGTTCAATAATTATACAGGTCAAGGTCACATCTACTGTAGATGTACTATTCCTTCCCCAACTCTCAGACAGACACCAGACAGTTTCTGATGAGTCTTGGTCTTCTGATGTAAGCCTGTGGTTCTGGAACTCTGGTTGGTTGGCATGATGATTGTGTGCCCGTGCCCCCCCACCACAATTTCTGTGGTGACAGGTCAGTTGTCCTGGTTCTTCCTGGTGTTTTTGCTGTGGTTGCTGGGACGATCCCAGACCTGGGCCATGATTCTTTCCTGGCCCGTTACAGCGCAGAAGTCCAACAAGTGAGGCAGAGCCACAATCACACCCCCTACACACGTTCTTATTACTGGGTGTTTGTCCGGGTACACAAACTTCTGTTTTCTCTTGACCATAAGGCTCCAGAACTGAACACATCTATACATACAATGACTATACACACTGTAAACTGGTAGTAATTTAGCACTGAACAGAGAGGGAGAATGCCCCAAAACTCAGTAGGAGTTTACAGTGTTGCTATGCAGACAGGCAGAGAGTCAGTGTGTAACTAGACCCTGATCTCTGCTCATTTTAAGCACCTGTCAGAATGCTACGCAGCTGCAACGAACTCAGCACCTGTTACACATAGGGCTCAGAGCCACATAGCCCTCGGTAAACACACAGAATTCAAACAGCACTGGGAGATCACACAAAGAGTATGAGTGGAATAAACCACCCCTGTAACCCACCCCACTCCCCATGTGGGGCTTAGTGGCGGCCTATATTTGCGTGTGGGTGTGTGTAGATTTGGGTTTGTCCTCACCTTTCTCATGTAATGCCTGTGGCGCTAAGTGTGTGTACCTGTAGCTCCCCTCATTCTCCATGGTGTTTGCCATGCAGGGTGAGTCTATGTAGGAAGGGCAGGGCGCCCAGCTTATCCACCTCTGAAAGGTTACAGATGCTTTTATCATGGCGATACAACACCCGCAGTTCCTTCATCTCTACCAGGACCTGGGAAACAGAGTACACACACACACAGGCTTTAGGTCCTAAAATGTAGGGTGATCCCTACTAATGTACTGGATCAATGGTTCTCAAACTTTTTATAGTCCCGTACCCCTTCAAACATTCAACCTCCAGCTGCGTACCCCCTCTAGCACCAGGGTCAGCGCACTCTCAACTGTTGTTTTTTGCCATCACACACTATACGATACATTCATTAAACATAATGAGTGTGCGTTTTTGTCACAACCCGACATGTGGGAAGTGACAAAGAGGTCTTATAGGACCAGGGCACAAATAATAATATTATAATAATCAAACATTTTGCTCTTTATTTAGCCATCTTACATATAAAACCTTATTTGTTCATTGAAAATTGTAAATAACTCACCACAGGTTAATGAGAAGGGTGTACTTGAAAGGATGCACATAACTCTGCAATGCAATGTTGGGTTGTATTGGAGAGAGTCTCAGTCTTAAATCATTTTCCACACAGTCTGTGCCTGTATTTAGTTTTCATGCTAGTGATGGCCGAGAATCCACTCTCTCATAGGTACTGGTTGCAAAGGGCATCAGTGTCTTAATCTTGGGGATTGCTGGGGCGCTAGCGCCCCAATCCCGACACTACCAGGTGAAACGCAAAGACGCCAAATTCAAAATCCCAAAGTTGAATTATTAAACATCCACCCATATACAAGTGTTTCATACTCATCAAAAGCTCTGTTTCTTGGCAATATCACAGCATTGTCAGATTTCAAAAAGGCTTTACGGCAAAAGCAGCACATTTGATTGTTTGAGGGTAGCACCTCACTTATTTTTTTTCCATTACCATAAATTCATAATCCATTGCGGTTCACACAAAACACATTTCACAGCGAAAACAAATCAATTACCTGTTGAAGAACTTCTGCTGATGGCTTCCAAAGTGTCCAACGAAGACAATCCATGGTTCTTTTGTTAGAAAAAGTCATGTATTATATCCTTAAATCTCCATTTGGTTCGCTATAATGAGAAACTACAGCCTCCACTACTCCATTCAAACGTGACGAGAACTCGTTCAACTTAAAGCTATAAACTTGTCCAAGAACAATCAAACATAGTTTTAAATGTATCCTTAGGAACACTTTTACGTATATTTACTATTATAAATCAACCGGAATATAAACTGAGCGATAAAGACGGTAAAAAAACACAAAGCGCGCTTTGTCGGGAGCTCGCGTTCCCTTCTGTTGACATAAATGGGACACTTCCTGGTTTCCTCTTATTCTCTGCTCTAAAGCATCCAAAACAAAAATGAACACTGTCTCGAGACTGTTGACATCTAAAGGAAGCGATGGGTACTGCATTCATATGCCCTTATATGGTCATTTTCATGAGGGAGGGGTTCCGAAATGAGCAATGTGTCAAAATCACTTTTTCCAGGACAGAAATTCCTCGGGGTTTCGCCTGCCATATGCGTTCTGTTTCACTCACAGACAAATGGTTAACACTTTTGGAAAGTTCAGAGTGTTTCCTATCCAATGGTACTACATATGTGCATATCCTATTTTCTGGGCCTGAATGGGAGGCATTTTACTTTGGGCACGCCAGGTTTACAGCATGAGCGGTCATGAGTAGATGTACTTGTTTTGAGATCACAGCGAGAACTGCATGTAGCCACGTGTTCACATTTGTTCGTGTCCTTTGCTAGTTAGTGAGTTATTAGCCCAGTTACAGTGGGGCAAAAAAGTATTTAGTCAGCCACCAATTGTGCAAGTTCTCTCACTTAAAAAGATGAGAGAGGCCTGTAATTTTCATCATAGGTACACTTCAACTATGACAGACAAAATGAGGAAAAAAAATCCAGAAAATCACATTGTAGGATTTTTAATGAATTTATTTGCAAATTATGGTGGAAAATAAGTATTTGGTCACATACAAACAAGCAAGATTTCTGGCTCTCACAGACCTGTAACTTCGTCTTTAAGAGGCTCCTCTGTCCTCCACTCGTTACCTGTATTAATGGCACCTGTTTGAACTTGTTATCAGTATAAAGACACCTGTCCACAACCTCAAACAGTCACACTCCAAACTCCACTATGGCCAAGACCAAAGAGCTGTCAAAGGACACCAGAAACAAAATTGTAGACCTGCACCAGGTTGGGAAGACTGAATCTGCAATAGGTAAGCAGCTTGGTTTGAAGAAATCAACTGTGGGAGCAATTATTAGGAAATGGAAGACATACAAGACCACTGATAATCTTCCTCGATCTGGGGCTCCACGCAAGATCTCACCCCGTGGGGTCAAAATGATCACAAGAACGGTGAGCAAAAATCCTAGAACCACACGGGGGGACCTAGTGAATGACCTGCAGAGAGCTGGGACCAAAGTAACAAAGCCTCCCATCAGTAACACACTACGCCGCCAGGGACTCAAATCCTGCAGTGCCAGACGTGTCCCCCTGCTTAAGCCAGTACATGTTCAGGCCCGTCTGAAGTTTGCTAGAGAGCATTTGGATGATCCAGATGAGGATTGGGAGAATGTCATATGGTCAGATGAAACCAAAATAGAACTTTTTGGTAAAAACTCAACTCGTCGTGTTTGGAGGACAAAGAATGCTGAGTTGCATCCAAAGAACACCATACCTACTGTGAAGCATGGGGGTGGAAACATCATGCTTTGGGGCTGTTTTTCTGCAAAGGGACCAGGACGACTGATCCGTGTAAAGGAAAGAAATGAATGGGGCCATGTATCGTGAGATTTTGAGTGAAAACCTCCTTCCATCAGCAAGGGCATTGAAGATGAAACGTGGCTGGGTCTTTCAGCATGACAATGATCCCAAACACACCGCCGGCAACGGAGGAGTGGCTTCGTAAGAAGCATTTCAAGGTCCTGGAGTGGCCTAGCCAGTCTCCAGATCTCAACCCCATAGAAAATCTTTGGAGGAGTTGAAAGTCCGTGTTGCCCAGGGACAGCCCCAAAACATCACTGCTCTAGAGGAGATCTGCATGGAGGAATGGGCCAAAATACCAGCAACAGTGTGTGAAAACCTTGTGAAGACTTACAGAAAACGTTTGACCTCTGTCATTGCCAACAAAGGGTATATAACAAAGTATTGAGATAAACTTTTGTTATTGACCAAATACTTATTTTCCACCATCATTTGCAAATAAATAAATTAAAAATCCTACAATGTGATTTTCTGGATTTCTTTTTCTCATTTCGTCTGTCATAGTTGAAGTGTACCTATGATGAAAATTACAGGCCTCTCTCATCTTTTTAAGTTGGAGAACTTGCACAATTGGTGGCTGACTAAATACTTTTTTGCCCCACTGTATATATCATTTGTAGTCAGCAATGGGGAAGTGATTGCTTCCTACAAAAGCACAACACGTGTATGTTTCTAGACATCTTTTTTGTTTAAAAGGGTTTTGTTTTTAGATTTTTTTTTTAAAAAGCTAAGTAGCCAATAGCCAGCAGCATCATTTGTCTGATTCTTTGTAATAATTGTATGGAAATAAAAATGCATTTTATTTTGTAAAGTGGTTTCTTGCTTCAAATAAAACTTTCGGTCACCTCCTTGTCTGATGGAAAAGTAGATAAAACAGGTTAAAGCACGATTTGCCAAGGCAGGATACTCTGAGCGCAGCCCAATCCAGAAATCTGTCAGTGGCTTCTGATTAAATACAATTTTCACGGAATCGCTTGTTGCAATTTCGATGAGACTCTCTTCAGATATCGGTGGAGTGGAGGCAGGGCATGAAAGGGATAATGAATCCAGTTGTTTGTGTCGTCCGTTTCGGGAAAGTACCTGCGTAATTGCTCACCCAACTCACTCAGGTGCTTCACTATATCACATTTGACATTGTCCGTAAGCTTGAGTTCATTTGCACAGAAACAATCATACAATGATGGAAAGACCTGTGTGTTGTCCTTGTTGCAGACAGAGAAGAGCTCCAACTTCTTAATCATAGCCTCAATTTTGTCCCGCACATTGAATATAGTTGCGGAGAGTCCCTGTTATCCTAGATTCAGATCATTCAGGCAAGAAAAAACATCACCCAGATAGGCCAGTCGTGTGAGAATCTCGTCATCATGCAAGCGGTCAGACAAGTAATAATTATGGTCAGTAAAGAAAACTTTAAGCTTTTCTCTCAATTTAAAAAACGTGTCAATACTTTGCCCCTTGATAACCAGCGCACTTCTGTATGTTGTAAAAGCGTTACATGGTCGCTGCCCATATCATTGTATAGTGCAGAAAATACAGGAGAGTTCAGGGGCCTTGTTTTAACAAAGTTAACCATTTTCACTGTAGTGTCCAAAACGCCTTTCATGCTGTCAGGCATTCCTTTGGCAGCAAGTGCCTCTGGTGGATGCTGCAGTGGACCCAAGTGGCTTCGGGAGCAACTGCTTGCACGCGCATTACCACTCCACTATGTCTCCATGTCAAGGCCTTTGTGCCATCAGTACAGATACAGCAGCAGCTACGTTTGGCTACATACGGACCGTTAGTGGAATTCCCGCAGGAGAGTAACGATTAATGTGATTGGATGTTAATTATTTGACCAGGCTACCTGTATTTGATATTGCGTAGTTATTTCGCTGAACACTATTTATTTATTTCCCCTTTATTTAACCAGGTAGGCCAGTTTAGAACAAGTTCTCATTTACAACTGCGACCTGGCCAAGATAAAGCAAAGCAGTGCGACACAAACAACACAGAGTTACACATGGGATAAACAAATGTACAGTCAATAACACAATAGAAAAATCTTTATACAGTGTGTGCAAATGTAGTAAGATTAGGGAGGCAATAAATAGGCCATAGTGGGGCGAAATAATTACAATTTAGCAATTAACACTGGAGTGATGGATGTGCAGAAGATGAATGTGCAAGTAGAGATACTGGGGTGCAAAGGAGCAAAAAAAGAAATAACAATATGGGGATGAGGTAGTTGGGTGGGCTATTTACAGATGGGCTGTGTACAGGTGCAATGATCGGTAAGCTGCTCTGACAGCTGATGCTTAAAGTTAGTGAGGGAGATATAAGACTCCTGCTTCAGTGATTTTTGCAATTCGTTCCAGTCATTGTCAGCAGAGAACTGGAAGGAAAGGCGGCCAAAGTAGGAGTTGGCTTTGGGGATGACCAGTGAAATATACCTGCTGGAGCGCGTGCTACGGGTGGGTGCTGCTATGGTGACCAGTGAGCTGAGATAAGGCGGGGCTTTACCTAGCAAAGACTTATAGATGACCTGGAGCCAGTGGGTTTGGCGACGAATATGTAGTGAGGGCCAGCCAACGAGAGCATACAGGTCACAGTGGTAGATAGTATATGGGGCTGGTGACAAAATGGATGGCACTGTGATAGACTACATCCAATTTGCTGAGTAGAGTGTTGGAGGCTATTTTGTAAATGACATCGCCGGAAGTCAAGGATCGGTAGGATAGTCCGTTTTACGAGGGTATGTTTGGCAGCATGAGCGAAGGATGCTTTGTTGCGAACCAGGAAGCAGATTCTAGATTTAATTTTGGTATGGAGATGCTTAATGTGAGTCTGGAAGGAGAGTTTACAGTCTAACCAGACACCTAGGTATTTGTAGTTGTCCACATATTCTAAGTCAGAACCGTCCAGAGTAGTGAGGCTAGACGGGCGGGCGGGTGCGGGGACAGGGATCGTTTGAAGAGCATGCATTTAGTTTTACTTGCATTTAAGAGCAGTTGGAGGCCACGGAAGGAGTGTGTATGGCATTGAAGGTCGTCTAGAGGTTTGTTAACACAGTGTCCAAAGAAGGTTTAATTGTATTAGGTTACATTTTATTTTTGGTAGTGAAACGAGGCTACTCAGGTGAGATAAAAACTTCACCCAAATGTATAGCCCCATTGAAAATGTGAATAAAATGTTACAAATAAAATAAAATAAATCACATTTTTATTTGCAGTTCCCTCGACGGGATTGCGCGTACCCCAGTTTGGGAATACCTGTACTAGAGAAATTCATTTTCCCACCCTGCCACCTGTGTCCATTCAGGGAGAGGCTTGTTGAAATTACACAATATCGCCTATATAGTGCACTACTTTTGTCCAGAGCCACCCTGTGTGCATGACTGTTCTTCTCTGTCCAGTGTCTGTGTTCTTTTGCCCATCTTAATCTTTTATTTTTTATGGGCCAGTCTGAGATATGGCTTTTTCTTTGCAACTCTGCGTCCCGGAGTCGCCTCTTCACTGTTGACATTGAGACTGGTGTTTTGTGGGTACTATTAAATTAAGCTGCTGTCGTGGAAAAAATGATCTTCAAATTATGACACTCATACAAGAAACTTGTGAATTCAATAAGACCTTTAATTCAGAGCAATCAAAGGTTGAGCCGTGACCCGGATCACAGCTCACTCCGTATTTCAGAGCACAGCCTTTATAGTATTTTCCTTACATTCCATACATAGACCCCTTTTCCTCAGGCCTGTTAATCAGTTCCAGATGACCATCTGCTGCTGGCATCCTGTTTCTTCATGTCCATTGTTCAACTATTTAGGCTCAGCAATTTTCCTGAGCTCATCAGGTATTCTGTTTTAATAAGTCTTATACATTATATATGTTTTTCTGTCTTACTACTTCAAAGTGATCAATCAGAATACTGGAAATGTAATAATTGTAGTGAGTTAATCTCCCACAACAACTGTCTAAGTTATCTTGCATGCTTGTTTTAGCACTTAAGCCTCATTATCAATATTATCATGTTGTCTGCTATCACATAGTACATTAATTAAATTAATCAATGTGTCTTAGCCATGTTTTTACTACCACACTGCCAGTTGAGGACTTGTGAGGCGTCTGTTTCTCAAACTAGACACTCTAATGTACTTGTCCTCTTGCTCAGTTGTGCACCGGGGCCTCCCATTCCTCTTTCTATTCTGGTTAGAGACAGTTTGCGCTGTTAGTGAAGGAGATAGTACACAGCATTGTACAAGATCTTCAGTTTCTTGGCAATTTCTCGCATGGAATAGCCTTAATTTCTCAGAACAAGAATGTTCTTTGTTTCTGGCCATTTTGAGCCTGTAGTCAAATCCACAAATGCTGATGGTCCAGATACTCAACTAGTCTAAAGAAGGCCAGTTTTATTGCTTCTTTAATCAGGACAACAGTTTTCAGCTGTGCTAACATAATTGCACAATGGTTTTCTAATGATCAGTTAGCCTTTTAAATTATTAACTTGGATTAGATAACACAACGTGCCACTGGAACACAG
This sequence comes from Brachymystax lenok tsinlingensis, assembly GCA_030435695.1. NCBI lineage: Eukaryota > Metazoa > Chordata > Actinopteri > Salmoniformes > Salmonidae > Brachymystax > Brachymystax lenok. Next base: position 34,148,777 of record CM059794.1, on the reverse strand, counting down.
GAGTGATGGTTGCTGATAATGGGCCTCTGTACGCTGATTCCATGAAAAATCAGCCGTATCCAGCTACAATAATCATTTACAACGTTAACAAAGTCTACACTGTATTTCTGATCAATTTGATGTTATTTTAATGGAGAAAAAAAAAGTGCATTTTTTTTTTTTTAAACAAGGACATTTCTAAGTGACCCCAAACTTTTGAACGGTAGTGTATGTATTGAAAAAAATGGTCCTACTGAATATAATGAATTTAAGGGACATCTGCTAGAGGCGTCACTACAGACCCTGGTTCGATTCCAGGCTGTATTGGGAGTCCCACAGCGTGGAGCACAAGCGGCCCATCCGGGTAAGGGTTTGTCCGGCGTAGGCCGTCATTGTAAATAATAATTTGTTCGTAACTGACTTGCCTAGTTATATAAAGGTTAAATAAATAGCATGCTCCAAACAGTAGGCCTGAAACATCCATCCTGTACAGGGATGTAAACAAATTTGTGCACGTTTGAGAAAAATAAGCTTTTGTGCTATTAAAAAGGGGATATTTTATTTCAGCTTTGAAACATGGGACCAGCACTTTGCATGTTGCGTTTATTTTTATGTTCAGTATGGTTGCAAGTCCGAATTTCTTATAGACATAATGCATTTTGAAAAGGGGTGGCCAACGTTGGTCAGCGTCTTCACAAAAAGTGATCCGCTCGAATTCGCCCATCGACTTCTCTTGCCGCGTTCAAGTGTTATTCGGAACAAGGAAACTCAGAAATGTCCGAATTGCTAACCTGTTGTAGTTATACGTGACGCGTTTAACGAAATAACAAGTCAGACATTTTCTACTTTCCTAGTTACGACTAGCATATGAACGCGGCATCAACCCCCAAATCCCGGCCTGGTGTGTTTGATCTGCTTCGCCAGCGTTCCCGGTAATCTCGCGATGTTGCGCGTCTGGGTTTAGAAACGGTATCCTCTTTTTAAGTGGAAAGCGAAAGTAAAGTCCGACATCTTGCAAAGGTGGGAGGTAAGAGAGCTGTTAATTTAGTAGTGTTGTGAGAAGGGTATTATAACTTTTTAAATATACTTGCCTGTATAGTTTTGGGATCATTTTCTAATGCGCACCCAATAGGCGTGAAGGCATTGTTTACACGATGTACAGGAAGTCGATAGGCCAGTGTCACAACTTGCTTGGTATGTAACGTTAGCTAATGCAACGTTAGCACTAGGCCTTAGGGCAGCCAACCTACTGTCTTCAACTCCCTGCTACTTCATTCAGCTGACCGACCGCACCAGGATAATCTCTCCCCCTCCACAGGAGATTCGGGATTTGAGGCTGTCGGGGGAACCGAAATGGACTCTGATTCAGAAGTGGAGGGGTGAGTGGACCGGTACCACTGTCTGTTAGGCCTCCGGAAAGAGTGTTTGAACGATTAGCGTCAGTTCAATATGCGTCAGTGTGTTACGGTGTTGTTGGACAAATACCAAATGAGTCATTTGAGCCTTCTCTGTCATCTTAATTTATGTGTTTTTAAAAAAATAGTTTCTCCCTGGCTGCCTAGCTACCTGGTCAGAGAAACATGTGAGACTTGTTGTTAGAAGACATCATAACTGATGGTGTTTGCAACAGAACCTTTCCAGGTCCCAAAGATATTTTGGGACACCAACCACAGCATACACAACTAGTAATACACGTTTTGGAAAAAGTGACTAGTTTTTATTTCCCGGGATGTCAGGATCCTACAGGGGAGCCGGAACCAGGAGAGACCTCCCTCTAGCTATGGCTCCATGAAGAGTGATGAAGAGGAGGACGAGAACATCACAGAGACTCCGAGCTCATTTGGCAAACCGGAACTACACACCTTCACTACACATACAGGGTACACACACACACAGCTTGCCTGTTAAACCTGACTGACCTCATTCAGTGCCTTCAGAAAGTATTCACACCCCTTGACCTTTTCCTGTTACAGCCTGAATTTAAAAAGTTATTATTAGAATTATTTTTACAACCAAATCTCTATTTTTGATATAAATGGCAAGAAAACTTCTCCTTTAAAATTGATTAAATGTAGGTTTTGTGTCACTGACCTACACACAATACTCCATAATGTCAAAGTGATTTAAATTAAATGAAAAGCTGAAATGTCTTGAGTCAGTAAGTATTCAACCCCTTTTGATATGGCAAGCCTAAATAAGTTTAGGAGTGTTTAAATGTGCTTAGCTCACGTAATAAGTTGCATGGTGTTTAACATGATTCTTGAATGACTACCTCACCTCATCCCCACAAATACAATTATCTGTAAGGTCCCTCAGTCGTTCAGTGAATTTCAAACACAGATTCAACCACAAAGCCTGGGGAGGTTTTCCAATGCCTTGCAAACAAGGGCACCTATTGGTAGATGGGTAAAAAAAAAAAGCAGACATTGAATATCCCTTTGAGCATGATGAAGTTATTAATTACACTTTGGATGGTGTATCAATACACCCAGTCACTACAAAGATACAGGCGTCCTTCTTAACTCAGTTGCCAGAGAGGTAGGAAACCGCTAAGGGATTTCACCATGAGGCCGATGATGACTTTAAAACAGTTAGAGTTTAATGACTGATAGAAAACTGAGGATGGATCAACAACATTGTAGTTACTCCACAATACTAACCTACATGACAGAGCGAAAAGAAGGCAGCCTGTACTGAATAAAAATATTCCAAAACATGCAACCTGTTTGCAATAAGGCACTAAAGTAAAACTGCAAAAAATGTGGCAAATAAATTAACTTAATTTCCTGAATTCAAAGCATTATGTTTGGGACAAAATCGATGGCTTGAAAATCTATGGCAAGACTTAAATGGCTGTCTAGCAATGATCAACAACCAACTTGACAGAGCTTGAAGAGTTCTAAAACGAATATGTGCAAAGCTTACCCAGAAAGACTTGCAGCTGTAATCGCTTCCAAAGGTGATCCTAACATCAATTGACTGAATAGTTATGTAAATCAGGAATTTCATTTAAAATAAATGTGATTTTTTTTGTTTACTTTGTTGTTATGTGGTGTTGTGTAGATGGGTAAGAAATCAATTGAATAAGTCAAGGGGAAAGCATAGTTTCGGAAGGCATTGTATGTTATCACTGGGTATTACACACTGTGACCACAACACTATCAGACTGTTTCCTGGTTGGCTTGGCTCTCCCCAATGTTGCCCTAATCTATGACGTTACTTGTAAAGGTTTGACATGCAACTTCCATCCATTCTTCTGTCCTGCCGTTGAGGTTGTGCTAATGCACTCTTGTTCCTCCAGGATCCAGCTGAACCGCAACGTGTCTCCAGAGACTGTCTTCACTGAGATCACACACCAGCAGTCTGTCAGCAAGCACCCCCAAGAGCGAATCTTCGTCACAGAGAGGTCACACACACACACACACACACACACACACACACACACACCCACACCCACACCCAGTTGCTGATCAGGTAAATTCTCTGTAGATGTGCAGAGGAGGAGGAAGAAAGGGATAACAGCAGCCCCATCCAGGTAGACTCCCCTGAGCCCCGGCCCCCCGTCGAGCCTGAGGACGAATCACAGAAAGAGGGCAAGCTGCACCCTGAATTCGACCTGCCCTACATATTCAAGGTTGGTGAAAATATGCTCACACGTGAATATCTGTCTGATCTGTGATTCTCTTGCTATTAGAGTACACATGTGAACTCTCTCCTCCCCTTCCTCTCTGTAGTCCATGCAGAGTTCTCTGACATCCCTGGGTGGTCCTGAGTTACACCTGTTTAAGCGCTACCTATGTGGGCGCCACACCTCCTTCACCATGGCTGACCTGGAGGAGAGCGATACGCTGGACATAGTGGATAAGATGGTGGAGCGCTCCGGTAAAGGCTACCACAAATTTACAGCCGCACCCTGTTAGTGCACTGCTTACTACAATCGCACCCTGTTAGTGCACTGCTTACTACAAAAGAAGCAACTAGAGCAGGAATAGGTTGTCATTTTGAGATGGTGCCATGGTAATACATTATGTGTAATGTATTTATAATGTGCTTTTGGTTTCTGATGATGATTATTATTATCATTGTGTCAGGTAAACTGCAAGGCCTGCGGGTGGCGATCCGCATGCTGGAGAGCATGAAGAAACCTGAGCTAGCCCAGGAACTGGAGAAGAAGTGCAAGAGAGGTAACACCCAGAACTGTTTTTCACTGACCAGAGTTCAATAACATGTGTATTTGTTATTTCAAATCAAGCTTTTTTTTTTTGTTGTTGTTGTTATATAGCACATTTCAGACATGAATGCAATGCAGTGCGCTTCACAAGTAAAGAACATATATTAAAAACAATGAAAATAAAAACATAAATATTTACTATACAACAAACGTAAGAGGATAAAAAAAACTAAATAATAACAAAAACAGAATGACTAAAAAGCATTCCAGGAAAAGCAAAGCTAAAAATGTGTTTTAAGATATTTTTTAAAATGTCAACAGTTTCAGCCCCCCTCAGGTTCTCTGGCAGGCTGTTCCAGAGGCTGGGGGCATAGTAACTAAAGGCTGCATCTCCATGCCTCTTGGTCCTAGGCTTTGGGATAGTTAAAAGGCCAGTGCCAGAGGACCTGAGGGACGTACTGGTTCATAACTCAAGTGTTGGGGTGCACAATTGGGGATTGACTTAAAAACCAATAACATCTTTTACTTAATTCTAATACTCACAGGCAGCCAGTGCAGAAACATTAAAACCGGTATAATGTGTGCTCTGTCTGGTCTTGGTCTTGGTCTTGGTCAGTACCCGTGCTGCAGCGTTCTGTATGTTTTGCAGTTGACCAATGGCTTTCTTTCAGGAGGGCATTACAGTAGTCAAGTCTGCTTGTAATAAAAGCATGGATGAATCTCTCTGTATCAGCCTTGGATAGAAACGGCGGCCCCTTGGCCAGCTCAGGTTTCTTCAGATAAAGGTTATCGGAATACTTGTATTGAAAAGGAATTTAAAAACAGTGCATTCTGAAAGTATTCAGACCCCTTGACTTACCACATTTTGTTAAGTTACAGCCTTATTCTAAAATTGATTAAATTGTATTTTTTCCTCAGTCTACACACCTGGCTGTGTGCTTAGGGTTGTTATCCTGTTGGAAGGTGAACCTTCGCCCCAGTCTGAGGTCCTGAGTACTCTGGAGCAGGTTTTCATCAAGGATCACTCTGTACTTTGCTCTGTTCATCTTTCCCTCAATCCTGACTAGTCTTCCAGTCCCTGCCGCTGAAAAACATCCCCACAGCATGATGCTGCCACCACCATGCTTCACCGTAGGGATGGTGCCAGGTTTCCTCCAGATGTGACGCTTGGCATTCAGGCCAAAGAGTTCAGACTTCATCTGACCAGCGAATCTTGTTTCTCATGGTCTAAGAGTCCTTTAGGTGCCTTTTGTCAAACTCCAAGCGGGCTGTCATGTGCCTTTTACTGAGGAGTGGCTTCCGTCTGGCCACTCTACCATAAAGGCCTGATTGGTAGAGTGCTGCAGAGGTTGTTGTGCTTCTGGAAGGTTCTCGTCCTACCATTTGCTCAGGTTGGCCTGGCAGCCAGCTCTAGAGTGAGTCTTGGTGGTTCCAAACTTCTTCCATTTAAGAGTGATGGAGGCCACTGTGTTGTTGGGGACCTTCAATGCCGCAGACATTTCTTCGTACCCTTCCCCAGATCTGTGCCTCGACACAATCCTGTCTCAGAGCTCTACGGACAATTTCTTGGACTTCATGGCTCTGACATGCACTGTCAACTGTGGGACCTTTATATAGACAGGTGTGTGCCTTTCCAAATCATGTCCAATCAATTACATTTACCACAGGAGGACTCCAATCAAGTTGTAGAAACATCTCAAGGATGATCAATGGAATCTGGATTCACCTGAGCTCAGTTTGGAGTCTCATAGCAAAGGGTCTGAATACTGATGTAGATAAGGTATTTCTCTTTTATACATTTGCAAAAAATTCGAAATACCTGTTTTCGCTTTGTCATTATGGTGTATTGTGTGTAGATTGAGAATAAATAAAAACTCTATTTTAAAATAAGTCTGTAACGTCACGTGGAAAAAGTCAAATGGTCTGAATACTTTCCGAATGCACTGTACCTGAGACAGTATTTGAACCCAGGTCTGCACCAGACCAGTGACTGAGTACAGATACTTCCCCAGTCAGTCAGACTGTTCTCACGCCCTCCAACTAATCTCTATTTATGTCCCCTCTCCCCTTCTTCCATCTCCCTCTGTCTGTCTCCCTCTATTTAGCTGTGATCCAGTATGAGTTGAAGTGTAGTCTGATCCGGAGACACAACTGTATCTTTGAGGGTGTACCCCGGGCGGGCCAGCATCTGTACCTGAAGTACGTCTACGTTGAACCCCAAATCTCCACCCAAGGTCACGGCGGGGTCAATCCCCTGCACGAGGTCCGGTCCGATCCTCCCAACCCTCCCCAGGTTGCCTCCCCAGACAGCATGATTGGTGGGAATGACATATTCCGTCTCCGGTCCATGAATGGGTCTCCAGGACGGTGCGTTCTGACTACGGGGGTGCCCGGAATCGGGAACTCTGTGGCGGTCCAGAAGTTCATGCTGGATTGGGCAGAGGAACGGGCTAATTTTGACATTCAGTTTGTGTTCCCGTTTCCGTTCCGGGAGATGCAGTCACTGAGGGAGCGGAACATAGTTGAGAAGAAGGACATCAGTATGTTGGAGCTGCTGCAGACTTACCACAACGAGACACGCTCCATGGACTTTCTGGAGCAGCCAGACTGCAAGGTGCTGTTTGTCATGGACGGGATCGACGTCTACCAAGAAAATCTTGATTTCAAGGTACTCACACTCTCAAAGGGCTGAGATGAGGTGTTTTGGCTATGGAACCGCTCTGTACAGTACCTATAAAGAGATCTCTCCTTCTACCCCCTCTCCTCCAGAACACTCCTGTTGTGACTGACATTGAGGCTGTTATTCCCCTGGACTCCCTGTTGGTAAATCTGATCCGAGGCTCTCTGCTGCCCCACGCCCTCTTGTGGCTGACTGGGAGACGTGCAGCTACCAATCAGATACCACCTGAGTACATCCACCTTGTCACTGAGATACAGGGCTACAGGTGTGTGGTGTTTATAGTTGGTATGGGGATTGGGTGTTAGGATATAGTTTTGGGGGGGAGTAACTAACCCCCTCTAACATCCTATGAGTTGTTGCAACACAATGTAAAGCACTGAGGGTGAGTAAAACTTAACACTGATATAAAATGCTAACCATTGACTTGTATTGCTATTATTAGTTTGTCTGTTTATTGTTTTACAGTGACGAGCAGAAGGATGACTATCTGACCATGCGTTACTCGGACAAGTCTCTGGCTGCTAAGATCATCAGACACACCAAGAACTCCCCCACCATCTATACCCTGTGTCACATTCCCTTCTGCTGCTGGATGGTTGCCATGGTGTATGAGAGGGGTTTCCGTAACCACGATAACTACGGAGACAAGCCCCCCAAGATAACGTCCTTCTTCATCCACTACATGATCATCCAGAACAACCGCAAGCTGGAGAAATACTACGGGCAAAACCCCAACTCACAGGTCTGATCCACCCTCCTAATATAGAATATATACAGTGCCTTCGGAAAGTATTCAGACCCCTTAACATTTTCCACAATTTGTTACGTTACATTCTTATTCTAAAATGGATTAAATAAATACAAATCCTCAGCCATCTACACACAATACCCCATAATGACATCACAATACCCCATAATGACATCACAATACCCCATAATGACAAAGCGAAAACAGGGTTAGAAATTTTAGCAAATTTCTTTAGGTAAAAAAGCTAGCGTTTTTGTTTTTTAAGTATTCAGCCCCTTGCTATGAGACTCGCTGCATCCTGTTTCCATTCATCATCCTTCAGATGTTTCTACAACTTGATTGGAGTCCACCTGTGGTAAATTCAATTGATTGGACATGATTTGGAAAGGCACACACCTGTCTATATAAGGTCCCACAGTTGACAGTGCATGTCAGAGGAAATACCATGAGGTGGAAGGAATTGAGCTCAGAGACAGGATTGTTGAAGCACAGATCTGGGGAAGGGTACCAAATTCTGCAGCATTGAAGGTCCCCAAGAACACAGTGGTCTCCATCATTCTTAAATACATTTGGAACCACCAAGACTCTTCCTAGAGCAGGCTACCCGGCCAAACTGAGAAATCGGGGGGAGAAGGGCCTTGGTCAGGGAGATGACAGAGCTCTAGAGTTCCTCTGTGGAGATGGGAGAACCTTCCAGAAGGACAAAAAATCTCTGCAGCACTCCACCAATCAGGCCTTTATGGTAGTGGCCAGACGGAAGCCACTCCTCAGTAAAAGGCACATGACAGCCCGCTTGGAGTTTGCCAAAAGGCACCTAAAGGACTCTTAGACCATGAGAAACAAGATTCTCTGGTCTCATGAAACCAAAACTGAACTCTTTGGCCTGAATGCCAAGCGTCACGTCTGGAGGAAACCAGGCACCATTCCTACGGTGAAGCATGGTGGTGGCAGCATCATGCAGTGGGGATGTTTTTCAGCGGCAGGGACTGGGAGTCAGGATTGAGGCAAAGATGAATGGAGCAAAGTACAGAGAGATCCTTGAAGGAAAACCTGCTCCAGAGCGCTCAGGACCTCAGACTGGGGCGAAGGTTCACCTTCCAACAGGACAACGACCCTAAGCACACAGGTCTCTGAATGTCCTTGAGTGGCCCAGCCAGAGCCCGGACTTCAACCCGATCTAACAGCTCTGGAGAGACCTGAAAATAGCTGGGCAGCAACGCTCCCCATCCCACCTGACAGCGCATTAGAGGATCTACAGAGAAGAATGGAAGAAACTCCCCAAATACAGATATTCCAAGCTTGCAGCGTCATACCCAAGAAGACTCTAATAACTGCCAAAAGTGATTCAACAAAGTACTGAGTAAAGGGTCTGAATACTTATGTAAATTATTTGTTTTTTTATTTTTAATAAATTAGCAAACATTTCTAAACCTGTTTTTGCTTTGTCATTATGGGGTATTGTGTGTAGATTGATGAGGAAAAAAACGTGTATACATTTTAGAATAAGACTGTAACGTAACAAAATGTGGAAAAAGTCAAGGGCTCTGAATCTTTCCGAAGGCACTGTATGCCATTTGGCAGACGCTTTTATTCGTCACGGGTGTATACATTTTATGCATGGGTGGCCCTGGGAATATTACCCACCATCCTGGCGTTGCAATCACCAATTTTCTGCCAGGTGAGCTACAGAGGACCTCCTCCCTAATGTTGGTTTACTCATCTTACCTGCTAGTTGTGTACTAGTTCTTACGTACAGTATAAAGACTTAGTCTGGCATTTTTTTCCCAATGCTAAACGTCTGTAGAAAGTCTCAGGGTACCAGGAGTTTTGATTTTGTTTAGTCTTCTCCACATTATGACATGACATTGGTGTAGGTTGTGTGCTGGTGGTGCTGTTTGTGTGTAAGGTATCTTTTGAACCTGGAAGAAAGAAATACAAATATATTATTACTGTATTATTCCTATAAGCAGAAATGGACGGAAATGGACAAAGTGTTCATGTTAAAGCTGGGTCGCCTGGCTCTGAAGCTATTGGATAATAACCGCTCTGTGTTCTATGAAGAGGACCTGAATGAGCACAGTCTGCTGGTGAGGGAGGTGGCTTGGTGTTCGGGCCTGTGCACTGAGCTTCCCAGGGGGAATGCCCAAGACAAGCGGGTCTTCTGCTTCACACACCTGAGCTTCCTGGTGGGTTGGACTTCCTGTCACATGACTTTAATTCTCTTGATTTGAGGTGTCGTTATTGAGATTGACAGATGTATTATTCATAATTAATGTGTTCTTATCATCAGGAGTTCATGGCTGCACATTACGTATGGCTCACCTTCCGTCTGGAGGAGCGGAACGTTCTAGACCAGTCCTACCGCGTCCCCAAGCTGTTCAAGGAGCACTCTCTGGTGGAGGTGTACCGCAAAGCCGTTGACCGTTACCTCAGCGCTCCTGTCGGCCAGTATGACCTCTTTCTGCGCTTCCTGTGCGGCTTGTCCATGACACTCAATGACGGTCTGCTCCGAGGGATGCTGTTCCCCCATAACGCACCTCCACTGAAAGGTCTGGAGGATGTGGTCAGGCTGCTGACCAAGAGGAAGGATAGCGCAGGGCCAGAGAGACAAACCAACCTTAGCGAATGCCTCAGGGAGCTGGAAACGTCTGAGGACTGAACAGTCTCCTGTAGCAAACGTGTGATAATTTGTCTCTGATGCACTGAACTCTGTGTTTTGTAAAATGAAAGGTAATGCAACTAAAGTATTGGTGTAGTCTCTGTGCCCCACTGAAGCCAAAGCAATGAACATTGTGTGTCATCCAACTAGCTGACAAACCGAGAGAAAGAGAAGGCAGAAATGTGTCTTACCAGAAAGAGTTAATCATTGTGTCTGAACAAACTCCGTGACTATGCTGAGTCTGTTGTAAGGACTAATAAATAACCCATTAACTACCAGTCAAGATAAAGACCACGGTGCTTGTTAAACCTTGTGTGGCCATACAGCCTGTTCATCCTCCACTCAACAAGATGATGACACACTGGAGGACGGATGCAGACAGTAGTGACCCTAGTTCCAGAATCTGTTATGTATTGCTTCTCCATCACTGACACTAGCCAGTTATACTTCTAGTTGTAGTCCACGTGCCTTCTGAATTTTGTAACAATGTGGAGGGCTCTGTATAGCTCCACGTTGGCATGATTGGTTGACGGTAGGTGGGAGCGGTACATCCTGTATAAACACACTCCCTTGACAACAGCTCTGCGCTGCTCCGCAAGACGTATGAATTCCCTGACTTCTGCTGAGGCCGTTCTTGCCCTGACTTCTGCTGAGGCCGTTCTTGCCCTGACTTCTGCTGAGGCCGTTCTTGCCCTGACTTCTGCTGAGGCCGTATCACCGTAAATGCTGCATGGCCAATGCAGACGTCAGATTGACAATGCACTTCTCTCCCGGCAATTAGTGCACATTCATTGTTTCATAACTTCATTGTGTGAATTGTTTGATTGTTAGTGTATATAACTTCCCCAAATCACCAGTAGTATGTTTACAGTTAATTCCTATCATTTCTAATCTACAATGTTTGTTACTTTGGTTATGGTAGTTTTTTTGATTATAAATAATTTATTTAAAACCAGTATGTGTAAAGTTCTATTGTGCGACATTTGTGTATTTCTACCACGTGTTTTGTGTTAAAATCAGAAATAATTGAGGTTGAGTCATCATTTGGATTATCATATTCTTAAAATTCTTACTAATGAATGCAGTTGAGTAGATACAAATAAACATTTATGACAATTCAAATCATTTTATAACGTTGTTTTCATATGAACAATAAAATCAGGGTTATTCCTCAAAGTACAAGACCAAAAGATGAAGCCTATTGACTAAAATGTCCTTCCTAACACATTGTCGTACAAACATAACATCTCTATTAGAACTACAGAAACATAACATCTCTTAGAACTACAGTATAGGAACATAACATCTCTATTAGAACTACAGTATAGAAACATATCTCTCAGAACTATAGAAACATAACATCTCTATTAGTACTACAGAAACATAACATCTCTTAGAACTACAGTATAGGAACATAACATCTCTATTAGAACCTATATACTGTAGTTCTAAGAGATGTTATGTTTCTGTAGTTCTAATAGAGATGTTATGTTTCTATAGTTCTTATAGAGATGTTATGTTTCTGTACTGTAGTTCTATCTCTATTAGAACTACAGAAACATAACATCTCTATTAGAACTACAGAAACATAACATCTCTATTAGAACTACAGAAACATAACATCTCTATCAGAACTACAGTATAGAAACAGCATCTCTATTAGAACTACAGTATAGAAACATAACATAAGAACTATAGAAACATAACATCTCTATCAGAACTATAGAAACATAACATCTCTATCAGAACTATAGAAACATAACATCTCTATCAGAACTATTGTATTTGAGTGCCAGAGTCCCTTACCTCCTGATAGAAAGACATTGTGTCCGTTATGTCTTCCCATTGGTGGACCAAGAGGTCAGCTGACCCCCCACTCCAACACTGTCACTCCTGCTCTCAACATCTGTGTTTTTTTCTGTCTGACCTGCCATTGCTTTCACTCCTGTCTTTTTACTCTTTCTGTGATATCATTCACTCTTTATTTTTCAACTCTCTAAATCCTTTAAGTAAGTCTCGTGTTTTTTTCCCAAGGTAGGCTGCTCTGTGGTCCGGGTCAGCATCCCTGCGCAGTCTGTAGTCTTTCCTTTTCAGCAGCACTTTTTAATTTGCCATATCTTTCAAAAAGAAAGCCATATTATGTTACAAACTGCAATATTGAAACAGTAGAAAGTCTTAGGGGGATGATAAAAAGTTAGCAGGAACAGTAACACCAGTGACGAATCTGCTGACAAGGTATCTAAAACGGTGGGCACAATAGCTCAAACCACACTATTTAAATTGTAAATAAATCACTAATGTTATTGGATAATTATTTCAATCATATTTCCTTTCCCCATACTGTAAACTGTATAACACCAGTGACAGGTTTCAAAGCTTTGCATTAAATTACCAAATTAATATCAAATTGCTAACATATGAAGAGTGAGTGAAGACGACTTCCCATGTAGTCTTCAAAACAGCCCCGCCTCCAATTAACCTTTGACCCAGGAAGAAGTTGGCAAGGATGTTGCATTTTTTAAATTATTTTAAATTTTTAAGGATGATGTATATTGACTAATTGATTTGTGAATGTATTAGTATGGTTGTAACTGTAAAGGTGAAATTAGGAGTAGTGACTAGCATGTTATTGGTTAGATGGAATGATACGTAGGTTGAATATTTTTCCAACTCATTAATCTCTTTCCTAATTTCTAACAGTCGTCGAACACTTGATAGATTACAGGCATAGGCCATGTGAGTAGTAGAAGGGGTAACTTTGGTAGAATTGTTGGGATATCAGTTTATGAAGACTCATACCACAGGGATTTGTAACTGGGAGACTGGTAGAAGTACAGGGGATGTAGTTATTGAATGTTACAAATTATGTTGTCAGGAAATAACCCATGTGTGCAGTGTGCATTTCTTCAGGTGAAAGCAGAGATGACCAAGGGCATAAACTGAATTCTGGAGATTGAGTGTACATCAAAATACACCTGGCAGGAGGTACTCCTTACAACACCTGCAGTGGTAAAGATTGACATGTCTCTCTTTGGTGGGTGCATCATTCTCACAAGAAGTAAGGTACACCATGTAAGGGATGAGCTTGAAAACACCATAACAGAAGAAGAGGAGTTAAAGAAAGAGATTAGATTTCACTGTGGCTATACATGCAGATGGGTTAAGTTAGGAGTTAATTGCTTTATAGGGTAATGCTACATATGAAAAAATATGTTAGGGTAATTGTACTCTAAATAACATATTGAAGACATTGATATGAAAGCATATACAGTTTTGATTTACTTAAAGTGGATGTAATGTTGATTAGGGATGTGCATAGCAGGTGACATGCCTATTAGTTGAGATGGAGAACTAAGTAAAAATGACATGACTTGGGAACACCGCTCAGAACCTGGGGCCGAAAGGGGAAGACTGGATGAAAGCATAAGGAAGCTTTTTAGGGCTTTTATTTTTGCAGAGTCCAGTAGGAGAGCATCCTTAAGGTGTAGAGGCAGGTGAAGAGAGAGTGGGAATTGTCATGGTCTTAGATTTAGGTTTTTTGGGCATATATATATTTATGTATAATATATCACATTGTCAGAACTGTTATGTTTTCTTTTGCTTTCCAAGTATTCTGCTATCACTCTCTTAGGAACCAGAAGGAGAGAGGGTCGCCAGCTTCAGCTGGAATGTCAGTGTGTTGTGTGATGAGTAATGGACATAAGAGGGTGTATGGTGTAATCATAGAACAGAGGCCGTAAGTCTCTAAGTGTGAATGCTTCACAGAAAGAAGGGAGATAATCTGCACCAGGACCAGAGATTCCACGTCCGGTGATCTGAGGTGACCAGGTCTGAGTGTTCTGGAAGAATGGAATGAGCCAAAGAGGGAAGGACCCTACGAGGTGGCTATGGCAACGCTAACTGCCGTCCAGGTGAAAGGAAGCAAGACGTGGAAACATCCAAACCATTGCTCCAGAGTCCGTCAGAGAGGAGGAGACAACCATTGAGACATGAGAACGCAGAGAATGCTAATCAACCAGGCAGGAGCTCGGAGGGAACGGGAGCAGGGAGGAGATCGAGGCACCAGGGAGGTGGCAGGATGTCAGTAGACGAAGTGGAAGCCAGGATGCGACTAATCCACCGAGAGGAAGGTGGAAGAAAGAAGATGCAGGAGCCAAAACCTGCGAGGAACAACTTTTCTCTCCTGGAGGATCTGAGAGTCCAGGGGTGGGGGAAAGTGGCATGCCTGATGTTCATAATGACATATCTATTCTGGCAGATCTCCCTGACAGAAGCCCGTTACAATGGGACCCCGAAATACCAACTGAAGAGTGGGAACCACATTTCCCTGAAATCAATGCATTCCCTGAGGGGGGCCCATTCAGACTGGAAGGAGGGCTTCCACCAGGTGAAGAGGAAGGACTATGTCCACAGGTTGCAGGAGAGAGTGAACCTTCACAAGGGGCAGGATGAGGTGAACTTCTACAGGTTGAAGAAGAGGGGGATTTCCCCCACAATTGACTCTTCCTCCCTCAGCTGATTTCCTTAACAGTCAATTGAGACCAGAAGAACAAAATAACAGTGACATTGACATAACAATTGCATCAGTCAACATGGAAAAAAGGGCAGCAAATTCACGAACAATTAAGAAACAGGAAGCAAGCAGAAAGAGAAGAGGAGAACCTGCTGCAAAACTTGAGAAGGACGACAAGGTTAGCATCCCAGTCTTACCTCAAATCATAACGGAACCTGGAGAACAGAAGTCAATCTCAAACATAAGGATCAAACCACTACCTGAGATTGCTTTCTGAGGGCGGACACATCATCAAACCAAGGGAGAGGTCTTATGGTATCCAAGAGGCTGCGACCTGACAATAGCCAAAGACAAGGACATGTGGAAGCTCACTATGAATAAGATTCAACACGTTGAAGGTGAAGAATTTATAGTTGAAATAGCAAATATAAGACCGACTGAAGGAAACAGAGTAACCATCATTCAAATTGATTCTGCGCCAGCACCTGAGCAGGAGAAGCCTTTGACAACAGAATGGCCAACACAGGAAATATATGTACACAATAAATGTATTCTTTTTTGTATTACATTAAGGGCCTTACCACCATTATAATCTAATCTTGGAACAGATGTGGGCGTTACTGGGCGTGAACAAGCAAGACCTCAGATCAAAAGATGATTGGTGGCAGGAGAGAAAGAAGGAGTGACTGCATTTGAATATGGGCTGTACTCATGTCATGTGGGGGTATAAATCAGAATTGTGTGATTGGTTGAATCAGCTGTTTCCTAGGTCAGCTCGCCTTTAATTACTCTGTATTAAAGGCTTATTGAATTCACAAGTGTCTTGTATGAGTGTCATAATTTGAAGATCATTTTTTCCACGACAAGGGTAACACCAGTGACATGAAATTGAGTGACAGATATTCCCTGTAAGTAATTTATAATAATTTGTTGATATTTTATTTTAAGTAATTCCCTAAACAGCTATAATACATTTAAAGTTGTAGAATTTTTTTATTTTGACTCAAAATATGTCACTAAACCATGACTCCTGGCGAGGGACAAGCCATTTTCATGGTGCTGACAGTATTCTACTATAATATGGAAAATATAATTTGCAATATAACTGTCTTACATAGGTTTATTAACAATAAAACACTTCAATAAAAAATATATATACAGTGGGGGAAAAAAGTATTTAATCCCCTGCTTATTTTGTACGTTTGCCCACTGACAAAGAAATGATCAGTCTATAATTTTTATGGTAGGTTTATTTGAACAGTGAGAGACAGAATAACAACAACAAAAATCCAGAAAAACGCATGTGAAAAAATGTTATAAATTGATTTGCATTTTAATGAAGGAAATAAGTATTTGACCCCCTCTCAATCAGAAAGATTTCTGGCTCCCAGGTGTCTTTTATACAGGTAACGAGCTGAGATTAGGAGCACACTCTTAAAGGGAGTGCTCCTAATCTCAGTTTGTTACCTGTATAAAAGACACCTGTCCACAGAAGCAATCAATCAATCAGATTCCAAACTCTCCACCATGGCCAAGACCAAAGAGCTCTCCAAGGATGTCAGGGACAAGATTGTAGACCTACACAAGGCTGGAATGGGCTACAAGACCATCTCCAAGCAGCTTGGTGAGAAGGTGACAACAGTTGGTGCGATTATTTGCAAATGGAAGAAACACAAAAGAACTGTCAATCTCCTTCGGCCTGGGGCTCCATGCAAGATCTCACCTCGTGGAGTTGCAATGATCATGAGAACGGAGAGGAAGCAGCCCAGAACTACACTGGAGGATCTTGTCAATGATCTCAAGGCAGCTGGGACCATAGTCACCAAGAAAACAATTGGTAACTAAGGGACACACATCTGTGCAACAGCACATACCAAAGAAATCACACATTGACCCATGCTTACTAGACGCAAAGGATATCAGTTGTCCAGCTGCTTTTGTATGTTGGCCGTCTGGCACGCTTAGAGGTCAGCCAGTGGTCCACGGCAGGAGTGGGATGGAACTCCTCGACAGAAGGTCCCTCCAGGCTGATCCTCATCAGGTCTTTGGTGGTGGAGACCCCAAGGCAGCTTCTTGTCGAATTCTTAATCAGGTTCTGCGCAGAGAAGCCTCGCCCAAACTGGGCGGCTGAAATGGGCAGCACCAGCATAAGCTGCACCAACTCCAGTATGTTCTAGGGTAAAGATTATATCTTTCAATTTCATTTAAACTCTTACCATTTAACTTATCAAAACCAACCATAGAAGGATACCATACATAACCACTCAGGAATGTTAGCCTACCATGTAATCGTGCCTGTAGGGGTCCTTTGTCAACATGGTCTCCCACAGGCCACTGTAGGACTTGTCCTTGAAATTGTGGCTGACCAGGATTTTCAAACCACCAAACCTGGCTTTGAGATCATCCCCGCCGATGTTGATGGCCGCCTCCATGTGCTGCTTCAGCTGGAGACTGGTGGTCTGTGAAGCCTTTCAGATTCCCCTTCAGTGTTATTCCCTTTAACAGAAATAACACACACACACCAACACACAATAAAATGTCTGGCCATTTGTCTGTCTCCCATTACAAAAAATGTAAGACTTCTCCACTGCATTTCCCTCCTTATCCTCAAATCGTTCTATTGAGCAACGAATTCATTGATTCTCACACTGAGAATCTGTCTTAATCATCGATTTCTCTTACATCCTAACAAGCTCTCATCCTAACACACCTGGAATCTCCTCTCATCACCCTGCTGCTGAGCAAGCATGGTCTGGATCTTCTCCAGCATACCTCCTGCCTTTGCCCTAAGCTTTAGTGCTTCCAGTCTGGTCACTGTCCTCCTCAACTCTGACGTGGTTATTCCTTTGCAGGGTGAGGCTAAGTGAGGATAGCTCCTCAAACATGTTTTGAGAGAAAATGGCAGAATACACAAGAGTGCATTCACAAGTAGTGTGTAAATAAACTGTCACTTGTCAATTACTTGATTCTGAAAGTTCATTTGAGTCTTTGATAGGGAAATGTGTATATTTAAGTAATGACTAAGAATATTCCACTCTGAAAATGTATGAAATAGGGTTAGGGTTATAAGAAAATAATCCAATTAATGTGTGTGTCTAGAAATGTATAGAGACTAGAACATGGTGGTACTATCTTGCAATGTAAGACGAGGGTATTTGAGAGAACAAAGGAATCCTTGTGAAACCAAACTCCATCTTCAGGAAGGGAGGCACGGCTAGGAACTGCCCAGATTGAATTATGTTGCAGAAAGTGATAAGCCATGAATATATACTGTGGACAAGTACTGCTGCCTAGAGAGGGGTGGAGCTCATTTGTATGTGGCTTATTTGTATGTACAATATAAAAAGACTGTGTTCCCATTTTGAGATCAGAACGTTCTCTGAATAAAAAACCTGACCTATTGCAGATTTGGGAATTTGTCTAATTCTTCCTTAACCAGAGCCTTACTACCTCTGGGAATTATTCAAAGCCTGAGAGATATTTGAGTTCAGCAATTGAGATAGCAAAATTCTCGTGACAGTCTTGAACCTATTTTTTAAAACTACATTTCCTGTGTAAAACTGACTTTTTTTTCCCGCCCTTGAACTTCCGTGGTTGTTGATGCTATGGCCAGGTGCTCCATGTGCTGCAGAACAACGGAGTACTGGCCTTCGTCAGTGGCACGGTCCTTGTCTTGTCCATGCCGCAGGAACACTTTGAGGGCTCTGTGGACATGGGGATCCAGAGTTCCCTTGACGCTAGGCGGTGTGCAAATATCCATACCGAGCTCTCTCGTTTCCATACCGTCTCTTGTGCCAACAGAAAACAATAATTCTGTGGTATTTACCATTCCAGCACTTAGCGCACGCACGCACAGACGCACACAGTATTGTTTAACATTCTCTGCTAGCAAATAAAATGTATTAGTTACAAACCTATGTTACAAACCTATGTGGCAAACAGTGGATTGGGATTATATGCCCCCCTGCCTCTCTCTGCAGGTGGGCAGTCACTCCCCCATGGTGGCCCATGTTCACGGAAGCACCATCTACCCCGAAGGAGATGCACTTCTTCATCCATGACCCTCCATCCTCCTCTGGGCAAACCTCACGAAATGCGGCCTTGGTGGCATCCAAAACACCTCGAATGACAACACAAAAAAACTATTATACAAAAGTATTTCTGACAAACTAAATTCTATCTACATTACGAATAATGATTAAACTTTACACAACAATAAAGGCTATAAAGAGAAACAACTTACCAATGGCATGGGAGTGCTCAAGGGTCTGTTGTCCGACCAGGAGATTGACTGGCTTCCCATCGTCCAACAAGCGCACGTAGACAATCTCACATTCGGTGTTGGATATACAGATGAATTCGGAAGTTTACATGCACTTAGGTTGGAGTCATTAAAACTCGTTTTTCAACCACTCCACACATTTCTTGTTCACAAAGTATAGTTTTGGCAAGTCGTTTAGGACATCTACTATGTGCATGACACAAGTAATTTTCACAACAATTGTTTACAGACATTAATTTACTGTATCACAATTCCAGTGGGTCAGAAGTTTACATACACTAAGTTGACTGTGCCTTTAAACAGCTTGGAAAATTCCAGAAAATGATGTAATGGCTTTAGAAGCTTCTGATAGGCTAATTGACATAATTTGAGTCAATTGGAAGTGTACCTGTGGATATATTTCAAGGCCTACCTTCAAAATCAGTGCCTCTTTGCTTGACATCATGGGAAAATCAAAAGAAATCAGCCAATACCTGAGAAAAAAAATTGTAGATCTCCACAAGTCTGGTTCATCCTTGGGAGCAATTTCCAAACACCTGAAGGTACCACGTTCATCTGTACAAACAATAGTATGCAGGTATAAACACCATTGGACCACGCAGCCATCATACCACTCAGGAAGGAGACGCGTTCTGTCTCCTAGAGATGAACGTACTTTGGTGTGAAAAGTGTAAATCAATCCCAGAACAACAGCAAAGGACCTTGTGAAGATGCTGGAGGAAACAGGTACAAAAGTATCTATATCCACAGTAAAATGAGTCCCATATCGAACATTACCTGAAAGGCCGCTCAACATGGAAGAAGCCACTGCTCTAAAACCGCCATAAAGAACTGCACATGGGGACAAAGATTGTAATTTTTTGAGAAATGTCCTCTGGTCTGATGAAACAAAAATAGAACTGTTTGGCCATAATGACCATCGTTATGTTTGGAGGAAAAAGGGGGAGGCTTGCAAGCTGAAGAACACCATCCCAACTGTGAAGCACGGGGGTGGCAGCATCATGTTGTGGGGGTGCTTTGCTGCAGGAGGGACTGGTGCACTTCACAAAATAGATGGCATCATGAGGATGGAAAATGATGTGGATAAATTTAAGCCACATCTCAAGACATCAGTCAGGAAGTTAAAGCTTGGTCGCAAATGGGTCTTCCAAATGGACAATGACCCCAAGCATACTTCCAAAGTTGTGACAAAATGGCTTAAGGACAACAAAGTCAAGGTATTGGAGTGGCCATCACAAAGCCCTGACCTCAACCCTATAGAAAATTTGTGGGCAGAACTGAAAAAGCATGTGCGAGCAGGGAGGCCTACAAACCTGACTCAGTTACACCAGCTGTCAGGAGGAATTGGCCAAAATTCACCCAATTTATGGTGGGAATCTTGTGGAAGGCTACCCAAAATGTTTGACCCAATTTAAACAATTTAATGGCAATGCTACCAAATTGAGTGGATGTAAACTTCTGACCAACTGGGAATGTGATGAAATAAATAAAAGCTGAAATAAATAATTCTCTACTATTATTCTGACATTTCACATTCTTAAAATAAAGTGGTGATCCTAACTAACCTAAGACAGGGACTTTTTACTAGGATTAAATGTCAGGAATTGTGAAACTGAGTTTAAATGTATTTGGCTAAGGTTTATGTAAACTTCCGACTTCAACTGTATCAGTGTCTCCGCAAGCTACTTCGCGGCTTTCGCTGACGGCTCTCTCATTATGTCAGCAATTTGACCTTTCATCATTGTCGTATGTGGGATTCATGTCAACTCTGTTTTTGTGGTGATGTCTGATAAGCGGCCCAAATTTGACTAAAGGTTATTCTTCTTTCGCAATGTAGTATGCAATGTTAATCTTGATTTCCAGCTGCCCCTCCTCCTCAGACAGCAGCTCTTGCCTGGTGGTTTCTCTGGTCTCAACAGCTACAGATCTCTGCTCTGGACATGCCGCCGCGAGATCTTATGTTTCGCTATCTCTTTTCAGATGCGGGGTTCCTGACACGAAGGACGAGTTGCCAGCCTGTTTCTGCCCTCTACAATATTTGCAGATCATTAACTAGCCATGGGGACATTGTGAGGCAATTCGCAGTGAATCTATATGTTCTCCCTCCACCCGCTACAGTGGACTTTGAAGTGACAGCGGGGGTCACGGTGGCTTCGCTAACGTTAACAGATATATTCACTCTGACTGGACTGCGGCATCACAGAAACTCTACTGTGGTTGGCGCATGCCGCTTGCGGAATGTGGGACTAGTTTTTAAACAATTATCAGCGAGGGGAAAATTGATTACGCTGCTGCTACTCTGTTATTATCCATGCATATTCACTTTAATAACTCTACCTACATGTACATATTACCCCGACACCGGTGCCCCTGCACATTGACTCTGTATCGGTAGCCCCTGTATATAGCCCCGCTATTGTTATTTACTGCTGCTCTTTAATTATTTGTTATTCTTAACTCTTACTTTTTTCTTATTTTTTTTTAGGTATTTTCTTAAAACTGCATTGTTGGTTAAGGGCTTGTAAGTAAGAATTCACTGTTGTATTTGGCGCATGTGACAAATACAATTTGATTTGTAATGTACCATTGTTAATGATTTTGTGCAAAATTGACGAGGGAGTTTATGTAGTAATGTATGTTTTATAGAATGGTGCATGAGGTGTGAGTCAGTGGAGGAGAAGATAGAAAGCCCAGTCTAGTGGGTTACAGATAGAAAGCCCAGTCTAGTGGGTTACAGTACAATGCTACATACAATACCAGTCAACAGTTTGGACACACCTACTCATTCAAGGGTTTTTCTTTATTTTTACTATTTTCTACGTTGCCGAACAATAGTGAAGACATCAAAACCATGAAATAACACATATGGAATCATGTAGTAACCAATTTTATTGGTTATTTTAGATTCTTCAAAGTAATCACCCTTTGCCTTGATGACAGCTTTGCACACTCTTGGCATTCTCTCAACCAGCTTCATAGAAGAGTAGAGGGCTTTCTAAAGTTTCCTATGCTAAAGTTATAAGTGGAGATTTAAATGTGGATATGCTAAAGTTAGAAGTGGAGATGAAATGTGGATATGCTAAAGTTAGAAGGTGGTTACTCTCCTCAGGGCTGCAGCAGAGGTATCCATAACAGAGAGAAGCCAGCGAAGCCAATCAGGCCAGAAGTGAAGAGCTTAGAGGGGAGGAGAGAGAATGGAGATAAAGCCTCGTGGTGACCCCTGTGTCATCCAGGCTCCTAAACACAGACCCAGGTAACACACATAAACCCACGCACATACACACAGTTTGTATTTATTTATCCTTAGTGATCACGCATGTGTGTCTGTGTTTCAGTGGTGATGAGCCCCTGGTCAGACTTCAGCATGTGTGTCTGTGTTTCAGTGGTGATGAGCCCCTGGTCAGACTTCAGCATGTGTGTCTGTGTTTCAGTGGTGATGAGCCCCTGGTCAGACTTCAGCATGTGTGTCTGTGTTTCAGTGGCGATGAGCCCCTGGTCAGACTTCAGCAGAAGGTGTTCTCCTCTCTGAGACAGGCTCTGGAGAAACTCCAGCTGGCAGAGAGCAGCCAGCTTGAGAACACATGTATGCTGTAATAATGGACTTTTAACCTGGCTCTGATAGGATTGAGAGGTGGGTGGCTCATAGGCTCTCTCTCTCTCTCTCGGGCGGGAGGATGTGAAGATTGGCACATTCTGTAAGAATGGAGGCTGCTCCAAGGTAGAGTACTACTCCAGTTCATATTCTCATCATTTCCCAGTGTGTAGAGGTTACCAGGAGGTTACCAGTCAGGGTTCAGAGAGTAGCTCAGTGGTCGAGGGATGAGATGTTTAGAGGAGTTTGATGATCTTTTAATTGTGATTTATGGTGTGTATCCTGGTTTCTCTCCCTTGCAGTCTTTCTCTGGTCCAGGGAGTAACGAGGAGAAGTGTAAACAACCACCATGGAGTCCCCCACTTCCACGAGGGGTGAGACCTAATATGTCCTCCTCCTGTCTAGTTTGTCTGGATAGATGTGTGATCAATGACTGTTGTTTGCCTCTGTTCTGTGCTGTCCCCTGTCTGCCAGGATGAAGTTCTGGACCTGCTGTAGGAGGAAGACGTCAGCCTTTTAACTGTTTCCTGGCCCAGGAGGGCTGCACCACAGGAGGTCACCTCTGGAGGAAACCAGAAGGTCAGGACCCCTTCAGAGTTTAGCTCAGGCACTGACTCAGACAGCCTTAGGTACACACAATCAGAAGTGCTGATGTATTTTGCTCTCTCTGTGTCTGTCTCCCTCTCTCTCTCTCCCTCTCTTACTCAACTCTGCCTCTCGCTTTCTCTCTACACTCCATCTCTCTCTGTGTCTGTCTCCCTCTCTCTCTCTCCCTCTCTTACTCACCTCTCGCTTTCTCTCTACACTCCATCTCTCTCTCTGTGTCTGTCTCCCTCTCTCTCTCTCTCTCTCCCTCTCTTACTCACCTCTCGCTTTCTCTCTACACTCCATCTCTCTCTCTGTGTCTGTCTCCCTCTCTCTCTCTCTCTCCTTCTCTTACTCACCTCTCGCTTTCTCTCTACACTCCATCTCTCTCTCTCTGTGTCTGTCTCCCTCTCTCTCTCTCCATGGGGATGAAGGTAGTACCGTGTAGGTTTGATTGGCACCAGACTGGCAGCCAGGTCATCTTCTCTATCTATGCCAAGAACTCTCTACCAGAGCTCAGCTATGCAGAGTCCAACAGCAACATGGTACACACAAAACACAGGCCTCTGTTCTGGTTTGAAAATGTTTGAATGAGTGCTTAGTATATCTGTGTTGTTGTAGGTGATCATCCATGTGGTCTTTGACGGGGAGAAGGAGTTTGAGCAGAAATCAATTTATGGGGGGTGAGTGATGATGATTATAATGACCTGTTCTGACAGTATGGATAAGCAAAGTCCTCATAGGAGTACCAGTTAGAAGGCCTCCCGAGTGGCGCAGCAGTCTAAGGCACTGCATCGCAGTGTTGCGGATCGGGAGTCCCATATGGCAGCTCACAATTGGCCCAACATCATCCAGGTTAGGGGAGGGTTTGGCCGGGGGGAGGATTTACTTGGCTCATCGTGCTCTAGCGACTCCTTGTGGTGGGCCGGGTGCCTGCAGGCTGACCTCGGGCGTCAGTTGAACGGTGTTTTCACCGACACATTGGTGCGGGTGTAAAGAAGTGTGGCTTGGTGGGTCATGTTTCAGAGGACGCATGACTTGACCTTCACCTCTCCCGAGCCCGTTGGGGAGTTGCAGCGATGAGACGAAATTAGGAAGAAAAAGGGGATTTAAAAAAAGTACCAATTAGATCTCTAACTACTATCTTATTAGGTTACTAAGTAATTTAATAGGATCTCTGTGGTATTCATATAATTGATCTCCCTCTCATGCCTCCTAGGTGATATACTAGAGTAGCAGTGTGGTGAACATGATGGAGATCTCCATGAGGAAGGAGGAGCCAATCACATGGGCCCATCTGGACCTACCGTATATCCCACAGACACGCACACTGAGGGGGGGAAGGTGAATGGAAAGTGGAATGCATAGAACCAGACAGAATTAAATCTAGCACACGGTACATGCTGCTCCGATATGTTTGAATGAACCTGTACCCTGTTGATGGTAGGCTGAGAGCAGTATGTAAGTCGTACACACGCAGGCTTTCTGTATTTAGTTGTAGATTTACACGGGGTACTAATGACACCGATGACATTATACTCAGAATGCAGAGACTACACTTCACTGCACTGAAACACTGTCTGAAGGCAATAACCATCAGGTCTTCCTACTACCTCCTCTATCTTCTCACTGAAACACTGTCTGAAGGCAATAACCATCAGGTCTTCCTACTACCTCCTCTATCTTCTCACTGAAACACTGTCTGAAGGCAATAACCATCAGGTCTTCCTACTACCTCCTCTATCTTCTCACTGAAACACTGTCTGAAGGCAATAACCATCAGGTCTTCCTACTACCTCCTCTATCTTCTCACTGAAACACTGTCTGAAGGCAATAACCATCAGGTCTTCCTACTACCTCCTCTATCTTCTCAATTTAAAAGAGATCCAGGCAGCTATCACCATAGAAACCCTCATTAGGATCTGTAACTAATGGATCAGGATCTGTAGCTAACGAGCAATTAGGTACAGCGAGTCAGAATGTCAGCAGTTCTCGAGCGCACACACACATGGATCAGTCCTCCTGTTCTTTGTTAAGTGCATTTGAGACTGTGTGGCATTTTATTGATATCAGCTGCCTTCCAGTGAATCTAAATGGTCAAACGATGTTCTCTTACCTTAGCATTCATCATGGTGTGCTTTAACTGTCTTTGTTTTGGGTTGTTTTACAGCACGCCTGAAATCTGTGATTTAGTTTCACTTTTTGCTTTCTGGAGTTAGCCTTATTTGCCTTGTTTTGTGTGAAAACAATGTGCTATCACACAAACTTAATGAAACTCTGCACCTACATTGTAATTACACTGCTCAGGATGGGCTACCTTTATACCAGAGGGATGAAGCTCACAAACCATTACTTAATTAAAAGTCTGTTTTTATTTTCATAATGGTGCAGTTTTACTAAAAGCAGCCAGATAGCGATGGGAGAGGATGTGGCTTCAGACTACTGGCTCAGATATAGCACGGAGTGTATGGCAGTGCTGGTGTGTCTTTCTCAGGTGCTGTGTGTGTGAGATATTTTCTTCAGGCAGGGGGTGTGAGTGTCATGGCGGCAGCGTGGACGGTAAACGCAGCGATGCTGATCTGTCGCCTCACTTCATCCCACATATGTTTGGGATTGGCTGTACGCTCGATGTCAAACAGCGCATCATAAATGCCAGGGAAGGACTCGCCAGCATATTTATTATGACTGCTGGGAGCAAAGATCACATGCCTGAAGAGAGGGAAAAGAGTGAGAGAAAATAAAATCAGATTCTAAACTGATCATGAAGACATTACACAGCACTGAGTATGTGCTGTACCTGGGTCTCACCTGTAGAATGGTCGGCCAGGTAAACCTAGAGGGTCCACGAAGGCTCTCTCCAGGTACATTAGCTGGTCATTGACCATACGTACCTGTATAGGGCTGAGAGAGTAGGGGGAACACACCTGTTAACACACTTCCACAACAATACACACCCCTATGAAGACAAGCTAGAAAGCACACACACACACGCTCTCTCTTACTCTGTCCTGTCCAGAGTGTTGAGACGCTCATGGAAGTCCCTAGCAGCCACAGTGAAGTTCTCCACCGCAGAGAACAGAGAATCTGGACAAAAACAAATTAGACATGGCAGGTGATGGGGGATTCAGAATGAGTGTCTTTGTATGTAAACGTGTGTGTGTTTTCTCTTACCGAATGATACTCCGTATTTCACAAGAGAATCTGTGTGTTTCTGTCCCAGCTGAGCAATGGTGTGGGCGTACTTTGTCAGAGAGCCAGCGTATTGGCTGGCGTCCAGGGGGAGGAGCTGGGAATCAGCCAATAGGAAGATGAGGCCTCCCCTGACTTGAGCTACGGCTCTGAGCTTCTGGAAGGAAGGGTCGTAGAACCTCTCCACCAACTCAAAGGTCTCATACACACTGTGATACACTGGGTAGCTGCTGTATCGCTCTGTCTTCTACAAAGTAGAATATACACACCGGTTTGTTTGCATAAAAAAACATTAATGGTTTTTCTTACTTCAAATGCCCAATGATGATCCCCATATCGTGGTGGTGGGCTATTGTATTGCATCAAAAGGTTCACCGTTCCATCTCCAGGTTCACCCGTCCGCCCCCCAGAACAATGTCCCTCTCACCCTGTTCTTGGTGTATCGGGCCCTGCCTGCTGCGATGCCCAGTCGGATAAAATACGCCTCAAAGTCACTGCCTGAACCCAGCTTACTGATCCTAGAGAGAGAGAGAGAGAGGGGGTGAAAGAGAGAGCGGGAAAACCACAATAATTATAATTATAATTTTTTAAACACCAAATAAGTCTGTCCGGATAAGAGCATCTGCTAAATGTAAAAAATCTCAAATGTAAATAAAATCAATCAATAAAAGTGCATGTGATCAGAGTGATAAGTCTATTGTGGTTGGTAATGGGTCTGACCGGGGTGCATCGCGGTCATCTGTCCAGTTGTCGCGCTTGTGCCAGCTCTCATACAGAGACAACCCCTCCTCTCCTTCCTCTGGACTGGACACCTACACAGAGAGATGGAGAGCGGAATAAACAAATGTATTCTGCATTGGCATGCACCAGCTGGTGTGAGGTCGTGTAATTTGTAACAGACTTATACTATGACCACTCTGAGCTGTAGGTAGCAGCAATACCCATTGTGGTGTTTAATGTGACTATATTTGTACAGAACAGCCCTCAGAACAGCCCTCAGAACAGCTCTCAGAACAGCCCTCAGAACAGCCCTCAGAACAGCCCTCAGAACAGCCCTCAGAACAGCCCCCAGAACAGCTCTCAGAACAGCCCTCAGAACAGCCCTCAGAACAGCCCTCAGAACAGCCCTCAGAACAGCCCCCAGAACAGCCCCCAGAACAGCCCTCAGAACAGCTCTCAGAACAGCTCTCAGATCAGCCCTCAGAACAGCTCTCAGAACAGCCCTCAGAACAGCCCTCAGATCAGCCCTCAGAACAGCTCTCAGAACAGCCCTCAGAACAGCCCTCAGAGCTGCCCTTCGGTGACTGGAGTCTCTGAACATTTTATGGGCTTTCCTCTGACACCGCCTATTATATAGGTCCTGGATTGTAGGAAGCTTGGCCCCAGTGATGTAGTGGGCCATACGCACTACCCTGTAGCGCCTTACAGTCAGATGCCGAGCAGTTGCCATACCAGGTTGTGATGCAACCGGTCAGGATGCTCTCGATGGTGCAGCTGTAGAACTTTTTGAGGATCTGGGGACCAATGCCAAATCTTTTCAGTTTCTTGAGAGGGAAAAGGTTTTGTCGTACCCTCTTCATGACGTTCTTGGTGTGTTTGGACCATGATAGATCGTTGGTGATGTGGACACCAAGAAACTTGAAACTCTCGACCCGCTCAGTTGATGTTAAAGGGGCCTGTTCAGCCTGCCTTTTCCTGTAGTCCACGATCAGCTCCTTTGTCTTGCTCACATTGAGGGAGCAGTTGTTGTCCTGGCACCACACTGCCAGTTCTCTGACCTCCTCCCTATAGGCTGTCTCATCGTTGTTGGTGATCAGGCCAACCATTGATGTGTCGTCAGCAAACTTTATGATGGTGTTGGAGTCGTGTTTGGCCACACAGTCGTGGGTGAACACGGAGTACAGAAGGGAACTAAGTACACACTCCTGGGGACCCCAGTGTTGAGGATCAGTGTGGCTCTAGCCTTTAGCTCGATGCAGATGTTGCCTGTAATCCATGGCTTCTGGTTGGGATATGTACGTACGGTCACTGTGGGGACGACGTCGTCGATGCACTTATTGATGAAGCCGATGACTGAGCTGGTATACTCGTTAATGCCATTGGATGAATCCTGGAACATATTCCAGTCTGTGCTAGCAAAACAGTCCTGCAGCGTAGCATCCGCGTCATCTGACCACTTCCGTATTGAGCGAGTCACTGGTACTTCCTGCTTTAGTTTTTGCTTGTAAGCAGGAGGATATAATTATGGTCAGATTTGCCAAATGGAGGGCGGGAGAGAGCTTTGTATGCATCTCTGTGTGTGGAGTAAAGGTGGTCTAGAGTTTTTTTTTTGGTTGCACATGTGACATGTAAAAATGTGGTAAAACTGATTTAAGTTTGCCTGCATTAAGTGGCCTTATAGAGTTGGTTGAGTGCAGTATTAGTGCCAGCATCAGTCTGTGGTGGTAAATAGACGGCTACGGATAATATAGATGAGAACTCTCTTGGTAGATAGTGTGGTCTACAGCTTATCATAAGGTACTCTACCTCAGGCGAGCAATACCACCAGCTGTTATTGACAAAAAGACACACACCCCCACCTCTCGTCTTACCAGACGTAGCTTCTCTGTTCTGCCGGTGCATTGAAAATCCCTCCAGCTCTATATTATCCGTGTCGTTGTTCAGCCACGACTCGGTGAAACAAAATATATTACAGTTCTTAATGCCCCATTGGTAGGATAATCGTAATTGTAGGTCATCAATTTTATTTTTCCAATGATTGCATGTTAGCAAGTAGAACTGATGGCAGTGGGAGTTTACTCGCTCGCCTACAGATTCTCAAAAGGCAACCCGATCTGCATCCTCTTTTCCTTCATCTTTTCTTCACGCAAATGACAAGGATCTGGACCTGTTCCCGGGAGAGCAGTATGTCTTTCTTGTCGGACTTGTTAAATAAAAAAATATTCTTCCAGTTTGTGGTGAGTAATCCCAGTTCTGATGTGCAGAAGTTATTTTCGGTCATAAGAGAATGTAGCAGCAACATTATGTACAAAATAAGTTTAAAAAAAAAGTTACAAACAATGCAACAAAATAGCACAATTGGTTACGGGCATGTAAAACGTCAGCCGTCCTCTTCGGCGCCATCTTAACTCAGTGTATATTGGTGTTTTAGTTATAGTATGGAACTATGTTAGTCTACACCCTGTGAAAGTAACCACCACTTCTGTTTACTTCCGTATCATGTCCCCTAATCTTTTGAACGGGCTTGAAAACGCAGTCATTTAAGATAAACAGTACCAGTCAAGTTTGGACACACCTACTCATTCCAGGTTTTTCTTTATTTTAAATATTTTCTACATTGTAGAATAATAGTGAAGACATCAAATCTATGAAATAACACATATGGAATCATGTAGTAACCAAAAAAAAAGTGTTAAACAAATCAAAATATATTTTATATTTGAGATTCTTCAAAGTAGCCACCCTTTGCCTTGATGACAGCTTTGCACACTCCATTCTCTCAACCAGCTTCATGAAGTAGTCACCTGGAAGTAGTCACCTGGAATACATTTCCATTAACAGTTGTGCCTTTTAAAAGTTCATTTGTGGAATTTCTTTCCTTCTTGATGCGTTTGAGCCAATCAGTTGTGTTGTGACAAGGTATGGGTGGTATACAGAAGATAGCCCTATTTGGTAAAAGACCAAGTCCATATTATGGCAATAACAGCTCAAACAAAGAAAGAGAAACAACAGTCCATCATTACTTTAAGACATGAAGGTCAGGCATTTCAGAAAATTTCAAGAACTTTGAAATCTTCAAGTGCAGTCGCCAAAACCATCAAGCGCTATGATGAAACTGGCTCTCACGAGGACCGCCATAAAAAAGAAGACCCAGAGATACCTCTGCTGCAGAGGATAAGTTCATTAGAGTGAACTGCACCTCAGATTGCAGCCCAAATAAATGCTTCACAGAGTTCAAGTAACAGACACATCTCAACATCAACGGTTCAGAGGAGACTGCGTCAATCAGGAATTCATTGTCAAATTGCTGCAAAGAAACAACTACTAAAGGACACCAATGAGAAGAAGAGACTTGCTTGGGCCAAGAAACACGAGCAATGGACATTAGACTGGTGGAAATCTGTCTTTTGGTCTGATGAATCCAACTTTGAGATTTTTGGTTTCAACTGCTGTGTCTTTGTGAGACGTAGAGTAGGTGAACGGATGATCTCCGCATGTGTCGTTCCCACCATGAAGCATGAAGGAGGAGGTGTGATGGTTTGCTGGTGACACTGTCTGTGATTTACTTACAACTCAAGGCACAGAATTTTGCAGCGATACGCCCATCCCGTCTGGTTTGCGCTTAGGGACTATCATTTGTTTTTAAACAGGATAATGACCCAAAACACACCTCCAGGCTGTGTAAGGGCTATTTGACCATGAAGGATGGAGTGCTGCATCAGATGACCTGGCCTACACAATCACCCGACCTCAACCCAATTGAGATGGTTTGGGATGAGTTGGACCGCAGTGTGAAGGAAAAGCAGCCAACAAGTGCTCAGCATATGTGGGAACTCCTTCAAAACTGTTGGAAAAGCATTCCTCATGAAGCTGGTTGAGAGAATCCAAGAGTGTGCAAAGTTGTCATCAAGGCAAAGGGTGGCTACTTTGAAGAATCTAAAATTTATTTTGATTTGTTTAACACTTTTTTGGTTACTACATGATTCCATGTGTTATTTTATCGTTTTGATGTCTTCACCATTATTATACAATGTAGAAAATAGTAAAATAAAGAAAAACCCTTGAATGAGTAAGTGTGTCCAAACTTTTCACTGGTACTGTATATTGTGAGGGCATTTTGAAGTTAAACCTTACTAATGCTTGTGTACTAAAACATCTGTCTATAAGCCTAGGCATTGGGTTTGAGATTGTCATATAAACTAACTCATTTAGGATAGAAAAGTGTGTGTGCTCATTAATAGAGGCCTGTTCTGACTGTGTGTGTAGAATGACCTCATGATGTCTGGCCACTCAGCCAAGAATTGACAGAAACGGACTGGTTCCTCTTGATCGGAGACAGAGTAAAGGTTATACCCTGCACACCAGTAACAGAGCTATTGTTCTGTTTGGAGCCTGTTTCTGGGCCAAAGATTAATGTTTTCTGTGTGTGTGACCAGTACGACCATACATCATCTGGGCCGACAGTCAAAGGCGCTTGCTTGCCCAACTTGGGTGAACTGTTGAGCTAATGTTAGAGGAAGTATGTCTGGAGTGACTTCCTGTCATTCTGGCCCCAATTGTCCTCTTAGTTGCGACAGAGTGAGGCAACCTTTTCACCCAGTTGTCCCCCCCTCACACACACACATACATAGGGTCACGTGTTTTGCAGATGCTTGCATAGGGTAGCTTGACTATATAAATGATCCTGTACTCTCTGTACAGGATGCTCTCACTCCATCTCACCTGTGTGGGTGGGGCGACCAGCCTCCTTATTATAATACGTTTTTAATAAAAGTAATACCTTCATTAATTATTTATTTTGCCTCTCCTCATTATTAGTTAAAGGTAGAATTTCCACCACAATATAAAATTACATTTGTGTTTGTGGATGAATTTACTTCTGCCAGATGCCTTTTATGAAGTTTGTGTGCTGAAAACCATCCCGATATGTTTTTGCCCATTGAATACCATTCAAAAAGTGTTCAAAAGTTCAAAAACTACAACGCTACTTCCTGGAAAGCGACAGTGTAATCCTGAAATAGACAGTTGATTCAAGTTTACCTGTTTGGTGATGTCGTACACCAAGGTGTGGAGAGAGGGAGTGCAGTCTATCCTCAATGTGTACATACCTGCAACACACAAAGAAACACACACACACCTGAGTGTCATTTTTACATGTAACAACCCACCCCCCCACACACACACAAACTCACCCTCTATCGCTGAGTCTGCATTGATGTAAGCCACTGCTCTCTCTTGCAGTACTTTGGCGTTTTCCTACCAAGGAGAAAGAGAAAGGACTGACATTTAGATTAGAGTTTAGTCCTCTCTGTTAACAGAGCACTACAGTACGCGTCTCCCTCGCCACAACATCACATAATGTGTGAAGTACCTCAGCCCACTCTGTTGATCCCAGCAGTCCAAACTCCTCTGCGTCCCAACTGGCAAATACTATGGTCCTCCTGGGCCTCCAGCCTATAGCACACACACACACACACACACACACACACACACACACACACACACACACACACACACACACACACACACACACACACACACACATAAATATATATATATACACACACACACACACATATATATACACACACACATATATACACACATATATACACACACACACAGATAGTCCAGAGAAAACACACACTGGGCCAAATGCATTGAACCTCTAAAATATACAGCACTTCTCAGTCAAACATAATATGAGGAAACAGGCCTGATAGAACATTCTAGAACAATACAGAGAACTACTCCAGACTGCTACAGTATGGGAACATTCTAGAACAATACAGAGAACTACTCCAGACTGCTACAGTATGGGAACATTCTAGAACAATACAGAGAACTACTCCAGACTGCTACAGTATGGGAACATTCTAGAACAATACAGAGAACTACTCCAGACTGCTACAGTATGGGACCAGTCATCCTTTCAGAGTTTTGCATGCAGATTACACCTGTGTCTGCTGTTTTATGTTTTTATGATGCAGCTGTAGTCATAAAGACTTCTCTCAGTACATAGTGGTTTG